>BLKM01000461.1:590046-626313 GCA_013340265.1 Coptotermes formosanus | reverse complement strand
GCAGCCCGCCCACCCCCCAAAACCCTCAAAACTGAAATTTAATAAACACAGATTTTGTAAATATTATGATATCAAAACCTTTATGTGATTTCCCTTTCAGCCGAAATCAGTCACTGGAATTGGCTGATGACTAGTACATCAGAATTTTGAAAAATAAATTAATACAATAAAAAAACAAGAAGATAAAGACACCATGATTGAGTCATGGAATGTGCAGTTATATTTGTATGTATATAAATGCAGTTGCAGACAGTGCTGTGTTGTACTTGCAACATGATTCTTATAACATGCATTTTAAAAGTCAAACATAAATTGTATATAGCCTCAGTGTCAGCCCCCCCCTCCCCCCCACAGGAAAAATTCTGGATGCACACCTGATTCCAAGAACCACATTTCACACATATTTTCCATTGCTCCAGAGGACATGTCCAAATCTAAGCCTCTGTCAACCATTTCAGTATGTGTTAAAGTTTTCATGCTGTTGAGTTGTCAGCCTCCTGCCCAACCCTTTTGTGATTCAAAATTACCAGACCAGCTTTTGAACTTCCATTAGGGACGTAATATATAAAGCAAAAGGATGTCCCTGCCTCCCACATTTGAAATATAAACCATTTCCATAAGCCAACCAACCACAGCTGCCATAACAACACAACATACACTGGACCTTGGAAGAAAACTGAATTTGGTGCTTTGTTTGCTGTAAAAAAAATCCAAGGAACAAGGATGTAGTTCAAATGTCTACACTGTAATGTCGGGTTGCATGTTCGTCCATGTTCCAAGCTATACCACACCACTGCATTTCTGAGGACTGTCCAACACTGCACTGGAAAAGCACAGAACAAAAAAATGTAAAAATGTAAGTAATATGAGCAAGGTTTTGAACTGCTTGCAGGAAAACTTTTAATGTTCCTAAGAGCCAGTTTAGCCTTAGGATATATTCCTATGAGCTGGAGGCACATCAGGGTGGTATTTATACCTAAACCTGGGAAACCTCTGTCCTGGGCGAAGTCCCTGAGAACCATCACGCTCATGTCTTTTATACTCAAGACACTTGAGAAATTACTTGACACACACATCAGAGACGGTGTCTTGGTTGAAAACCAATTCACCAGATCCAGTATGCCTACAGGGCTGGTATGTCCACAGAAACACCACACTTTCAGGTCGTATGTAGACTGGAAAAGTTGTTGAGTCATAAAGAGATTGTGTTGGGTGCCTTCCTGGATATTGAGGGAGCATTTGACAACGCCTCCCTTAATGCAATAACTACAGCTGCAAGACAGCATGGACTTGAGGAAACCTGTTGCAGGTATGTCAGGTCCATGCTTGAAAGCAGACTCATACACACTTCCCTCATGGGCAGCAATTTAACTGCTGAGGTTTTAGGGGGATGTCCACAGGCCAGAGTTTTGTCTCCCCTTTTGTTGAACCTAGTTGCTGATAGGCTTTTGGTTGCTACCAGTGACCTAGACTTTAGTACATTTGACTCTGCTGATGACACTGTCATCATAGTTCAAGGTAAACTTGCATGATGTCACCACAATTCAAACAAAACTGCAGGAAGCACCTGATGAGTTTAAACAATGCACAAAATGCTTTGAATGGTTGGTACAATCACTGGACTTGCTGAATAAACTCCCAAGCATACTACTTTGAAGGGGACAACACTGAATAGGAGGGAAGTCGATGTTATGGAGAAATAAATTCAGTCCAGGGACTATTTGATCACAACAAATACTCACACAGAAAATGAATATTCCCTTTCATGTGATAAAGGTTTTAAAAGGTATCACTCGATTGGTAACATTCATTAACAAATTAATTTATTTGTTTTTATTACTTATGCACTTCTAATTAAATACCTGACTTATGTAGTAATCATTTTAATTGTACACATAAAAGATTACAAAATTCAAGCCAGCCAAACGAAATACCATTAGGTGGGACATAAGGTGTAAACCCTTTGTGTAAACAAAGCAGGAGAAAAAATTCTGCAGTGAAATCCAATTCTGCAGTCATGTGAATAAAGTCACAAATTCAAGTAATTTAAAAAATTAGTAATATTTCTAGAACTGGAAAATGTAATTAAAGTACGTAACTTTCTTATAATGAATTATTTTGTTGAGCAATTAAATTTAGAAAAATATTTATTAAATGGGTATTTTTAAAATAATGATAATATTTATTGTATATGAAAATAAACACTGAATAATAAAGTAATAGCAGTCATTGCTGTGTACAACAGAACTCAAAAGAAGCTTCCTTTGGTATTTACTGCAGTACTTTATATTCATCATACGCTATATTGTGTGTTCACTAAATACAAACAAGCTCAGCAGTTTAAAGTCTGGACAGATGTGACCAGAAAAAAAAAATTATTTAATCAATTTCTACAGTCAAGAAATCATGTAATACAATGACAAAGCAGCTGCACATGGTGACATATCGTTCAGACACAAAAGGGATGATGCATTCATTTACTGAAATAAAGTAGAGTCTCTGTGTTCGCGATTAACTGGGACTGACAAAACTTCCGTTAACATTTGAATCACAAACATCAGCATCCACTTTCAATGCACACATGCTTGGTTTCAAGAACTTACAAAATACCAGTAACAAAAATGTAAAATATCTAAAGAACATAAAAGCATGAAAGTTCTTCAGTTACAAGACAGACCCTCTACAGTGCATAAAACACCAAGAATACAGGGACATGATCCACTCTGGACTGAAACACACACAGATGTTCGTATGTCAACAGTGCAACATAGCAGCATAATTTATCAATTTGAAGTCCACATACATACATACATACATACATACATACATACATACATACATACATACATACATACATACATAACGCTGTGCCACATTTTGTAATATCAAGAAAGAATACATAGTACGATATGAAGTGCTTATCCTCATAAATACATCATAAATCAAGACTATAATAAAATTCGTGTCCTATATGTTTAGGAGGTCTGAAAAACTTGTAACAAATTTTAAATCAAAACATATTATAATTTTGATACATTTTACTTTAAAATAATGGATAACTGTGTTATGTCATTTTAACTGATATATCTGTATAAACAATGGCTTCATTAAGTTTTAAACTGTGCAAGTTTATGATGATGTTGGTTGACCAACAAAACATAAAGGAGGGAATAGCACATGGATGTATCCTACATGCTTTGTATGTGCAAGTAGTTGGTTCTTTAATAATAAGAAGCATAGTTCATTTTCACTAAAATTCAAACTCTCTGGAAGCATAAAATACATTAAATGGCTGAAGAAAAGTCTCATTCCACAAAGCACAAAAGCACTCAACCTTACAGAGCTTAAATGAGCAATCAGCACAACAGCAGGAGAGTTGGGCGAATCCAACTCACCAGCTACATGGTCTCATTCTGATTTGTTGGAAACAGTCACGAAAGGTAAACAGAATGAATGGTATTAAAGTTGGTGATTGATCATACAAGGTTGAAATCATAAATGCCACGGGTTGACAAACATCAAGACTCTACTGCACATTTGATGCAACTGATCATACTAAACACAAAGGGCAGCAACTGTGAAATTACGGGAGATATGACTTCATGACATTGCTACGAAGTTTCAGTTTTATAAATAGCAATGTCCCAACACAAACATGACAAAGGAGATAGCAAAATTCTACTGGAACTGCCTCCTCCTTGCAGCCCGCTGTTTGTCAAACCTCATCTCCATCTCTTCCAAAACTTTGGGTGTATAACGTACTACCAGCTTCACTGAGCCCTGTGCTTGTTTCAGCAATTCCACTGCTTTCTCGTGATTCTCACCCTCCACCGACTGGCAACAAAAATAATAAAATAAAATTAATGGGCAAATTACAGAGAATTATTAATTTAATACCACTGACACACACTCAAGCCTAAACCATTTTTTACAGAACTCTGCCAGCATCCTTCAGAGTATTTTTGATGCTCTGAAGCCAAATTATTATTGCAGCTTTAGCATTTACTTCAGCAGACAGACCATCACTGGTCTCCAAACTTTACAAAGTCAGTTACACATTCCAACTGAAAATCATGTAAATAAAACAAACCATTGCTGACTGAGGACTATTGTTTCAAGGCTATGAATGCTATGTAGTCTGGCAGATAGGAACAAATGTTTCAAAGATACCTGCTGCCTCCAACTTCAGGGTATTCTTCTACCAAACTTCATAGCATCATATCCTTACATCCACCACCATTAGACACAACCTTCTTTAGGAAAAAATATCACACTAGGAAATCACCATGCTGTCTACACCTGTGTGTCCACTGGAGTCCTCTTCACAACTACTAAACTTCACTACATGTAAATTTATATTAATGGGCCATAGTCACGTGAGAGGTCTCTCTGGTAGACTGTCTAGTCTACTTGGTAATTCCTTCAATGTGACTGGCATTGTTAAGCCTAATCCTGATTTAGAAGTGATTACATCCACTGCCATCTGACATAAAGAAATTAACTAAGAAGGATGTGGTTGTGTTATGTGGTGGATCATTAATATAGCCAAAAATGATTCAAAAAAAGGACTAAGGTGTTTGACTCACTTTGTAAGAAGAAACAGTAACACAGATTTTATCATTACTGATGCACTATTTAGATTTGATCTGGCTCCCTTTTCATATGTGAATGCTGAAGTCAGACTCTTTAATAAGAGATTACAAATTTTAATGAACATCTCAACTCATGTTCACATTTTTAATACGAGCACAAATAGAGATCATTATACTACGCATGGTCTTCATATGAACAACTTTGGTAAAAACTGGATAAGCAATCATCTAGTCACTGTTATCAGTAAGATTTTCTTGTCAGATAGTAATCACTCTCCTGTTCTAATGAATTGGAAGGATGCAAAAGCATCTCACACCAGTGATGTTAACTTACTGTACTACATAGTAAGGTAAATAAATTTAAATTAGGGAGTGAGAGCAATGATCTCAAACATGATATGTTATCACAGAATCCACAAATGGATTCAGGAAGGATCTTAGATTTCCAAGCTGAAATACATACTCACGGTTTTGAAAATATGGATGGGCACAGTAAGAAGTGTCAAGATGACTGGGAGAGTCTGGTATCAAATGTTGTAATGTATGCCCAAATACTGGTGTAAGGGAAATAAGTGAGCAACAAGTTGACACTTTGGTTCAAACTTATAGTGCTGGAAGTAATAGCGCTACACAAAATGTTGAGGTAGGTCAGTGTAACGGCTTCCTAGAAGGTATTGTCACACATAACAATGCTTTAAGTGATATTTCCATACCAGATGTTGATAAGGAATGCCTAGAGAAGTGTACGCTTCAGATTAATTGTTCAGACTGTACTCCTACTCTAGAATTTAATGCTGAACGTTCATTTAGAAAAAAGAAACCCACTGAAAGGAGTAATGATTTTTTATGGATATGAAATTTGGTCGGCTTAGTAACGTGTGTGAATCAGAATAAATTGTCAGTTTGTCATCAAAATATTAGATGCTCATCAAACAAACGTGATGAATTAGTCTGCTCCCTAAAAACAATAAAATAATCCGCATCTTATTTGTTTTACTGAACATTATATGTCTACTCAGGCTCTACCCTCATTGATGTGGATAATTATTCCTTGGGAGCTGGTTTTTCATGTGCTGCATACAAAGGACGAGGTGTGTGTATATTTCTTAGAATGGATATTATTTATTCTTCTATGGATGTGTCCCACTATTATGATGAAAAGAATATTGAACTTTGTGCTGTTGAATTAAGTTTTATAACCTCTAATATTATTCTTTTATGCATTTACAGATCTCCTACAGGAGATTTCAATCAATTTATAAAAAGGTTGGATCTGACACTAAAAAATTTATATAAGCCTCCATACAAATTTACATTATGTGGTGATTTCAATATTAATTATTTGTTAGACAGTTGTCGTAAAAATCAACTGACTTTATTACTGGATACATATAACTTATCACATAAAAGTTGTTTTCATACTAGATTTCTGGGTGGTAAATGGTCAACACTTGATAATATCTTTGTGGATAACGCAAGGTTAGGCTACTTTACTGTTTTTCCAATAGTCAATGGTTTGTCTGATCATGATGGACCATACTTACCTCTAAAAGAAAATACATTTAAGCAGGATAGTAAAAATGGTTTGTTATACAGGTCTACGTCAATTACAAAGAATTCCACTCAAAATTTTTTGTATGTATTAAAGAATGAAACGTGATACTATATTTATCCACAAGATGATGTAAATGCTGCCTTTAATTCCTTTTTAAATACTTTTCTCATTAATTTTGAATCTTGTTTTCCTGTCCTATACAAAACTTTAAAAAACAGGAATAATGAATGGATAACAACAGGCATAAAAATGTCTTGCAGAAGGAAACAAAGTTTTATACATTCTTTGTTCTCATTTGCAATGTCAGTGTCTAAAACTTATTATAAGAAATACTGTATGATCTTGCATAAAGTAATAAGAGAAGCAAAAAGATGTATTATAATTTGCTCTTAACACATTCTGAAAACAAGATTAAAACTACTTGGGATATAGTTATAGAAACAGGTAAATGGTGTCAGGCAAAATGTGCCTTATCTGCATTTAAAAATGAAAATAATTCAGCCATTCATCCCAATCATGTTGCAGATGCCTTCAACCCCTATTTTTTGTCACTGATTCACAAGTTAAATCATACAACAATACAAGCTGATACTGCTATCTCATATTTAGAATCTTTTATCCCCATGGTTTTCCAAAAATGGAAATGGTTCCAGTTACAAAAGCTGAATTGTTGGGTATTATACATTCATTAAAAAACAAGAACTCATCTGGATATGATGGCATATCAAACAGAATAATAAAATTATGTGGATCTGTAATAAGCAAGCCTTTAATTTACATTTTTAGTAAGTCACTTTCTTTAGACCTATTTCCTGAAAGATTTAAATATGCCATTATTAGACCCCTTCATAAAAATGGTGACAAGTCTTTGATTTCTAATTATAGACCCATTTCATTATTACCAGTATTTTCTAAATTAATTGAAATTACAGTATGTCAGAGGCTGCATCAGCATTTGCATGTATATAACATATTAACCTCTGAGCAGTCTGGATTTTGAAAGGGACTCTCTACTTGTGATGCTACTTTCAAACTTATTCATCACATTCTTAGCACATGATGGAATAATAAAGTGTATGTCAAAGGCATCTTCTGTGACCTTACTCAGGTTTTTGATTGTATTAGTCATCAGATTCTGTTATTAAAATTGAAATATTATGGTACACAAGATAGAATCTTTGATCAGTTCTTAACTTATCTAGATAAAATAAAACAAAAGGTAGAAGTAAGTGCTCAGTTTGCATGGAAATACTCTTCGAGTTTCAAAATGGTTAAATGTGGGGCCCCCAGGGTTCAATTTTGGGACCTCTCTTATTTATTATTTATATTTATGATTTTCCCCTAAGTATGAAGTCTGCTTCTAGCGTCATTATGTATGTTGATGCTGCAAGTGCACTGGTTGCTAACAAGAGCTATAACGACTTCATAAAAGGGTTTAATATGGTTTCCTCACATATGTGTAAATGGTTTCAAGCAAATCAACTTACCTTAAATATTGATAAAACGAATTTTGTTAAATTTACATCAACAAATAGAACACATTATCCATTGACTATTGATTATACTAGTAAATATTGACTGAAGTTTCAGATCTTAAATTTTTTGGATTAACTGCTGATCATCATTTAAATTGGAAATGTCATGTTGACTACATTTCCTTGAAACTAAGTACTCTCTACATGACATCAGAAAATTATCACATGTTTTAGATACTGACTCTCTTCGGATGGTTTACTTTGCTAGTGTTCGGTCTGTTTTGGAGTATGGCCTGATTTTCTGGTGAAACTCTTCCAATGCAGTTCATATATTTCAGCTTCAAAAGAAATTAATTAGACTAATGATAGGAGTATCGTCTAGAAGTTCATGTAAGAGTATATTTAAAAAGTTAGATATTTTAACGTTACCATGTTTATATATATATATATATACATTAATTAAATTTGTTGTAAAAAATTTTGATTTATTTCAAAGTAATACATTTAAACATGACTTTGATACAAGGTACAAAAATCTTTTACACAGGCCTGTTGCCAACCTCTCATCTTTTCAGAGGGGAGTTTATTATTCAGGGATACAAATCTTTAACAGACTGCCATCAGAAATCATCAATTGTAACAAGTAACGCATGCAAACAAATACCTCAACCCTTTGAAATACAATTTTGTGTGCTGGGAGCACTTCAAAGGTAGTGATGTTGAGAGCACCATGCCATAAAATGCACCAAATGCTTCAAAAAAGTGCCCATTGATCCCTATTTTAAAAATGTGAAACTAAAGAAATAAGCCATAAATGACCCTCCTTTATGAGCACAAAAGAATTATCAGAGAAGCTGAGGTCAGTACTGCTAGGAAAAGTCAAGCTATTGAAAATTTAGAAAGCGATGCTAGTGAAAGAGCACAAAATTTGCCTTCACATTAATTCTACAATGGCAGTAACTTCAGTAGTATTTCAAATGCACAACAGATATTCTGAGACATGGTAGCATGAACACCTGACTTCACTGGTATCAGAGAAACAGCAGTCCTGTATGTTGAGCTCCCATGGAATAAGCAGAATAATTACTGGGTCCTCTACTGTTTAACTTACATTACTCTGCTTAACCTGTGCAGTGAGGGGACTTCCATTCAGCATGTTAATTATTGTGTCAAAATGTCATGTGACTTACATTTTGGATGAATAAGTGTTCATACACAATATCTATGCGAAAGGAGAAAATTCTGATAAAAATATCGGGGTTACCCATCCACATACAGCAGAATTCTATCTTATGTTTCTCAACTTAATATTGACCTGCATTTTAGATTCACTTTTGGCCACCAACACCCCATATAAATAATGCATAATTTTTTCTTAATATAAGTTTTCTCAAGTTAAGGTTTTTCCTGCACTTAACATGAAAAATCAGACCCTCTACCACTTTCGAGCCTCAATTTTGGATTTGTGTTTAAAACGTTGGAGTTTGGGTTGCGTAAATAACACCACGATCGTTTTCAATGGATGTGAAGCAATGTCAGAATTGATTACAAACTATTGCAGCAATGTACTGTTAATCCTCAAAGAGTTGGTGTGCATGTGATTGGTCAAAAAGCCTGTCACAGCAGTTTATTTACCAAGTTCTTTTATTTCATGTCCCATCAAATAAATATAAAATGGGTTAAAGAAAGACATCATTAAGTTTAAACTTTGGGTGACTGTATGTTTCTGCAACTGCAGCAGTAGTTTTCTGTTCCATTTTTGACACAAACCCTACTCCAGATTTTTTTTTAAGTACAAACAAACTGTTCACCCTGACAAATCTTATACCTTTAGTATTGAAAGTTATGTATATGTAATGTGTACCAAGATGCTCAAGACACTCAAGTCATATCTGCTTGTATGAAGACCTAATTCAAATTCCAGTTTTCTGCAGATCACTACTGACATTTATTTCCAGTGCCACAGGGATCAGCAGAGGTTCTACTGTATATAAACAATTCACAAAACTGTAAATAAGTAGGACACTGCTGTAAAGAGAAACTGATTTCAAATACCAGTGCCCAGTGAAGAGAAAGTGCATTAATTCAGAGCCAGATCTGAACATAGTCTTCAGAAAAACCTCAGACGCTCTGCAGTACAGGAGACCAGGATTTCAAAATCATCAGCATGAACTGCCACAAATGTCTTGAAATTGAAATTATTTAAAGCAGCAGTGCAAAAATTGCGGCCAATAGAAATGATTTTATGTCACTAAATCCAAGTGTCTCTTCACAATGATAAACTCAAACTCCACACCTCCCTTAAAGAGATGCTTCATTTCCCATAAATGAGAACTAAATGTACAGAACAAACACGAGGAGAGCACAAAATCCAAGTCAAATATATAGGATGCCACACCATTCTAAAATTGGTGTATGGTATGGTGTGAGTACAGACAGAATTTGACCAATTTTCTGGAGCACTTATTTGCTCATTTTGCAAGGAACTCATGGACAAACAACACCAGCATGACTCTGTCACAGTCCATAAAAACCGGGCAACCACAGATGATTTAAGACAGAATCATTAGTAACTGTCGGTGGCCACAATGCTCCCTAACCCTAATCTGTCAGACTTGCATGTATGGTAAACCATAAACCATAGTGCTTCTAGATTATACCCTCATACAAATAAAAGGCCTACAGCATAATATCTGAAGGCAGGTTTTATTTATTCTCCATACAGAATTTCAATGTGTGTATCTAATCTCTTTCCTAAGTAGCCAGAAATGCACATAAAACAAATGTAAATGTAATATTTGACTGAGGTGGCACAAATGCATGCACAACAATGGACACTTCCAACACTTCCTGGGGTCTGAGTAAGATTTATTACGGAAGTGTTCAGGTTGCAAATTGACCTGATTACTACCAACCCAAATATTAACAGCAACAGCATCACACTTCACATCAGAGGTTGAACAATTTACAATCATGCTTGCCGCACACAATATAGTGTGATGACACATATGCAATTCTAAGTTTACTTTACAGTCAACAATTACTACATTTGGTATACAACAGACGTTCCTTAGATAACTTCTGCTTTCTACAAACTCACCACACCGTTAACTGAAAGTAACTGGTCACCGCGTTTCAGGCCACCATGCCGATCTGCTACTCCTCCCGGAATAATGCGTGAGATGTAGATGGGCGAATTCTGCTCCTTCCCACCCATAACATTAAAACCAAGCCCTTCTTCTGTTTTGGGTAACTCTACTACCCGAGGATGTGCATGCCCTTCACTTGCTGCAAATGCCGCAACCGTAGCTTTGGCAGTAGCAGATGCACGAATATCCTGTGACCCTTGAATATCAACGGTCTCGTAAACATGTTCATAGACTTCACGCACTGCATTCAGGAAATCACTTTGCAGAACTTTCTGAAGGGCAGCAAGTTTTGTAGCAGGCACTTCTCCACCTAAATACACAGTATTTTAATTAGATTAATTTAAATTACAATCGACTATATAGCTGGAAATAAATCACTTTAAAAGCTTGTCATTATAGCTGCAAAGCCTTACAATATGAGCAATTTGAAATTCTTTCGAGAATTACTTACTTTTTTGTAATTTGTCCAGTAATTCGACCGCTCGCTTCACATCTGTCAAAACAACCAAACCATTATTCTACTACTGCAGCGACAACAACGCAACTCAAACCGTATGAAAAGAAAAACCAACTTACCCCGTGCTAACGTCAGTGGTTCACCAATTGCTGCCATCTTTCCACTTAACAACATGGATCAGCGTTCACAACAACGTCGCTCTCACGGATTAAACACTAATAGCGCGCAAATGAAAAATTATTCCAAACCAATCAGTCGAGGCACAGCACGGATCAGAGCCCAACTAACGCAGAATACAGACACTCAAGCACGGCTAATTGCCGCCCTCACCACGGACGACTTGACCTTGCCGGATTGCCTTGTTTATCAGATAATGCGAAGGCGTGGTCGGTGGCATTAGATGGCAGCACCGTCCGAGACATGGATCAGTCCTGCATCGAACATGATGTGTGGGAGTGACCCTCGTGAGGTAGGTAGTAGGTAGGGAGGTAGATAAGCTGTTGCGAGCTGTAGTTTGTTCGTGGGTGTATAGAGGAGCGCTCAGTGTGACTGTGGCGCTTGAGGGCTGGGATGTGCATGTGTGCTAGTTTGAAGTATTATTTATGTCCGCGGGATAGTGATGTATGCTTTCATTTTTGGTACCGATATTAAAAATATTGATAATATATTTATTGATTATAACAAGTTTGAAATAACACCATTTATCAATGGAATCTCTGATCATGATGCCCAATTATTACAAATCTATGACATCAATACGTTATTCTTTGATAAAAAATTTTGTTGGATGAGAAAAATTAATCGCAATCTCTTAACTTCTTTTGCATTTGATCTAAGTTTTGAAACATGGTATCACATTATCAGTGGAAAGGAGGTCGATCAAACATTTAATATATTCCTAAATATAATTTAAGAATCTTTTACAGTGATTTTCCCATTATCAGATTTCACAATAACAAGAAGGATAATAGATGGTGAACTCCAACAATTATAACATTAAGTAGACTCAAAAATGATTGTTTTTTATTACTAAGAAGAAATGACAATGTAAAATTAAAGGATCAGTATAAGTGTATATGTAAAAGCCTAAAGTTCACAATTAAAGAAGCAAAGAAAGTATATTATAATATGAAAATTACAGAGTCCCCAAACAGAATTACAACTATATGGAACATAGTTAATCATTAACTGGTAGAAATAATATCCCAAACAAAATACATATTATAAAACATGATGACTGTGAAATAGAGGATCAATATAAAATATCTCAACTCTTTAATGAATATTTTCTAACAATTGCAGAGCAAATACATACAACGAAAAACAACAAACCGGAAATTGTGCCTTTGAACTATTTAGTTCAGGCCTTCAGTAAGCCATTTCCAAAAATAATTATTAAGAATATAACCAGAACCGAAATAGAAAAATTATCAAAAGCCTCAAGCCCTCTAATACCTATGGATATGATGAAATTTCTACCAAAATATTAAAATATAGCCTACACATGAGTTCACCTCTAACTTATATATTTAATCTTGCTTTATCTACTGGAATCTTTCCAGCACACATAAAATATTCTGTAGTTAAACTTTTATTAAAGAAGGGTGACAAAAGTAATATATCAAATTACAGACCGATATCTTTGCTTACCTCCTTCTCTAAGATTCTTGAAAATATTATATACGTAAGACTGTACAAACATTTGATAATGCATAATATATTGATGAAATAACAATATGGATTTAGAGAAAATTCCTCTACTCAGAAAGCTATCTTCAATTTACTTAAAGAAATAATTAATGCTTTGAATAATAAAAGAAAAGTAGGTGGAATCTTTTGTGATTTGCACAAAGCATTTGATTGTGTAAATCATGAAATCCTGCTGGCAAAGTTGGAATTCTATGGAGTTACAGGTAATTTTCTCAGGTTAATCAGATCCTACCCAGAACACAGGTATCAAAGAGTTGAAATCTGTATCAAATCAAATCATGTTAAGGTTTATTCGGAATGGGAAAGAATTAAACATGGAGTCCCACAGGGATCTGTTCTTGGACCCTTATTATTTCTAGGATATATTAATGACCTTCCTAAAACGGCAAATACTACTGCTATTCCAGTACTTTTTGCAGATGACATGAGTGTAATTGTAACAAGTACGAATAATAAGGATTTTTATAACAACATTATGTCATCACTAGAACAATTAAATAATTGGTTTACTATGAATTTGTTATCTTTAAATTTGGACAAAACTAATTTTGTGCTTTTTAAAACTAAAAATTCTACCAATATAGAGCTTTCAATTAATTACGGAAATGTGAATGTGATTTCAAGAACCGACATTACATTTTTAGGCTTAACTTTAGATAATTTTTTAAACTGGAAGGTACACATAGATAATTTATTCTCCAAACTGAGTACTTCAACTTTTATGATTAGGATCTTAAAACAAACCTTATCACAGGACATATTATTAATGACTTATTTCGCCTATTTCCATTCTATTATGAGTTATGGAATTATGTTTTGGGGTAACTCCAGTTATGCTAATAAGATTTTTAAATTGCAAAAAAGGGTAATAAGAATAATAACAGGTACAAGGAACAGAGATTCATGTCGAGAACTATTCAAAAGTTTAAAAATTCTTACTCTGGTATCACTGTATATTTTTTCTGTTGTAATCTTCATTATGGATAATCGTGATGATTACATTTGCAATTATGATGTTCATAAAAGAAATACAAGACAGGAGAGTAATTTGCAACAACCAACTGTCTCCTTAGCACTATACCAAAAGGGTATGTACTACACCACAAATATTCAAATCCTTATTAAAAGATTTTCTTTATTCAAATGTTCATTGGATGAGTATTTTAATTATAATTTATCTTAGAATCACATCAGTCTTTGTGTACTTATTCATACATATTTCCTTCACTTTACATTTATTTGTAAATTTTATTATTGACATGGTTATATATTGTAACAAACTATGTAAGTATTTATCATGTATATATTGACAGCATCTATATCCCTGGTGCTTGTAACCGTTTTTGGATGAATTGAGATGAAATAAATCAATAAATCAAAACAACCAACACAGTAAATACCCTGTAGATCGCAGTGTACATATTCTTGTATTGCTTTCATACTGTAATTGACCCGTTTGGACCATGTCGATATCTCCCTAATGTGTGAGGTACTATAAATGTAAATAAAAAAAACTGGAGTGCAGGTGAGTGCTGAAATATAAACCATAACAGTAACAGTTGAGGACACATTGTGTATTTAAAAACGTCAGCTACGTATTTCGGCTTTTCGTGGAAGCCATCAACAAGCTGAGCGGTAATTTGAAAGTTGCAGTATACAACAGGTCAAATTAAAATTCAAGTATGAGATCTCAACTTGTTACAGAATTCTTTAGTCACTATACATTCAGAACACATTGTCTGGTTAATCATGGCGTAACATTTCGGGTAGATACCACTGCGTGCAGTATATTGAACAGTCAGTAGATGAAAGATTGCAAGTAGTCGAGTGTTTGAATGTGAATACGGTTTGTCACTATTGTACATTTGTGTATATTCCTTCTGTGGCGTGGTGTGGGAAAAGACTTCATTTGCGGAGCTGCAACAAGATGTTTTTATGGATCTTATTTTAGGGCGTGCACACGCTCACACATGCACACACAGACACGCACAGACAAGTCTTCTGATAGGCCTGTTCCTTCAGGTTCTGCAACCAAACTCCGCATTTGGTTTTCTCTGGTCTCCGGTGCATGCCACATGACCCACCGATCTTTAACTTCTTGCTTTGATCATCATAATATTTTACAAGCAGTACAAATTATCCAGCTTTCTCATTATACAACTTTGCACAGCCTCGTGTCCTTTCCTCTGTCTTTTGTTCAAACATTCTCCTGAGCCCTCATGCGTGTGCGCGCACTTACAGATAGGCTTTCAAGTCACTGAGTATCAGACTTATTGTATGTGACTTTCAGCAATAAATTGTCACAGGCATCTCCTGTGGGGTCTGTATTGCTGCTAGGCTCGTGCCTTTTCACTGTAAATCGTACTTCTTGTGACTTCCCATTGTGGTTCGTGTAATGTTTGGGTATTCCATGGCAGCTATGTCATTGGTATTTATTACATATTTTAACGATTTATGTTCTGCCCTGGCCTGGTAGATATGCAAATCCTATGTTTGTATTTTGAGTAAGAAATGATGTTGTGTTTTCATGAAATTAAAGAAGTAGAAAGTGTTCACAACTTTATTTTTAGCATTTATGGTGACTTGTTTTGAGCCTAAAGGGTCATCATCAGGCTAAATATGTATTAAAAGACATAAACGTCCTATACACTTGTTTTACCAAGCTGAGATATCAATTTTTATGGATAAGTACAAAATTAAACTATACTAACAACTGGAGATCCCCTCCTACTCCATCTGAATGTGTTGGGACACCACATGTCTGTTATTTTAACTGTATTCATTTTAATGTTAAATTTTACTTGATCATAAAAAAGAGCAACATGTATAAAACAAAACAAAATTATAAAGTAAAAATTGAGATCTCAATTTGGTTAAGAAATTGTATAGCCTGTTATGTGTTTTAATAAGTCTTTAGCCTGATGGTGACCCTTCACAGCCGAGACAAGTTGCAGTAAATACTACAAATAAAGTTGTGTTAAGGGCTTTTACTCCTTTATCCTACTTTCCTTGTTCAGTGTCTGACAGCTGACCCTGTCCGGTCTGATGATCAGGTCACATTACATCCACGTGTTCAGATCATATCCATTTGCCTTTTAGACATAAAAGTGTTTCCATAGAGTATTGCACATTTTAGTGCCACTTACAATCAATATGCCTTCTTTCAGGACCTGGGCAGTTTTGCCATGCTCCATACATCATATTAGGACCACACACCTATACGACTAGAATTCTTGTAAATCACTTTGTTACACAATATGCGGACACATCATGTGTGAAGAGTGAGTTTTAAGCTTACAAAAGACTTTGCAGCCCCTTGCAGCAAAGGTGCCCGTAATTATACTACAGAGGGTGGAACAGAGATTTCCTGCTCTGAGAGAAAGCCTGGCAAGTGCTGTGTGTGTGTGTGTGTGTGTGTATGTGGGCATGGAGGAGAACTTTATTGTCTTGTTTCCTGGATTTGAATAGCCAAAGGAACGGAATGGTTTCTGGGAAGCTTGATTTCCATACTGTCAGTAGTATGAGGATGGTCATACACACCCTAAGGGATTAGTGTATTTTATTGATCCAAATTGAACTTGATCCCTCAAATAAAGCACGTCTACAGAGGGAAAATAATATATTCAAATAAAAGATGACCCCCCCCCCCTCCATAATGAAATGTGTACAGATAATACATAGTTTGCTATTACTTTCATACAGTTACTACACAAATCATGTCAGACTCTGTCTACATTTACTAACCTGCGCCTTCATCAGCCTCACTCCCACTGCTAATGTTCCATCTTCTTCATTGTTACTCCTCAGCATATCATAAGTCACGTCCATTGCTCCCGATATAAATCACTTCTTAAAAACCCTTCACATTCTTTTCTGGTGAGATGTACATCCATGATCTGATGATCCACTGACAAAGAAAAGTGACACTGGGCTTCTTGATTCCTCCTGCAAGGTCCAAATTATGGTCCCCTTTCAAAGGCCATTCACTACCTACCTGCTTTAGGTGCTTCTTGAACAGTTTGTTCACTGCAACACCTAATGTTGCAGTAGGGCTTGTATCCCCCAGTGTTTACACAACATTGTCTGTGTTCGAGGAACTGGTGGTAATTGTGGGTTTTATTTCTGGTGCTAAATGTGACCTTAATGAGTAGACAGTGTATGTTTATGTATGTGAACGCATGTAAAAAGTGCCACTAAAATTCAGGTTATGTATATATTGGCACAACTAGGTAACTTACTTGAAATGTAAGACATGTTGTATAGTGTCTTCTTTATTATCCACAACATGCCATTTGTTTTGTGGTTTTATCTTTTTCTATCCAATAATATGCTTTTTATAAACCATGCCCTAAAATTCAAATAACAACCTTATTGCTTAAGGCTGTCACATTATCCCTTTTCTCAGGAGCGCCAGTGGCCTGTTTCACACTACTGGCAATGATTTGTCTTGTGTGTTGCTTTGTAGGCATTGTTTGTAACTTATGTGGCAACTTGCTAGCTTCTACAAATACTGCCAGCATCGACAATTATGCATATCTTTACATTTTGAAATGTTCCCTCACCACAGATTTTGTCATGATGTGACTGACAGTGCAATATGATGGCATATGAATGCACACTGTCATTTCATCTGTGTTTCATATTTGGCTCAGAATGTAATTGTTCATGTCTCAAATTCCCATCACATATTGTGGACAAGCAGCAGGCTTCTCCTTTAAGTCTGCTGGCAGTTTCTGGCAGAGCAGGGTTCTTTTATAAAGAGAGAACACATTCCTCTTCTTCGTTGTTACACACAAACCTGTCCTGGTCTTGAGCTGATGCTGTGATATGTGATTTGGCAAGTTACTGTGCTTCATATGTTATTGCCTCACATGTAATTGGCATTCCAGTTTTTGTCTTTATTCGAGCAGACTCAGCCATTCCCTGTTTAGTTCATCGAAATGACCGTGCTTGGGGCCACAGCAAGATTTTGGTTGGAGTTTGCCTTTATGAGCATTTGCTTATGTTGCCTCCACCTTCATATGTTTGCTTCCACCACACTGAACTATCTTGGTGCTTTGCAGTTACCAGTATACATTTTCTTATACATATATGCATGCATGCATACATACATACATTCCACGGATCCATAAGTTTGTCACAAAACAACAGTATGTGGAATAAGTGATACACACACAAAAAATACAGAATATATGGGATTTTACAGTGACAATATTATAAACATATGAACATTTTATACAGTGTTATAGGTCAGTTTTATAGGTCATATGCACACATGAAAAAGTCATCTACAGAGTAAAAGGAGTGTGCATTTAAGTATCATCTTAGGGCTACTTTAAATTGTGCCTTTTCATTCTTAAGATTTGTGACACTGTATGGTAAACTGTTGAAAATTCTTTTGTCGGATGTGTTGAAATTCATGCAAACTGTTAAAAAATGGTGTGTAGTCCAGAGGCCACAAACTCAAATAGCACATGGCCCAAATGGGTAAATTTGAAATTTAGGGCATGCCACATGTTAGTTTAAGCACTAAACAGGGTATTACCGTTGAATAAAACACGCCATTACAAACACTTCGAACTTTTAGTAACAGAATCCAAATATATTGCAATTATTCAATTTAAAACTTTACTGCATTGTTATCTGTTTGCTGACATACATCATATTTTATCATCCAGCAACAGCAAACAGTTTGAGTCTTAAGGCAAGTAACAAAAAAATTTTACACTAAAATATTCTCTGAGTCCAAGCCAGGCCATATTCTGACACTGGAATATGAGTGAGGGCCACATTAAATGAACTTTGCCAGTGGGGGACTTTGAGACCCCTGATATAGAATTTTTGACCTTCTGATATGATTTTTCACTATGTTTGTGTTACCGAAAATAGAGAAATATCTTACCAATTCCACGTGGCAAACAGCTTTTACTGACCTTGCTGTCCTGTGGGATGTTACAACATTTAATATCACAACATTCACAAGGACTTTTCCCTTGTCACCAGTAGTCAAAATAATCACGATGGTTTGGAAGCTGCTTCCATCCTCAGACAAGGCCTTCATCTTGAAGGACTGAGGGGTCCCTTCAACACATGAAGACGAAGTGACAGAGTATTATAACCCTGAAGACCTGAATCCTGAACCGCTGTGTAAACCTCACATTTCACAATTTGTGAATTCGTTGCACTCGACACATGAACTGTTCTCTCAGCTTTAGTATATCAAATAATCTTATGAAAGACAGACTTTTTCCTACTAAAATATACATCATCCTTAACCCCCCTGAGCTGGTTGGCTTGCTGGCTGGCAGGCGATATGAAAAACTGAGTACGAAGAGTTAATGCTGTATAAGTAACTCCCCTTTATTATGGCAATCGTATGAAACAAATAAATACACTGTGGACAATACTCAGGTTTCTTTGATGTTAAAACAGGTGATACATATACTGACTAGTGTACTGTAAAGTTTTAAGGCCACAGACTAAAACTTGCTACGAAAAATTTCTGCATACACAAACACAAATTTCATTGAATAAGATTCCAGTTTTCTGGTGATGCCATGTCATTGAGCGAGTAGTTCCCAATGTTTTGAAAGACTGTGGTGTCTTCATCTGCAGGACAAAGCAATCCAAGACTGCTTGCCCTGTGACACAGTCTCACATCCCAGAAGCCTCGAATCTTTAGCAACACCACTATGAGAACTCAAATCTCACATAAATTTCATTCTCACCCCCCCCCCCCCCACACACACACACACACACACACATGCACAAATTAATATGCTGTTAGATAATTTAATCACTACTTTTTATTTAAACATTTCCTTTGACACAATTTTGCATTCCCTGTAGATTTTTCAGCAAGCCACTTGTGGTGCACATATCAATGGTTCACCAACCACTGTCACCACAGCGCCAGTTCTACATAACTTAAAGACGGCTGCAGTAGACTAGTGCTAGCTACATTAAACACAACTATGATCATTTTGAAATAACGAGGCTGGACATACTGATTACTGTCTGAATACTCATGGTGGATGGTGGCAAGAATGAAGGCATTGGACTTCATAATAATGAGTATTTGTTATTGTGTCCCTGGGCACAGTAGCTGTCACAGAAGGACTATCGCACACAAAGCGTGCAACTTTCAGGAATTCAGAGGCTGTTCTTGCCCTGCAAGTTGAACATACCTCATTTCAAAAGAAGGGCCTATAAGTGCCGATCTACAGCTTTTAAGCAGGCCTTGTGCCTTCTGAAAAATAGTTTTCAGCATATGACAGTTTTTTTTTAAAGAAAGTGGACTGCTCTACATTTTCACTTCTTCTGTTAACTTTGTGAATAATGATGTCAGGAATATTTGATACCTTAATGGTCAGAACTTGTTTTTCCAAAGAACACTGGTCCTATTATTTTGGGGCACACACTGCACACAAGACTCCAATTTTAGGGTCGTGCAAAGGAACTTCATGAACTGGATGGGAATTTCATTAATGTCTATGTTTGTTATTTTAGTGGATTATGTTGCCAGTTAATGTAAGCCATGCCTCACCCGAGAAAGACAGAAGCTTTCATACTGTTTTTTGTACAGGACTGAACCTCTCTGTCAAAATTTTCCCACTCGTCTGTATATTCCTCTTTTACACAGCAATTTAGCAACATTTCTTTCAATTCTTTGCAGAAGTACTGTAAAGGAAGACTTTGTTCAATATTTCACAACAATGTTGAGACCATCTAATGTCCATCTGTACTGACATACAAGCAAGTGAGTATTCCAGCTGCACAGTTAACAGTATTAAAAGCACAGCCAGTGTCAGCAAGCACACCCACAAACAGTTTATACATTCCTATGTCTGGGCATATGATACATATAACGGTCTGTGGTTTAGATATGCTGGAAGGTAAAATGGGAGAAGCTACCACCTGTGTTCAGTACTCAGCCAGAGATTACTGTCAGTACAGGATTTTAACATGATTCATTTTCAAACCTTACACTACTGTTCAATGTGAAAATATTGTTGCGTACCACCACAGTAAAACATAAGAGAATCTTCTGAAGAACATAAATATTGTTGAACATATACAATTGATGTAGGAATAAATGAATGCACACTCTACCAATAGATGGCATAGCAGTAAACACTAATAAGAAATGAATAATAAGTACTGTGTAATGGGTGATGACTATGGAAATGGAGATTCCTCATGTCTTTGATGTTTGATAAGAGAATCTGCCAAATTCTCCAAAAATTTTCATGACCACCGATGTAACTTTCATATTTGCATTATTGTGAAAAAACTGCAATACTGTATTTGTGTAGTTTCTGAACATATTTTGAATGTACTGATAAAAAGCTAATGATAAGTGGTAGGATATGCAATCCAGTCACTGAAGTGAGGACATTCCTTTAAACAAGTCCACACATACCTTACTCCTATCCATACCTCATTAATTCACATGTACCATATTTATGTGAATATGACATGAATTTATTCCCAGTTGGGGATGTCATCTTATAGTCTATCACAAAGTTAAACATGTTCTGAATAGGTACATATTCCTGAAAATTTGAAGCTGGTAATGTGGAAGGGCAAGGGGGTTGTCTTATGTTTGGGTAAACATGATATTTAAAATTGTGGGCAAGTGATTCATTAATAACTAACATAACTGGATCTATTTCAATTCTGGAATGTCCTACTGAACTTAAAATTACAACTTAATAATACACATTTCAGTCCGAGATACAACTTGTTACATGTAGCATTTACGGGACATGGATGCTATGCATTTTGACACAAGTGGGTCATTTTCAGGGGTGTGGGAAAATTACTGGCCATGCAATGCACCCCTTATTCATGAAATAATTATCTAGAATCTATATGACACAAGCGTGTAAGAATTACTGAACTTTAAAACCTCAAAATTGAATTACTGAAACAAGTGGCCCAATGTCTGTACATACACACGGCCATGTTGCTGCTCTGTACAAGGGTTAAATTAAGCAAAGAAGTCTACATCCCTTACCACACAGCTTGTCACCTTTTACAATATCTTACAATAACCCACTTGTTGCCTACATAAGCAGTATATGAAAGTGATTTTCTTCTTATATCTCCTTGATCAAGTAACTTTATGTTACTCTATGTCACAGGTCTCCAACCTAGAGCACACCAGGTTGTATTATGTGGCCTGCGACCGCACTTGTAAATTACAAACATACTATAAATATCACACAATAACTTAGGCAGTTAGGTATACCACTTATCGTTAGCGTTTCACATGTGGCCCGCAAATGAGCCCACAATAATGGGTGTGGCGCTTTGCCATAAAAGGACTGGACACCCATGTCTATGTTACACTGACAATGTGTGTTGGAGTATAAATGTAGTTGGGATGCAGGGCCAAGTCACATGTTGTGTGTTATGTAATATAATCGCAACACATCATACAGTTGTATCTTAAGACTGAAACAGGTGGTACTGAATGAAAGTACAACATGATGCAGAAGTACCTAAATTAGAACTCACTTTACAGTTCTGCAAGTTTCCAGACAGCAGACGCTAAAATATAATATTTATTACTTACAATTTTCATGCCTGAATCCAAAAATGAATTTCTTCAAATCTTCTTGACAAGCTCAAATATAGAAACTTCTCACACTGGAATTTAGAAGCCACATTCCAATGTGACTTCATCATGACTTCAAAATACAGTGAGACCCCAAATTAAAGCACCTGCATTTCAAGCTTTTCCATACTTAAGGTACATTTTGCGTTCCTGGCTGAAGCAACACACACCTATGATATTATTCCTTGATTTAGTGTTTCTTGACTTCAGGTTCTGCCCATATTTTATATATGAAACTATAATTCATCACATCTCTTGGATCTCAGTTTAAGCCAAAGGGATTTTTTCTTCTTTTCAAGGTCATAATACAACATTCCTTGCAATGCAGCTGTATGTGACCATTCTTTAACCATCCTTTGGTTCGTATGAAGTGGTTACTCCAAGCGCAAGCAGTCTCACTGCATGTTCTCTTTGTGTTTGGCGCAAGTACTGTAATTTTATAAAAGTTATCTCCATCTCCATAAGAATGAGTCTGGTTCGTTGATGTGTCCCTCACGCGATTGGTTGGTTGTTTGGTTGTCCATGTATTTCCTGCAAGGGTGTGGAGATGGTATAGTGTCTCTTAATGGCTCTGTTGTCACTCCAGTGGTTGGAGGTCGGCACAAGAACTAAAATTCACCAACACCATGCAGATGTACTTGGTATGGCTGCCGGGAAGTGCACACAAAATTCACTGGCACTGGAGAAGGAAAATTATCACAGTTCAAAACACACTCTGTTACAGCGTAACAACAACAGAGAAACTGGCATGTCATGAAGGTGTGCAATATCAGAGAGAAGCTTACAGTGAGTTAGACACTTAAAATTTCTCAGAACATACAAACAAATCAATCTGTCATAAATTTATACTGTGAGGCATTTTGGGTCACTTCTGCCATCATTAAATAACATAATGTTACAACAGACCCAAATATTTGTGGGGTGGGGGGACATTTCAGTGACATGACATACAAGGACTTCAAGAGATGAATAACCTGCTTATGTCGCCAGAGTAGTTCCAGTACATGAGACTGGAAAATGTTCCGGATAATGGACCTGGGCTAGATGCTGGAGGCTGAAAAAGACAATTTTAAAGCCTCCAATAGGTCACTACGCACACTAAAAAGAATTACATGGCATATGTCAGATGTTTATATCAGGTGACAATCAGCACATAAATGTAAGTGAAACCACTTGAACACTGGAAGAAAACCCTATCAGATCTGCTGCAAGATCACCAAAAAAGAAAAAACAATATACTGAATGCTGATGAACTGTAACTGTTCTACTATGTGTTGCAAATCAAAACTGTCAGCAGGAAGGGAGTATCATGCTGTGGTGACAAAAAGGCACAGTAAGACTACATGTTTTGCTATGTTAAAATTATGCTGGGAGCAAAAAGCTAAAAAATTTGGTTACTGAAAAATATGTTGATCCATGATGCTTTAAAAACATATCTACACTAACAAACAGGTCAGTAAACAGTAATGGGCACAAGTTCTAATGAAGATACTTTAAAATTCTTAAAAGGGTTTGTTTGAGGATAAACACATGTAATGGAAGGAAGGCCACACTGGCAGTATGTGTCTACTGGACAGAAGACCATGCTGTTTGTCAATATGTGTGTCTATTAGAAGGAAGACGATACTGTTTGTGGATAAATGTGTACACTGGAAGGAAGGCCACACTGTCTGTCGATAAGTGTCTACTGGAAGCAAGGCCACACCGTTTGTGGACAAATGTGCTGACCATCCACGAAATATATCAATTTTAAGGAATGTGAAGGCTGCCTTCCTTCTGGCCTCTTAGAGGCCATGCTATTCTTACTTCTGCCACTGGTTGAGGCCCAGGAAAGGATAGTTTTTAAAATTCTCAACTCTCTATTGACTTGGGATAAGTCGTACCCACTCTCTGCAAGCGGCCCACCCCCCCCAAGCTGTGATTGGCCAAATTCCCTCAAGCTTCCTAGATAACCAACACATTTGCTTCCATCACATCACTTCAAAATCCACCTGAACGAATTCAGTCACCCTGAAGATGAAGGCAGTACATTCTTCTAAAATGCCAAAACAAACGAAGCACACTATATGATGCAAAAACCAAAAAGACAAACATCATTTGAACAAGCATTCCATGTTTCAAAAGCAACTTATCTTCTTTCCAGATGTGAATACAGACACTCTTCCCAGGTCTGACTGCAGACCCTGCCATAACTCTGGTTTTATTTTGTAATTAGGACTTTGTAATATATGCCATTACTGAAATTTATATGTAATTATAATAAATTTCAAACACTGTAATATCTCATATTTGAAAATTTATATTTTATAATATAATCCTTGTAAAAACTGTAGTTTGTGCAATTAACATTCTAGTAAGTAAACTCTGTTTCTGCTGTACACATACGTGTTATTTCTGCTAGAAATTACTTTTACTTTGTTAAATAAGCAAGATTTAGTGCCTTATTACCAATTTATACTGTTATACTGTCATTTTGAGGTTTATATTTTCAAAAATTCACATTTAAGGTAGAAAAATTGGGGTGTCACTGTATTTAGAGCCTTCTTAATACAGTCATTTAGAATATTTGCACAATGGCCTCTTGGTCCATTATTTTTTGTGTTACTAACAAAGTCCCACACATACTCAATGAGACTTGTCTGGGGCCTCTTTGCCTGCCATGACTGCCTTGATGTCTTCTGCATCTAGCGTCTCATACTTGAGCAGTGCCTCAGCTAGCATCTTGTGTTCACGTTGATGTGTCTTCAGAATGTTCTTGGCTCGTTCATAAGATTCCTGGAAACAAACAAAATTCATTTGTAGTCCAAAGTTCTCATATAACAACATTCAATTTACCTTCATTCTGCAGTCACAAAATGTGCCATCCATACATTTCTGCATGTAAACCACCAAGTTATTGTCACGTACACTTTCTAAGAACCATACAAAATCACAAATGATGTATTCAGTGTGGTATACAGACTTGACCAAGGCATTCTGTACTTTTAAAACGTCATATTGCTTCGCAGTACATGTGTAAATGTAATTTTAATTTGCCCATATGAAAAGCACATCTTCTCTGCACTAGTTTTTGTGAAATTCAGAAATGCTCAACAGCATTATGCATGGATCTCTAATACCAAATTTTGGCCAAACAGTACAATAAATGTGGAAAGTACAGATAGAAATTCAGTTATAGCCCAGATTACGGAAGTACAACTGACACTGTGCCCAGTTCCACAAAACTCACGAGCACACAATAAAATTTGTGGACCTTCCCTGTAATGAATTTTATCCAAATCAGGCTAAAAATGTAGAAAGTGCCAGCAAAATTTCATTGATGTCCTGAAGTAATGTACAGCTTGCACTGAACTGAATTTCATGAAACTCACAAATGCTCAATGACATTAAGTGCAGATCTTCTACACTGAATTTCACCCAACCTGGTCAAGACATATTGAAAGTATGCGCAGATGTTCATTTATGAACTTATGTAAAGTATGACTCTCTCTGAGCTAATTTTCAGAAATCTCACTCTTGCACATCCTGCTAGAACAAATTTCACGAAAATCCAACAACCAATTTAGTTGCTAATCCTAGGTGATGACTGACAGACAGAGACATGGTGTCCACATAAGGTGTACCATTTTAATTCATGAAGAACACCTAAAATGGGCACCAAACAAATGAGAAGTTAAAAGAAATATACAGTGAAACCCTGTTAAGAAAATTTTGAAAATTCCAAGAAAATCCTACTTCTTAAGCAGGAAATTTCTTAAAAGGGTAATTTTAATGAAATGGGAGAATTTTGATGCTTTTTTATCCTGACTTCTTAGGCAGGAAATTTTCTTAACTGGGGTTTTCTTAAAGGAGTTTCACTGCACATTGTATTTTTTTCCCATGTAAAATGTCATAATACAATACACCATAAGCAACCCCTTTATTGGCCCTTGTTGTATCTGGGATGGTTATGGTGTCAAGATTGGAATTATTTTCCTTTATACTTAAAAAGCAATGCAATAAAATAGACAGGAGTCATCACAATAATTACTCGCCATACACATTTGGAATAAAATGTCATTATCTTGCATGGTAATGCCAAAGTTAAATAGACATCCTACAAACTCCCTGACGTGCTGTACACAGGACTTTTGCCTGATGCTGAAATAAACAGCTGGCAACTGCACAAGAGAGATGTGGATGACTGCGAATGCACTGAAGAAAATTTCAACTTATGCTCCTCCCAAATCAGACATCTAATTTCTGCTGCTACGTAAGCTGAAGCACCTGCAGCTCCTGTGATGTCAGCCCAGGTTTGCTGGCCTGCTGTACAAAGAAAGGCTGAACAGGACACCTCAGCCGCCTGGCTATTTAATTGTCAGTCCATGTGGTAGAATATGAGTAGCTGAGGAAATGAATATTTTCAAGGCATCTAATATATATGTTTTAACATAATTTGTTAAAAAATAACTCTTCCATTGTGTAAGCACGCACTCATGACAGAGACCTGGGTTCAATTCCAAGCCAGTCTGTATGGCATTTATGGTGGATAAAGAGGCATTGGAACAGGTTTTTCTTGAAGTACTTCATTTTCTGCTGGCAGCATAATTCCACCAATGCCCTACACTGACTGACTCACTGATTGCTGATGCTGTGTGATCTTAGTTTCTGAAATTTCTTTCCCTTGGCCAGCAGATGCCTGAGTACATTTCTGAACCCAAATCTAGCCATGAGAATGACATTTCTCAGCAGTTACAGGCTTACTGTCAATATGAATTTTGGCCAGAGAATGACATTTGTCAACAGTGACAGACTTACTGTCAATATCCTCTTGATCTCTGAGTCAATCAGGTCACTTGTGCTGGGGCTGAGATCATTCACCACCACAGGGCCCGAGTTGTTTCCATCATGTGTCCGTAACCCCACTTTTTCGGACATTCCCCAGTCCTTTACCATGTGTATGGCAATCGAAGTGGCTTGCTAAAGACACAAAGACATACATGCTCAGCTCAATGCATACACAAAATATAATTATTTTTGTGCACAAAAATTAAGTAACATTTTTTAAATTGTAAAACATTAATAAACCTTGCACATACAAAGTTTTCAACTGACAAATATGACTTCACCTTTCACTTCACTTAGTCTGATCCTCTTCTACCTTCCAGTGTAGAGCTGACAAACATGACAAATACAAAATGCAGTATTTACCTTAACATATGAAGGAAAAGTTTTTCTGATCCACTGCCTGAAAAATGTGGTGGGGGGGGGGGGGGGGGCTGTGCAGAGGAGTCATTTCATATGCATGGCTGTCTTATATTCAGGTCAAGACAGTAACAGCAGGAACAGGCATGTGTACAGCCATTGTAATATCAACTTATGTCTCTTCGTTTTCAAACATTTTTCAAATTTTGTTGCTGTATATGCAACATAACTTAAAAACAAAGCAGAGAACTTAAATATTGTGGTTTGGCAACTGGTCTCTACAACTGTGTTACAAAACGAACAAATACATCAGCTAACTGGAGCAATATACACTTAATACACTGCTTTTGCTAAAAAGAATGAGAATAATGGTCTACAGATATCAGTGAGTGTGTAACGGATGCATAACTGAGAAAACAATATGAGCAATTTAATACAAGCATGTTGCAAGAACGTATCACAATTCTAAATGTGGGAAATTGTGGTGGGTGACTCACAGAACACTGAATTTCAGTCAGGATCATTTGGGTTCCAGACTTGATTGATTACCCAGTCTTCTGAACAGAACACATTTCTGAAACTGGATCTGTTTCCGTCCTCACATCAAAAGGTGATAACATAACCATGTGATTACACCTGATAGAAACTGCTACTGCCAATCACTGGAAAACCGACAGTTTGTTTGTTGTAAATGTACAGTATCATTTATGTGGTGTCCTGGTCTCTGCAACACCACACAAACTATCTTCCAGAACAAATAAATCTAAAATCAGTGCCAAGCAATCTATGGACAGCACTTTGATGATACTTTTATATCCTCAGATGATGCACTGTGATTAATGTTACGTAATACAACATACCTTCATTATGAGGGCATGACAGTTAGCCCCCCCCCCCCCCGGTCCTGGGGGTTCTACCTACTCATTGGGGGGGGAGGGGGTTATTGTTTCAAGTGATCACACAAAGGGACACACACAGTTGGTAGGACAGCTCTGGATGAGGGGTCAGCCCATCACAGAGACTTCTACCTGCACAACACACCACACTCTCATGAGACAAACTTCCATGCCCCTGATGGCATTTGAACCCACAGTCCCAGCAAGTGAGCAGCCACAGGCCAACGTCTTTGCCTGTGTGGCCATCAGGGTCAGCTTGTTCCTTTTGGTAACTTTTACATGTGTTTTATCAGATTTCAGGTACAGTGCTCCAAATTACCAAAAACCCTTATCTAAATAATCCCAAGTCCCAAGAATTCTCAACAAAAGGACCCATCCGTGTACTAGACAATAGAAGAAGCTCAGAAACCATGTAATCCTAAGTGCCACACACTAGCATAAAAAACATTTAGATGCGAGTTCAGTGTTTTTGAAGCATATTAAAATTCAAAGCATGTGCCACTGCCCAGAAGAATATGCAGCCTGCAACAACATCAAAGAGATTACAGCCAAACACCATTTTTCATGCTTAATAATATGTGAGCACAAATAGTTCAGAATTTGCAAAATATCTACAGTTTGTTGTACTGATATTTCAGCACAAAATAGATGCAGCAACATGCAGGTAAGTACGGCCCTCATTCTGACAAAACAATCTTGCCACACTGCCATAATAAAACCACCTGTAGATCACTGGAAGCTCCAGACGTGATTTTGTCTGGACCAAACACCAGTTCCTCAGCTGCTCGTCCGCCCATCATTGTATCCATCATCGCCAGCAACTGTGATTTTGTCACATGGTAGCGTTCCTTCTCAGGTATGTAAGCCGTCTGCAACACAGAAAATGTAAAAATTCAGGGTGGGAATCAGAAGTGTCTGGACCAGACCCAGGAGCTGATATGATTAGTAATGTTTCACATGGCCCAGACAAGACTCCAGGGATGGGCATTTTATATCAGCAGTACTCAGCCTTCAGCTTCTAATGACACAGAACGTATTATGCATACAGTAACCATATTCTGTAACCTAATTCATCTGATGTCTACTGTAGTGATATAGAGTCTTACTTAGATGCCACGTCAGGTCCCTGAGGTCACTGGCCCGTACAATAGTAGGTGTGGGGTCAGCACCTTCCCCGGTAGCGAGGAGAGTCGGGGTGATGACCCAGCAGGAGACAAAAGAAAAGGTAGGCTTGCAGGGTTGGAAATTCATTCAGAGGAAGGAGGACAAGTGTTCGGACGACAACCCTGAGGTGGTTCTCCAGACGTCGAGAGGACGGAGGCGGCGTCGAGGAACAGACGACCATGGATGGAAAACGAATTGTGATTCTACTTTGGGTGTTCGCATCCAGCGACGGGTCGGTCTGGAGTGAGTAGAAATTTCTGTAACTATGTGGGTCAGAGCCTCAGGGGAATGACGGAAGTAGACAGTCTAGACGAAAGGGAAGTAGTTAGTATGATTCAGAAGTTATATCACTGTATATTTGTAAATAAAGAGTAGTGATAGGTGCGCTGGTGTCTTATTCAGAAAGTCGGCGAGCAGATAGATCATTGGGCCTTAGACGAGCGTTCCCCCTTTCCCTTCCCACTCACGTCCCGAAGAGGGTAGGAAGCATTAGGGTGAATAGTGAGATCCTTGACCCCGCTAGCTTACCCACGGAGCTAGCTCAGATCCATAGAACTTAGGAATTCATGGGTGGTGGCAGCGCTATCAATGCCGTGCACAACTCCCGCCCAGACTCCGGGAAGGATAGTGCAGGGCGTTACCCTGTACCAGGCAAGGACGGTACAACATCTACGAACAATACTTAAAACCCAGAAAACAGGAGGAACTGCACTGCACAGGCTTGTCATATTACACAGATAAACGTATAGACAATACAGCAAACCACTGCTGTTCACGGAGTTAAGTTCTTGTCAACCACAGTTAAAGCATGGTGTGTGTTTAAAGTGCCAATATGTGTAAAATGTGAAGTAATGGCGACCATTTAAATTCTCAACACTTTCAGGGTTCTCCAGGCATTTCATTCCAATGCAAAATGGTTAATAAACATGAAAATGTTTGTGTTGATATTGGCCTTCATGGCTAAAACTTGTCACAGTGATAGAACAATGTAGAATACATAAGGGGAAGAGTAAAGGTGTACACATGCATGCACATGCACGCACGCACCCACGCATATACACACCCATACACAAGGTGACTGCCATCTTTTCAATGAAAAGGTCATGACAACTTGCAGATGAAATATTCATGCTTGGAACAATAATCTTATGCTTCCCTGACTTTGCCTCATTTTCGTCAATTCATTTATACCACAATCCCGTCCAACCACCACAGTAATTCTCATTCCCATGTCCAACTTACACATAACCTCCACTTTCCCTAACAGTCATATCACTTTCCTGTCTTTTTATCCTTAGGCTCAACACCAGCATGTACAGCACCCTTTCCAGACATAAATATGAGAGAAAGAGTTAATCTACAGATTGTTGGAATAGTTGCAGCAGATTCTGTATCATATGTTATGTAGGTAACCACTGAGTGGGGCAGGCAGGCAGGTGTGGCCTCTTGTGATTACTACATAAGTGTAACCACAAATGAGGCAACTACACCAATATACATCAGGGTTGCCATGATAATTCTTCTGGCAATAAGCAAAACTGCAACGCATAAACCTATGCTCATGGTGGGCCTGCTATGATATTCACTGGTGTGCTGCATTACATATGATGGTTCAGTTATCTACCCTGCATGATACCTTTGATGTCAGTGAATGAATCACGCGCTGATTGCCATGGCAACCACTGTTACTAAGTTGCATGTTCTCACTCAGGAATCGGCCTTTGGCAAAGAAACAACTTTTTACAATTCAGAGAGACTGTATGCATGCCACATCAACCCTACAGTTCTCATCTAACACCACCACATTCCTGAGTGTTTGGTCCTTTGATAAAAGGCCTGCGAGGACACTATTACAGCACACCAAGGCACTGCAGAACACCTTGCACCAGTGGCTCCATAGGGGGGACAGCAACTTTCACTGGTGGGAATACATGTGCTTGTCCAAAGGTAGAAGATGACTGCTGACAAAGATAGAGACTACATCAGAAAATAACTACACTCTCACTGAGCTTGTCATGAAATTCTGCAAAATTTTCACATCTGGTAGTGAAGTTCTGTGAGATTTTCACGTGTCCAATTTGTAACTAGTACGAAATAAAAAACAGGACACATTACTGACCACCCCCTGTAGTTGCCGAATTAACTGTGAAATGACATTATTGGTGCTAGTGCCTGCTCACTCAGCTTTACCCACGCGTAAATTTCTAGTTAAAAACAAATCACTCACTCCACACTCTCCCTGCTCACCATATTTAGCACCCTGCAATTCCTTTGTTTATTCACGACTGGAATTAATACAGCAACGCTACAAACAAGAATACCTACATATTGGATGAGACTGTTACTCACATGTCCTAATGAAGGACCTCTTGGTATTATGGTTACTTTATGAAGAGGATGAGAGTCCTTAGTGAAGTATGCCACAATGGCATGGCCTCCTTCATGGTATGCAGTGATCGCATTTGCTTCTTCATCTGGGATTCTTGCCTTCCTTTCAGGTCCTGCAAACACAAACAAACCAATATTGATATATGATCCATAAAACATACAAAATACAGACAACACAAGTAGTTTTGGCATAGTTTCTATTTTGTACATGTGGCTAACTCATGTGCCAAGTTGTCACCAAGCCAATGTACAGAAAGTCATCAAGAGTAACAATATACGTTATATTCCTACACTGGAAAGTGTCACAATTTCCACCCCTGCTTCAAACTTCTAGAGACATGTAATGTTATTTACAACTCATGCAGATTCTGTTTGTAAACTACAAACGTATGTTACAAGATAATAAAATACTATTACACGACGATTAGAACAGGCATACAAGCAGCGATAAAAAATAATAAATAAATGTAATTATAAAAAGCCATATTTCAATGAGCATAAATGCTGTTTTATTTTATTCAGTGTGTGTGTGTGTGTGTGTGTGTGTGTGTGTGTGTGTGTGTGTGTGGTGTGTGAGAGAGAGAGACCTACTGTTTTCTACTGATGGAAAGCACGCTTTTTGCTGTGCTTCTTTTCACAGAACTCACATTTACTTGACATATTTTTGTATAGAAGTCTTACACCAAATTTCATGAAAATGTGACAAACAGTTTAGTGGCTGAAACCAGGTCACAGACAGATGGACAGATGTGGTCTCCATATAAGGTGCTTTTTGCTTCTTAAAGAATGCCTAACAAGTTTTTTGCACACACACACATTAGAGTAACTTTTTACTTATTATTCCTGTAGGCTTAAGTGAAAAAAGTATAATTTTTTTTACCCTAAATACGTAGGTAGTATGTTCCTCTAAAATGTCAGCATTTCTACTGGGCTACAAGGTGCCACATCCCAGAAGACAGTATTGTTTAGTCACTATGTGAGAACCAGAATTTTACTTAGACATTCTGGTTCAAATGCAAATACCATACTACCAGGCTACTGTGCACACAACTTCTGATACACTGATACATGAATACTGTATACTGGCATCCCCATAGATCCAAACTGGTGACACAACTCAAAATTTCTCTTAATTACTTGGTCTTCATGCCTTTTATTTTCACTAAATACTAAGTACTGTAGAGTCTCAACATTTGTAATTAAGTGAGACCAACAAAACCATCATAAAATTGAAATCACAAACACTGGATTCCATTTTCAATGCAAAACGCCCATCTGCTTACAAGAACTTACGAAATACCGGCAGTAAAAGTATAAAATAACCTCAAAAAGCATACAAAGGATGAAAGTTTATTTTTAACAACACACAAACTCTTGTTTAAAGCAGAAAATACTTTAAATAACTCAAGCCACACCTCATTCCATACAGCACCAAAGCAATCAACCTCACTTACTTAAAGACAAAGCATGACTGAGCTGAGAGTGGTACGCAAAACAGCAATTGAGTGGGAGAAGCCAACACACCAGACATGCAGGGTCATTTCGATTCATCACAACCAGTCACACAAGTCAGAAAAAAATGGCATTAAAATGGATGAAGTGTCAAAACATCAAGATTCTACTAAAATTCACCTGCCTTCCTACTTTCTGTTTTTAAACAAACCTTTTTTCATATTTAGTCTTCAATAAAAATAGATTTTAAAGCATCAATATAAAATTGTATCAACACAAAACTTCCTTCATTAAAAGTCACATTAGTCAGGACATGCCCGTACAGTGTTTTTGATATGTTTTAGTACAACTGTTATTTGGCAACACTGCATACCCATGAGCACTTTGTCACGTGCATTCTCAAGATACTTCATGGTAACCGAGTCCGCCCCATCAATGGCTGCACGCAGCGCTGCCTGGTTCACCATGTTCTCGAGATCAGCACCTGTGAAGCCTGTTGTTCCTCGTGCCAGTATCTCGACATCCACATCCTTACTGAGGACTTTCCCCAGATATAGGTCCAAAATCTCCTTCCGGCCTATGTAGTCAGGGGTTGGCACCTGCAAAACAGCACTTACTACTATTTGGTACATTACAACACTTACTAAAATCTGGCACATCTCACAGCACTTACCAGTAGTTGGCACATCCTACAGAACTTAGTAGTACTTGGCACAAGCATTGCTAAGTACAAAAAAATGTGGGAAGAATCATAATGTCCCCTTCTCTTGAACTACATCTACCTGCACATTGCACTAAGAATTATAACAAATGTATAACTTAGTACCTTAAAGGAGTGTTTAATGTAATCCTTGCAAAGCATATTTTACCTGTATTAAACCTCTACCCTTGTACCCATGGGCCTGGGCAATCCTCCGTCCTAAACCTCAAGAGAGACCATCACTTGAGTCTTTGGAAGTTAAATGTCCAAATCATCTTTGGTCATTTGTTACCAAAACACAGTCAACTGCGATGTGTGTTTCACAAATAATGACAGAAGACCAGGCATCATCCACCATGGCTGAGTATTACTGTGCTGTTGCTGAGAAGGGCACTGCTCTGCCCATGTCGACACATGGCCTTTTGAAACAAGCATTCTAGTTTAGCTAAGGACATACTCCATTTTCAAAGAATTACAAATTTTTACATTTAATTATATCCATACATAAAACAGATACTTTACTTTTGTCATGTTTGGCTATTTTTGTCCTCCTTGGTTTACATTAGGGTCACTGTTTTATGTGATAACTATTATCACATGGAGGGGTACATGGTGGCGTTGTGGTTGAGGTACTGCGCTACAAGTGATCTGGTCATTGGGGTTTTTCATCCACTTGCTCTTCCCAGCCGCACTATGGCCCTGGGGTCAACTCATCCTCTAAGAGAAATGACTACCAGGGATATCTCCTGGGGGGTAAAGGCAGGCAGTGTATAGAGCCGACAACCTTACCACCTTTATGTGCCCACTCTCTAGCAATTCTGGCAGCCTCAACTTCCTGGAGCCCCAAGGGTCTGTCCAGGCCCATAATGGGATAGCTTAACCCTTCAGTATTAGCATATTAATGTAACCCACTCAGTAGACCACTCACACACATGGCAGAGTGGAGGCAGGATGGGGCAAATAATAGTTGTCACATAAAAATATGACTGTGTACTACTGATCTACATTCCCATGCAAACAGAGGAACAGTGCAGTACTTACATTCACTTCCACATCAAATCTTCCTGGCCTGAGCAGAGCTTTATCCAGGTCATCTCTCCGATTGGTTGCACCAAGAACAATCACACCTTCATTCTGATGGAAGCTGAAATACATCAAGGAAAGGTTTTAACACCAATAACAAGTATGAAGAAAAATAATATGATTACTTTACATTTGACGATTTATGATAAAAATTTTTGAGCCAGCATCTTTATTTACTGAATCATCCTTGTAGTTTTGTCTCTGAATTACTATAAAAATAATTAATTTTTTAAGTATGTGACTATTAGTGACTAATGGAAATTACAGCTCTGATACATAGACTATGCATGTTGGATGGCACTGAAGAGCTAAAACAATAAAAAATTCATTCTTTACCTTTATGAAACATGTTTAGAATAAATTTAATATTGCACATTTTCTATGCAACTGTATTACATACACAAGCGTATTCCCAACTAATTGCACAATTGGTTTTAATGCAGTTGCAAACCACAGCCATCTTCAGGGAGCTAAAATTATTAATGCCTGCAGTTTGCAACTGACACATGTAGGAGTGTTAAAACCAATTATGTAGTTAGGTGGGAATTAACTTGTATGTCGACAATAAATCCAGGAAAATTCTGTCCCAAATATGAAACATTAATTACCAGTGGTTATGTGCACACCACACAGGGGGAAGAAAGACTGAAAGGATAAGCATAAGAACGGGAGGGAGGGAGAAAGAAGAAAGCTAAAAGAAGAAAGAAAGAAAGAAAGAAAGAAAGAAAGAAAGAAAGAAAGAAAGAAAGAAAGAAAGAAAGAAAGAAAAAAGAAAGAAAGAAAAAAAAAAGAAAGAAAGAAAGAAAGAAAGAAAAAAGAAAGAAAAAAGAAAGAAAGAAA
>BLKM01000461.1:546116-589946 GCA_013340265.1 Coptotermes formosanus | reverse complement strand
CCCCCAATTATTTTCTGAAGATTTCACAAAATATTTGTACAGTGTTCAGTAGCTGGATTCAAATTTTGCACACAGAACATCCCTACATTAATGAGAACTTAATTTCTGACCTATACAACTTTTACATTTGCCAACCAACATTCTGGCATCACATCTAACCATCCACGTTACCTACAGCAGCAACCTGCAAAGTAGAGACACTTGAATGTTCAGCCCTGTATAAAGTGAAACTAGCATTTAGGGTTTATTTGTGGAGCACAAATTAGAACACCAAACTGAGAACAATTTTAAATTATGAAATTATCACTAAGATTATTGACCTGATATGACTGAAAGTGAATACTAGTCAGATAAGACAGGTCAGTTGCTGTGCATGCCACGATGGCATATGAGGGAGTATCGGTACAGCTCCACTCATGCTTAACCTCGGCAGTAGATAAGGGTCAGCAGTCAGCCTCACACCCGGTGACCTTACCCCAGGCAAACAATCCAAGGTACCCACTGAATACAAGGCTGGATGACACCAGAGCCAGTCTGGTCATTTTGGGGAAGAGAAAAATCTCTTGCCCTTACTAGGAATCAAACCCAGTACCATCCAAGGTAACATTAAACAGAGAAACATTACATTTGGCTTCCACAGTGACCGATTCATGTGAAATATTGCATTTTGATCCAACACTCACCCATCCATTTCCGACAGTAGCTGGTTGATGGTTTGGTTAGCATACGGATGTAATACTGAGTTTGTTCGCTTTGCTCCCACCGAGTCAATTTCATCAATGAAGATTACACATGGAGCTCGGTCCTTTGCAGCCTCTGCAGAACAAAATAATATCTGGCACTTTTACATCTGCCACCTTCAGTTGGTGCCACTTTTAACCTCGAGCACTTCACACAACTTCAACATTGCTCCTCTACTCTGCACTATTAGCTACAACAAAATCAACTTACTGAACAAGTCTCGTACTCTCCTGGCACCCTGCCCCACTAGTATCTCATCGAATTCTGGCCCTGCTGCATGGAAGAACGGAACACCAGCTTCTCCAGCAACAGCCCTGGCAAGGAGTGTCTTTCCTGTGCCAGGAGGTCCAACTAATAAAACACCTTTTGGCAGCTTACCACCCAGTGCAGAGAATTTTTCTGGATTCTTCAGAAACTCAACCACATCCTTCAACTCTTGTTTTGCCTCATCTGCCTGCAGAGTCACAAGAACTTCATTATAATAGGATCTGTAAGGTTCCTACTTTCAAGGATATGATGCTGGATTGTGAGATGAATGGATCCCAACATCCCTTTGAAACACTGGGAACCTGTCACCCAATAAAGTGTCACATCCCATGTGACTGGAATACCCAACTGCACTGCTCTGACAGCCTCCCTGAGCAACCAGAGAAGCATGTGGCATTAAAAACACTGACCTTCAACTGTAATAAAAAACTCTTTATGCCTCAGAAGTGTTTACGATGAGATTTTAGGTTATCATAATTGTCACTATAATGTCTATTGCCTTCTGGGATGTAACACAGTGTAGTTACTGGATACATAATGATGCAAGAAACTGCTGCCTCCATCTTCAGCATACAATATAGCAACACATTCCAGAACAGAGCAAGCTTCATGTTTACTGTAACTTGGCAATGTACCTACATCACTACCAGCATCACCTTACACGCTTTACCATATGTGAGGTGGCTATTTACTGGCTTCTCATAGTGGAGCCCTAGGTTCAGTCCCAGACAAGTGCATGTTGGATCTGTGGTGGATGAGGTGGCACTGGGGCACGTTTTTCTAAGAATACTTTTGTTTCCCCCTGTCAACATCACTCCACCAATTTTCCACACTCATTCATTGATCTGTCACTGACAGTACACTTGATTACACCTCTTGTGTTCGGATACAATTCAGTGCAGACTTTTCTGCATAGGCATGCTAATATGTACAACAATATCGCAGTTAAGAAGATTCAGTGTTTCAAATCTGTAGCCTGTAAGGGGATTAACCCAGCAGCGTCAAAATCAAATTGCAGCCGGGCGAAAAGGTAAGGTGAGCCTTATGTCACAATAAGCAATAAACGTATTCAAAATCACCATTAAGAATATTTCATACATTTAATATCTCAACTGAAATACAGTCAGACCTTGATATAGCACCACCCTCACGTGGGGCCCATGAAAGTTTGTGAACATAAATTCCCTATTATAGAGTATTTTGATTTACTGCCACATATTGTAGTCAATAAATAGTGGCACTATATTGGGGTTTTCTGTGTAATTACTGAATTTTAAACTTTACGTCATTTTCATCTCTCTGCTGACATATGTTGCACGTTACCACCGCCGGACAGCAAATGTCTGCAGGACTTTATGTCCCATCACAAAATAAATTCTTTCAGTAAAAAAGGAACAATTCTTTGATGCAGTGCTGGACTACATTCTAAAGTTTTAATACAACCAGTCAAAGGCCGCATAGAGACCCATGGCACAACCTTCTGAATTACTGGTTCAGTTCCTCAGTACATTGCTTGTTCAATCAGAACACAACACATCCAATTTGCTGCATTACAGTAGTAAGAAAGTCAACTTACTCCCTTCACATCATCAAATGTGACGTGTATTTCCTCCGGATCCACTTCAACCTGGTTGCCAATCTGAATGCGGAAAACGGAGCCAGTTGTGCTTGCTGGAAAAATAACACTGGTCACAGACAACACGTTGAATTTACAACTATTCCTTTATGACTTTACACAGAAAAAGCATGGAACTAGGTAGTAAACATCTAGTTCCCTTCTTCTTTAACTCCTGACTTCCTACTTTTAACTTCTTTATGCACAGCATGAACACTGGACTGAACTAAGAAACTATTTAATTTCAACTAACCAATCATCCAACCAACCAACCAACCAACCGACTGACTGACCGATCAACCAACCGACTGCCTAATTAACAAACTCACTAACTACCTTCTCCCTTAGAAGCCAACTGGCACTGTGCTAGTCAAGAAATTCCCGATATATTGTAGCTACAGTTCATTAAAAAGTTTACAGAAATTACAAAGGTCTCTATTCTGCGCCGAATGAATCCAGGCCATACCATAAAAACCCCTTTCTTTAGATTCACTTCAATATTACCATTCCACCTATGCATAGGTTTTCCAAATTGTCTCTTTTGTTTGGGTTTTCCAGCCAAATTTTTATAAGCTTTTCTCTTCTCACCCTCCTTTATTATCATCCTAATATGTGCATAACAACCACCAGCAACCAGTACCAGTACCATAGCATACCAATAATAAATACACACAACAAACTCCCACTTGCTGGTATAAATAGGATCAAGCACGAGAGGGTTAATCAAAAAGTTGGTTAATTTCAGAAACAACCTAAAAACAGAGAACATTATACGCGCTGCACAGAGTACAAGTCGTGACTAGTGTTTACACAGCATAAAAATGATCTGCAACTTAAACACGTAACATATGATCTTTAAATATACTGCAACCTCAGTTCTTAAATTCATAATGCAGTCATAATTTTCACCTATATTTTGTTTAAAATCAAGGCAAAGAGGCACTTAATAGTGTGTTTGTTCAGGCAGAGTCTACAACAGTCCACACGGAAACCATTTGCATTATTTTCTCTATATAGAGCTGTGTTTTCGCAATAGCATACAAATTAATGGCAGTAAAAGAGGACATAGTACAGTAATACCAGCGGCGGCAGCAGTAGCAGCAGCAGCACTGCTAATCTTATTGGGAGTATGCAAGTAACGCAGACACATGCTACAGTAATGAAGCAAATATTTCAAGGCTGTACCAAAACAGCTTCACGAGTGCTGATACAGATAAAGAAAGAAAACTGGATGATTAGAAATGCCCCACGTACAACCATATTAACCTTAGAAATAAAACAAAAGAAAAAGTAATAGACAGGGGCTGCTATAGCTGTGTCATTGTAGTGACCAGCCTACAGGCTGCATGACTGACGAATCAGGGTTTGATGCTCAGCAGAGGCATCAGGCTTTTTGCTTCTCCACAGCATCCAGACTGGTGCTTTCGCAGGGAAAAAAGAGGCCAGTCATGATGCAGAAACTCAAAGTGGGGGGCTAAGAACTAGTGGAACTAAGTCTCCATGTCTATCCGCCTGCATGGTCTGGTATTTAATTATGCAAGAAACACTTTTACTTTCAGTTTGGTGGTTTTGTAATTATATTATTGTTCTTGTTACACCTCAGCTGTACAGACTTACCCATAAATGATACAAATAATGCCAAGAAGATGACAATAGTTAGTAGCTGCTGGATGATCTTAAGCCACTTGAGTGTTCGGCCAGGCATCCTCTGACCAGAGCCTGCAAGGTAGCCCTCTGCAAATGCCACTTTCATGCGCTGCTGCTCTTCTGCACTCAATGTTTCATCTGCAATCAGCACTGAAGACAAAACACAATGATTAAACGTGACACTTGCTGCAATATATAACAAGAGAGGCAATGTACGTATAACATAACATTGACAAGCGTCCGCATAATCATTGTTGCCATATAAAAGCAATAAGTATTACATATTCTGAGTGTGTGTCTGTAGTCTTAGTTATCCAACATGCAAAGTGCATGCACTGTATTATATTGTCATCTGTGGCCCAGCTGCCTGTACCATATTTTTGAACATTATCACATAAAAGGTAAAAAAAAGGTAAAGCAATCCCATTACAGGCCTGGACAGGCCCTTAGGGTTCCATGAGGTTGAGGCTCCCAGATTTCTAGACAACTGGCACATGAAGGTGGTAAGGTTGTCAGCCCTACGCACTGGCTGCCTTTACCCCCAGGAAATATTCTTGGTACTCATTTCAGTTAGAGGCTGAGTCGACCCCAGGGCCAGAGTGCGATCGACAGGATTATGCCAATGAAAAAATCCACTGACACCATCGGGAATCGAACCCGTGGCCTGCCGGTTTGTAGCGCAGCGCCTCAACCAACTGTGCCACCGTGGCCCCCACACATTATCACATAAAGGCACGATTTTCGGAAAAAAGTTACTGAATGTTAAATGTGTTTTGCTTTTCTCCACAACATTTGCCTGAAACATATCTCATTCTAAGAAGAATTCAGTGAGATATCATAAATGTACATAGATATTCATGCAACATATCCGTTATTCTTGTCAGGTTTTGATATAACTTGAATTTTCTCAACAGATTTTCAAAAATTACTCAAATATCAAATGTCATGAAAATCTGTCCAATAGTATGAGACGTTTCATGCGAATTGACAGACAGACAAACAGGCAGATAGATGGACAGACATTACACAGTTAATAGTCGCTTTTAGCAACTTTGTGAACGTGAGTAAAAATGTCACAAAATGGTGTAAAGAATGTATACCTCAACCAAACTACCCACTTTAACACACTGTTTATATAATTTTCATGAAATAAATGCACAGCAGACCGTATCTAATCAACTCGTATGTCTTGTCTCTGAAACAGCAACAGATTTTGATTATGTTATTATTTGCTGTGGCGAGTGGGCTTGATGTATAACATAAGCAACCCAATGGGACGTTGCTAGCAAGAGTGGACCTTTAAAATAGTGTCCTTGTATATATGAACTACACACTATTGCTGTGCAGATCAAATAAGGACCTTTCCAGTGCCTCTCCAGTAGTCAGAAAAATAGAACCTTAAACGTATAGGACTCAACTTCCAATATTAGTGCTTGGATAGAAAAATGTATTTGTAAATGAAGAAAATGTATTTTTTTGAATTCTCAAATCTTCATGATGGACTTAACATGAACCACACATACACACACACTAGAACTTGAGTTTTACCTTTTATTTTCTCAGCATCCACATCAGACTGATGGACACTGCCAAGCTTTTCCACACTGCCACTACTTATACCTGGCTGAACTGCTGGACTGCTGCCTCCATACGAAAGCCCGAATGCCTCACGAAGCCGTGAGCTGACTGTCGGGTTTCGTATGCGTTCCGCCATGATGCTGCGCTCAGTCTTGAATCCACGTACATGGATATCTGTAACACACAAATCCCACAACAATGTCTCCAGAAATGTTATGAATTACAAAGAACAAAGTACCAGCACTCAGTGCCATGTTCATAAGCATTACGGACTCATGAAACCATCTTACTATGATGACTGTAATATCCCATGAAGCCTCTCCCACTTTAACACCAACCTGTCACTTAGTACACCCTGTCATCACACTTACTTGATAACTGTGTCATAGCAATATGACCATAGCCAGCAGCAGAAGAAATGCCACTACCTAATTCCAGAAAACTGAGTAATGACAGTATGACTATTACACCTTGTGTGTGTACTGGGGCTATTTCCCCAGAATGAAGTAGTCAGGGCATGAAGCTGACCATCCACCTCCATCTAGTGCCAAGGTTAAGAATCAGTGGAGCTAGAAATCTACTCCCTCTATACGCCTTCACTGCATGGCCCTGGGAACTGCTGAAACAATGACGTTACTTGACTCATGCATGTACACAAGTTAAAGAGTTAGATAACTGCTAAACAATATACAAACTCTATAACTGAGTCACCTTGGAAATCAGCAACATCCAATCAAATCCCCTATGTATTGTGGGCATTCTTGTCTGTAAATACAAGTATCCAATAATGTCATTTGTAGCACAGTCATTCCTTTTCACTCAATACACCTAACGAATGTACCATAACTTGAGACGCCCCAACTTCTGTCGCATTACCAAACCCCAACTGACCGACTCTCTGTTTTGTTCATGACATGTCAACATGTAACAGACACGAACATGTTTGGAATGATATATCGATGTCTGAACATAAAAACGAATAAACATATGATGTATCCATACTATGTACGCGTCGTATACAATCAACTTTTAACCTTTTACTAATTTTGAAATGTTTTAGACTGGATTACCAGCAGATAATGTGCATGTTATTCTCCAATATACAGACATCATAAAATGGGGAGCACAAATGAGAAAACACAATTATCACATTTTATACTAATGTAGATACAAAGCATCTAGCTACTTGAAATGTACTAACGTAAACTGTGGCATGTGATATTGAAATTATCTACACAAGTCTTCCTGAAGACAGTGATATAAGAAGACTGAAACATAATGGACAGGAAATAAATGATCATTAATTCCCCAGCCTATGCACATGTCGGTGGTTCTTTGTGGTTTCAGTCATTTACACTTCACCTGCTGAGTTTAAGTTTGTTTTTAGTGCAGCAAGTCATTAACAACCAGTGAAGATGAATCTACTTTAGGCCAAACCATTGAATCTTTTAAGAAACAAGGATTAAATGGCCCTTAATGAAAAGCCATTGAGTAAGTGATATATCTGTCTACTAAATGACAACAGACAGCAAAATAATGCACTAATATATCAGTGGAAACACATGACTGTACACAGCATAATGAACTCAAAATATGATAATTACTATTCATGCTGGAAGAACAGAACTTCCAAGAAATCCAAATATCTCTCACTGCAGAGACCCAGCCTCGATCTCAGACCAATCCATGTACGATTTATACAGAAAAAGTGGCACCAGGACAGGTTTTTCTCTGAGTATTTCACTTTTTCCTGTCACTATCATTCCACCCCTGCTCCATACTCATTCATTCATTAATCATGAAAGCCACACAAACTCAGCAACTAACAGCACTGTTACATAAAATACTCAAAAATATGTACAACAGCAACTTCTGTGATTTGTCAGTACATGAGGATATAACACTCATATAATATTAGGAACAAACAAGAGTACCATGTAACAGCCACAAGATTAAATCCTGTAAACAGTACCTTGTCACAGCAGGACAGATTTTGTACACTCACCTTCCAAATAGCCTACAAAGATTAAGAACACAAGTCACGACAGGTACACAGTAATGAATGTTTGTGAAATGCTGTAGGAGGTTCTCACAGCAGTGCGGCTGACAGTTCAGGTCTTCCGTATGTGATGCTGGGTCACTGGGCAAGCGGCTCCTGACATTTCAAAGTATTACGGCCCCTTCAACATCAACACTCAAGCACAATGCCAATTCTTCTTGGACTACCTGACTCTTGAAGACGAAAGGCCCATGATCCTTCATAGCATCAGGAAACACTCATGCATTGACACATCACCATACCCCAGAAGACAGGAATTTTCATTTTGACCGGAAAACTTTAGGGGCCAGTTTACCTAAAGATATTCATGCCTGCACCTTGAGTAAACCTCAATAAAAAATGTGTTAACAGAAACAGACAACATTCACACCAACACTTTATGTTTAATATCAATTCTGTTGCATATTGCATGTCATTTTTAAATAAATAATCAAAATAACTGCATTAACTCACACACACAAGACACTTCAGCCAAATGCATTTTTAACTAACATACATCTGTTACTAGTTACAGACATCTAACAGTCTGCTGTGCCTGTGCCACCACTGCTGAGGTCAAAGCTGTTCTTGTAAGTCAATAACTAAGTAGTTCTGAATGGTCACACATTTTATTAACCCTCTGGATCAACAAGTTGACAACAGTCATGCACAGTGTGCAGCTAAAATGCCCGACACCACATACATGTCATCAACAGCAAGCACAGTAGTCATGGGCATTTAAACTCCTGGCATTTTCAGAGCACACCCTGTTTGTAATTTTGGCACAATATGGTTAAGAATCAACTGACAGTGAACAGCTGCATGTGAAATGAACATCTGTTTCTTAATTTTTAACGGACGAATGTGGTGATGATGTCCTGTTAAATGTACAACCTTTAAAGTCTCAAAGGGAAAACACTGTCCCGAGGGGGGCATTCAATTGAGTAGTACTCTGGCCACAGCAGAAACCAGGCATTTAACTGTTTGGCCCTGGTGCTGGACATTTAAATTTGAGTGCACCCTTCACATAAAATGTAAACATTTTATAAACCAAAAAAATAGCATTATGAAATACATGGAATTTTGTGGATCAAAAATGGAGGTTGTGCAGCATGTCTAAAAAAATTCAGTAAGTATATCTGTTGACTAAATATATGAAATACAGTCATTCAGTTATAGCAGTACTTGCGTCGTATATATAGGACAGGTGGTGGCTGAAGGTTAAAAGCCCATATGGTATGGTTTAGTCTTCATTACAAAGTTCAATGAAGAGCTTCACTTCCACACACCACCTAAAAGCGAATGTGCTTGTTAGATATACAGTGCATACTTTTTAGATCTCGTTAAATGACAAAATAACATGACAACTGCCCCCCTCTTCGGGAACGGACTGCTATGGTAAATCATTTATGTTAGGCATGTAACAAAGTATAAAAAATGTATGTAACTTTAAGTGTGCCTTTATGTGGTCATTCCCCAAAGTTATGTCATATTTGACTCTCAACCTGGGGACATCCTCAGGACAATGTAAGCTGGAACAGATTTTCCCATAAATTTGACGTCAAAATTAGGACAGTGGTTCCAATCTCTTTTCACCAAGATGAAAAGATACACGCACATTTACAAAAGATTACAGAAATATATAAATCTGACATATAACTATTTAAGGAGGAGGCACTCTATCCTGATCCGTAGGTGTGTCATTTGGATCATCTCCAGCATCCAGCAATACAAATGGCGATGCAAGAGTCCCAGAACGTGACTCAAAGGAATCAGCACCAAAGTGTGGCAAGACAGAGAACTTCTTCACCTTCAGAATCTCCTTAGCAAGCAAGAGTCGTTACAGATCCTTGTCCAGTTGTTACTGCTCGCTGCTTATTCAAGTCAATGTCCTCAAATGCCTTGATGCCAGCTTCAGTCAGTCCAAGCACTTTAGTAAACTTCAAACCACCATGGGCCTCTCCTTAGGCTCAGGCTCACATTCCTCAGCTTCTCAACGGGCACTTTACTTACAAATTTCAACAAGACTGTCGAGCGTTAGCTCCTGATAATGGCAGGTGACCAACTCAAGACACCTTCTGTACTATTCATACAAATTTCTGTATTTAGCTCAGCATATTATGTTTGAGGGAAATGATGCAAGACAAGCCTACATATGACAAGATGACATGAAATGAAATGACATAAGTCAGAAAACTACTGTGTATTATAAATACACTTGTGTCACATAATGTTCCAACACTCTGATTGTGGTATGGTCAATGAAATAAAATTACTTCTTCTGCATTATTACTAGCTGGAAGTATCTATTAACCTAATCTAACAGAGCATAATCACTAACTTATTTTGTCAAAAAGGACCATAACCTAGATGTCTCATCAAAGGCCCATAAAAGCTGCATCATTAGTTAATAACATTTGTGCATCACTGAGTACTAACCCCAGTGGCAGGCATCTTACCTATAATACTGAAAAACAGCAGTGGGGGAAGGTGGAGAAGCTAGGAGATGGTAATCTGATCAGCATGATCACTCAAGAAAAGTAATAGGCTTGCGTAAGCTTACCAAATAAAAATGGTCGTCCGACAAGCGTACTGTGTAACAGTCTTCTGGAAAATTGATCTGAAAAGGTGACAGCTGTTGCAGAACCGGTACATGGTGACTGCTGCTGAGGAAAGCCATGCTTGTTTTCAAAAAATGATTCTGCTGAAGAGTAAGTCACTTGCCAAGGTAATGTCAGTTTAGTTTTCAATACTGGACGAGTTGTCAGTTGATTCCAGAAGAGACAAGATGCTAGCCTATCTGTACACCCAGCTTCAATTTTTGGCAAATTTTTCAAAATAAACTCACTGCAGTTGTTTACAGCCTGAAAACAGAACAAATATATCACATATCCACCTACTACTTATGCAGTCACAAGCAGGTGTTATGGATATACCCACTGTATTTAGACTCTGATGGCAAATTATATCAAAATCTCCTTCTGTCTGTGAGCCTGGCCCCTGTTGTGGCCGACTTGACTTTGTTGTTGACGCTAAAGGTGAACAAGGTCGTCTTGGATTAAGGGTGGCTGAAGTTAACTGTGTAAGGTGAAACAGCACCTGAAATACGGTAAAACTTGTATTCAGTGACCACCACGTACAATACTAATACCATTATAAAATGTAACATAACATAAGCAGACCTTCAAACGCAAACGCGTCAGGCCACAAACACAAGTAGTATTTATACTTACCTGATTACTGTTCTGGAAAGTAAACATCGATCAACAATACTTAGCAAAAAGAGGGTACAGTACTTTAACCTATATCACGCAACTTGTCCAGAATGACTCATACATCCACCGCTTTCGTCACTTATTGTTTTCCTCCATCTATCACGTCACTAATCGTCAACTGCTTCGTCAATGCGACTGCAATGTGATTGGCGAACCTGTGGATGTACGAGCCCGTCACAGGACTACCAAAACGCGTACAAGACACGACGCTATTTTGATTGCCAAACAGAGATCCGAGTGTAAGAGAATCGTACTGCTAATAGAAGACGTCTTGGACTTCAGAAGTACCGCTGTCAGAACCTCAAATCTCGTATGCTACTGTGTGTACCTATAGTAGTACATTGAGTTGCATAAGCTTATGGAATCTTGGCAGACCTGACATCCCACGTACCCAACGCAACCAACTTTACCATAACGACGTACGAGCTGTGATAAATACTGAGCAGATAATCTGTGCTGAGCGGACGATAGGTTCAATGGACCTGTGTAAAACGGGTCTGGTGGCTGTGTGTAGTTATACATAGATGGAAGCACTTATGCTCAACTAATTCCATTAGTCATTTGTGTAGGATATTGTTTCTTTGCGTAAGAAGCTCGTTGATTCGTATCGATATGGAAGATGTAACTATCACACTGCGTACGTATGTCATATGTCACTTGCGGAGTTCCAATAAAACGGTAATGCGATTAGGAGTTGTAATTATCCTAACAAGTATCTACACTCATTTGTTTTAATTTTACACACGCAAAGCAACATACTACTGGAATTTTACAATCTATGTTTAAGTATATTGCACTGGAATTTTTATGATATTCAGAATTTCATGCTAATGCTTAAACATGGCTGAAGTTCGGTAGATGTTTTATCGCACTTCTAATGAGAATTTTTACTTATGTGCTTTCTGGACACCTGACCCTAGAGGGTGAGGCCAGTACACGGTCTCAAAACGTTGTTCAACAAACCCGCAGTGACAGAGGACAATATCAATGAAGATCCCAATTTCATATATATTCATTTTGTCGATACTAAATGTGATAGGGAGAGTGCAGCTCACAGAGATGTGTCGTTCCTGAATGAACGGGTCCGAAAGAACGAATCCACGAGAGGACTGATAAGATCCGGTTCTCGGTCTTGCGACGCGTCGTTCACTTGGATCCGACGGGTTTGTATCGTTCAACGAGTCTTCATTCGCTAACCTGCACCGCTCACAGACTATCTCGTTCACATGTCAGCCGTTATCAAAAGGGAATACTGACGTGTACATTTTAGCGACCGGCATGTAGTCTCTTAGGATGATAAAGGTTAATAATGTTCAGTGGCAGTGGGCCTATTAATTACACAAAGATTCCAAATCGTTCAATTTTATATGGGTTTAATTGCAGCGCATTCCGAATTCTTTCCCCTACACACATTATGCACTCCGTAGTTATGCGATTTTATTTTAATATTTTACACGCTTGTTGGAAACCGCTTGAAAACAACACCAGAACAACGTTACGTGTTTTCAATGTTTTACGGCGCGTGTTGTTCAATTGATGGTCGTGTTTTTAAGTTTTTACCCCACGTAGTATCTGTGGTCTGTTCTTCTGAAACGTCGGAACAAACCGCCGATATTATACAGTATAGAAATCCGAAGGGCTGCCATCATCAGAACAAATCGTATCAGTTTCGCTGATTTAAAAAATGGGGACAGTCATTTTGTTTCCATGTATTCCACTGTCTTTCACTAGTACTGCTAAATAAATATCGTTTTTCAAACATACAGGTAGTACTTAGAACCAGAGTTTGTAACAACAACCAAGATGTACAAAATAAATGTAAGCTTTAAGGACATATTACGCATCTGCACTGCCGATTCGTCGTTTTCTGTTATCTGGACCGGTCTCGTCCACGACTATGTCCACGTGATTTTGCAGGTCTTCGTTCACTCACCTCTGTCATTCACCAGTGCGCATTTCGTTTCGTTCAGGGCTCCACGGACGTCTCTCCTTCACCGGTTCCCACTTGCTCTGTCGTTCCGCAGTTACTGAACCTACGTCGTTCGCCGGTCCTCCTTTCGTTCAGGGGTCCACGGACCTGCCTCGCTCACCTTTCCGGTTCCCAGTTCTTCTGTCGTTCACGGTTCCACGCTCTAGTGCCGTTTACCGTTCCCCGCTTCGTCAGTGCTTCATCGGTTCTCCGTTCCTCTGTTATTCCCCGGTCCTCATTTCCTTTCGCTCTCTAGTCCATGGACGTGTCTCGTTCACCGTTTCCCACTTCCTCCGTCCTTCATCGGTACCCACTTCACCGGTTGTTCATCAGTCCCCAGTACGTGCACGATGTGTGTATGTACCGACCTCGTTAACCACCTACAGTATACCGCCATCTCTGACATAATTTCTCTACTACTTCCTCCGACTTGGGTAGCTCTGTTATATGTTCGCTCCGCGTGGCTTGACTATTGTGCTGTACCTCGTGATTTAGTTGTTTCTTGGTAAAGTAAGTAAGAGTTTCCCTTCTTCATTGTGAATGTATTTCTTCTACAAGTTCAGCTTGCCCGGACTTATTTTCAGTTCCCGATTTGTATTTCGTACTGTACATGTTTCTTCAGTCCAATCAATTATATCTTACGGCATAATTTTTTGGGGTACTTCATCCAATAGTAAAGTCATATTTGAAGCACAAAAAAGAATAATTAGAGTAATTATGAATTCTGATAGTGACATGTCCTGCTGCAAATTCTTAAAAAAATCATATATTCTTCCCTTATATTCTCAGCATATATTTTCTACACTGCTGTTTGTTGTTAAGAATAGACCCTTATTCAACACAAATTCTGATTTTCACAGCTTAAAAAGAACAAGTCATGATCTACATCCTCCTACAGCAAATTTAACCTTATTTCAAAAAAGAGTTTGTTACTTGGGTGTCAAAATTTATAACCATCTTCCCTTAACCTTCAAGCAGTTATCATATGACATCACTAAATTTAAAACTGCTTTAAGAGAATTTCTTATTGCAAATTCTTTCTATTCCATGGAAGAATATTTCAGCTGGAAATAAGTAATGATCTTGGTTTTAGTAATTCAGTGCCATTATATTGTTATTATTATCGTATCTTTCCAATGTCTTTTATTCAATTTTTAATTCACTGAATGAAAACAGGACAAATAAACCTTGCTATGACTGGCTCTGAGGAGCCTTTATACCTAGATTTGAATTACATTTTATGTAGCTTTACACTTAGATGAAGGAATTACATGTTTTATATCCTGTAACTGGATATATGGAATTTTAAATAAATGAGAAACAAGAAAGAGACAGAAAACAAACATAATTACTATAACAACTTTAATCATTATTTTTGTACAGATATGTTCACCATGATGAGGAAGAAAAGTGATCTCGGGTATCACTTTTCTTCATCAGAACCTGGAAGAGGTAAATGCTAGTATTGTTCATCTGTAATAAGTCGCACAGAAGGATCAACGGGCAACCTTACAAGGCACTTGAAGCGAAAACATCCACCTATACCTCTACATTGGTCCCCAACACCAGCTGAAACGAGTGATTCAAGATACCCCCAAGCTGAGGGGCCCCAATAGGATCCTGCAGCAAAGGAAGTTGCTGCTGCAGTTGTGCATGAGGACATCTCATCTGCTTGCACTTCAAGATCCATTCAGGCAAGAATGTCTCATATGTCATATATCAACATAATTAAGCCAGTTTCTATTGAAAAAATAAGCAACTGGATAATAAGTTGGTCCGTTTGATTGCCAGAGAATATCACCCATTTAGGTTGGTGGAGGATGCAGAATTTAGAAGATTTGTTCAAATGTTGTGCCCTGGATACCAGAACCCTAGAAGGAAAACACTGACTAATAATTTGATACCCATTCTTCACCAGACAACTGTAATGAAAATCAAGGCTACATTGGATGTTGCTACTGCAGACTGTTTAACAGCAGATGGATGGACATCTGTAAATAATAATAGCTTTTTGGCAATGACTGCCCACTTTCTTGATGAAAAAACAAATATGTGTTCCAAATGATTGGGATGTGTTGAATTTAATGAAAAGCATACTGCTGCCAACTTAGCAGATATGTTACATGAGACAGCAAGACGGCTGCACGGCTGCAGCATGCACGGCTGTGAAACAAAAAAACATTTCTATTGGACTCTTGACTGCTGGGCATGAGGCTTAATATCAACTGTAAAGCCTGCAGTTGCGGGATCCAATTGAACAGACCAGTGCAGACAGTACTGAAGTGTAAGGCCCAGGGTGTTTATCTTTTGTTACATTAAATAAAGCAAAAACCTGTAAGTGGAAATTAAACATGTCTTTCTCTTTCATGTCTCTCAAGCACCATTTAAGATTTATCTTTGTTTAAACAGAGAAATCTTATGCCCAAGGCAAAAGTTGTGTGGGGACTTCATTGTGTAAATACCCATCAGTGTATTCTGTTTCAGTCTTTCACTCCAGATGTGCATTCAGTTTCCTTATTTTATGTTCAATGAAGAAGTTCCAAATTTTTACAAAAATCTTGGATTTGCAGAGAATGAATTTTCAGACCACTTGTACAGTTAGGCATGCAGAAACTACAGCAATAGAGCATTACAGTACAGTAAGAAGGCACAGACATTGCGTGGTTTAACCTTATAAGTAAGAAACAAAGTCAGAATGATGCTTTATTGGCACATTGAATGATGGCTAATGATCAGGGGCTGATTAAGACTATTCACTGTGTATTTCAATGCTGTTACATATAATGTCCGCTTAAAAAGTTCCTGGACTACGCATGCAGTGTCCATTTTAAAGTTGTAATGGGCATATGCTGATTTGGTGTGTTTAGAAGACTGGAACCTGGTGTTATTTCATTTATATGGTACAAGATCACCTGTGGTGAGGCACAGATGCTTAGTTTTGTCCAACTGTGATGCACGGTTTAATTTGTCATGTTAGTAACCAACTATCTTATTTGTAACTTTTCTGACAGAAATGTCTAAATCAAATGTGTAGGGGCATGGGGAGTAATTACGACCATTACTTTATTATAAAGCATGTACGTGACACAAATGTCCGAACATGTGTTGCAATTTGTTGATATGTGAGGAGCTACAACGTAAACATTATGCATCATTCCGACATGGATCGGCACTATTTCCACGTGACTGATGTTTGGTGTTACATGGAAACTGACAGTAGTTTTATTCGTGGTCATGTTACAGCCATACCAATGTTGCTAAATGGAGGGGATTTGAACATGGGTTGACAGACAAAAATTATTTATGATTAGTGAATTTTTGGAGGTTTTGGGATCAAAATAGTAGGAAATATGCAAACCTCAGTGAACTATTATATAGGAGAGCATCCCATTTTCATAACTTTTGGTCAACTCTAAATGTCTCTGCATTATTTTTATTGTTCACATTCGTGTGGATAAGTTGTGGTGATGCAGCCTTGCAAAAGAATTACAAATCGGCTTTGTGGCAAATAATTACCGTCTGGTGTGGCACATTCTAGCTTTGCTTATGAAACTCTTTGGATTGTATTGATGCAGCAGATGGATATACGAGGGCAGGCTGAAAAGTTTTGCCTCCAGCCAAATAAAAAATGAAGGAAGATATTTAAGTGAAACAAAAAAATAAATGTACCTTTAACATTTATTTACAACTGTGCATAATTGCTTTTCCACATAATCTCCTCCAACTTCAATACATTTTTGCCACCATTCAACAAGTTTTTGAATCCCGTTCTTAAAAAAATCTTTTTCGTTCTCTGGAAACCACTGGCGTACTGCAGCCTTGGCTTCTTCATCAGAGCTGAGTTTTTGGCCTTTGAGGTCTTCCTTCAGTTTGGGGAACAAGTGGGAATCAGTAGGAGCAAGATCCAGACTGTAGGCTGGATATGGTAGCACTGTGAACCCCAAATGTGGGATGGCATCACTTGTGGTGGCACTTGTGTGAGGCCTGGCCTTGTCTTGTTGAAGCAAGACGTCATCATTTTCTGGCCCCTTCCTCGTGATGCGCTTTTTGAGACTTTTAGGGTTTTAATAAAGTGTTCTGAGTTCACTGTAGCACCTTTTTCCAGGAAGTCAATGAGCACAACACCTTCAGAATTCCAGAATACAGTCAACATGACTTTTCCAGCAGAGGCTTTGGTTTTGAATTTCTTTGGCGCTGGTGATCCTTTCTGGCGGTATTCCATAGACTGTCTTTTGTTCTCAGGATCATAGTGATGGACCCAAGTTTCATCACCCGCCACTGTCCCCCGTAGAAATCTGTCACCTTCATCTTCAAAATGACCCAGAAGTTCCCTTGAAACTCTGATTTGAACCGCATGTCCTCACAGCCTTGCATTTCGACTGGCACTGAACCAGAGTTATGGATAGCTGTGGGTTCAAGATTATGTATGGTGGAGGGGAGATATCACGTGGGTGCGTGGAACAAGTTTTATCCACTTTTCATTACCTTGATGAAAAATATGGCAGAGAAGGTAAAACTTTTCAGCCCACTCTCGTACTATACACATCTTCTTCTAACTAGACATACGTAAAGGAACGTCGATATTCTGAATTGTGTGCACATGAAGTTTGGTAAGTATTTAACCATAGTTCTGAAGACTCTTTCTTGTGTGCTGTCTGAATTCATCCCAGGGTAGCTGATTTTTAAATTCTGCCCATGAATAACAGAAGGACAGTGATTTGAGAGTAACTCCCACCTTAAGAATTTGGCATTATGTATTTCTTTCTAAATATTTTTTTGCTATTGCCATTACATTACATTACATTACATTACATGTGTTTCGGAAATCCGATTTTCGTCTGGTGGTGGATGAATATGAAACTTGTCCATATAGGTAATATAGATCAATAATAAAGTAGAAGTAAAAATAAGAATGGAAATATACAGGGTCGCAGTAAACAACCTCATCAAATATAACACTAAGTGATGTAGGGTATAGCGTAAAGAGAGTAACAATACAATAATTATAAAAGTAAAAAAAATTGCAATATGATAAAATTGAACAAGATATAACAAAATGAAAACTAAAGTAAACAGTATTTCTTGATTGTACTAAAAATTCGTGTACAGAATAAGATGCATTGGGAAGAAGATATTTCCTCGGTGCTAATTTAAGAAAAAAACCTTAATGGTCTGTAGTTGTAATAAATTTGAGGATAAGGCTTTAAATATCCGTAAGGAAGTGTAACACCTTGCTGAATAGAGGAAAGATTAACTATTGGAAGATGTAATGATTTTTACTCCTGGTATGGAAGTCGTGATAACGTGAGTTTTTGCAAATCATTGTGAAAATCGTTGCTTTGCAATGATGCATGCTGGTTGTCTTTTTTAAAATTCTCTGCAATTTATTACCCACAATTTGGTCTCTCTTTGCGTACAGTGATTGGTTATAGGTAGTGTGCGAAAAGAAAAAATGGTGGTTGCGTACCAGTGACGCCACTACGGGAAATAAGTTCCCAAATGTAGCAGAGTTGGAAATTTGTTTGGCGACAAAAAGACATTTTACTGTATACCAACGTGTGAGACAAGGGAACATTATATTTTTAAATAATATAAATTTAAGTTACGGACTTGCGAAAGGCCTTTTTTTTTACTCTTTCTAGAAACTTTGTACACGAGGTTTTGGCTACACTGTTTGTGCTATGGCGTACAGCATTTGGTGGGTGGGGAAGAGGTAAGGTGTGCGTTAGTGCGCGTGGGTATAATGTGAGTTAGGTGTGAATGGTGACTTGTTGTAAGTAGCAAGAATTCTTATTTTATTTTGTAAATGCTGTCATTATTTTATAGTTCCTGACTAGATTCGCTGGTGGGATTGCTAACTGTTTGAGGCCTTTTCTGCGGAATGTGCTTGAAAAGTTTAATTACACTTGTTTCTCGTTGTTATTTTCAATATTATTTATTTTACTGTAAGTGTAAAGGGATTTTGTGTGATGATTGAAAAATTATTGCCATTTGTATTACGATATTAGGAGTTCGTTACAAGGGTTGATTACCGAGAACGGTTGGTTTGTGACGAAGAATGCAAACAGGCTCATTATTAGCTTGTTTGGTTGTGGTTAAGGATTTTGGGACAGTGTTGATAGTGGGGGCATGTTACATAAGCTATAAATGCTAAATTGAAAGTTTGTATAATGGATGTTTTATTTACCATAAAACATGAATTTGCTTTTATGAGTTGACCAAGTCTGTGTAGGTAACATGTACATAATGTGTAAAGAACCCAGAATGACTACCTGTAGTAGTAACTTAGCTGTTTCATACTTGGGGTCCTGCCCAAGATTCCACCCCTACTTATTTCTGTTGTTACATTAAACTCTAAAATATATGCACTAATGCCTCGAAGGACTTATTTTTGTAACAGAAGCAGGAATTGCATTTGAACATGTTAATATACTTGTGTTATACAAACTGTAGTTAATATCTTAGAAGGTGACTTTGCTGTGAATGGTATCCATTAGCTGTGTTGGGTTGTCAGCTTTCTTAAAATTCATGATGGTTACGAAGATGGGTGATGAAAGTATCCAAAAAGCAGGCTTTAAAATGTGTGTATTCATTTGCAAACTGAAACTGTACAAGTTATCCCCAAATTAAAATTTGTAGGCCAACCACCTTTCTGTGTGTTAATTGAATGTGAGTAAGTTACCACCAAGAGTTTGAGCAGAATGAAATCTGAAAGCCTAACCTTGTTGGTGTAATTATGTTTGTTGATTACAAGTTATTATTTTCCTTGTCAGAGATCTCAAACCGTGACCTCAGTGGATGAGAAGCTGCTTTCAACCCCAGGGTATCTTCGATATCCTGACATGAGTGTCTTTGAGCCTGAAGTTGATAAACCTGATCAGAGATTGTGTCAAGCTGCAGGGACTGTTGAATACAGCATGATAAGTGTATGTTGTACTTGTGTTACGATTTTATTTAAAATATCTTGGTTTGGATAAGAAACATTACTTAAAGATACAGGTATTACTGAAGAAAGATTTGTAATAATTTGTCTGAGACAGACAGTGAGAGGGTGGGGGGGGGGGGGGGGGGTAATCCTGGATTAGAGTGATAACTTAAGGAGATTTTGGGTTCTCACGTGGGTGAGGTTTTTGATTGTGATGTGGGTTATGGCACAGAATGTCTATAAACATGCTGGAGAAAATATTGCTTCAATATATTGACAGCAAGTTTGCTGAAAGTAACAGATAGAACAAGTATATGGAGAAGTGCATTGGTGTTAATATTGGCATTAATACTTAAAGTAACTGAAAATTTAATTTGCAGTTAGTATGTACTTACGAATATGTGAGGCTAATGAAAGAAATGCTTTGAAAAAGAATTTTCCTTTTGCAGTCCATTATGCCTCCTCCCTCTTATAGTTTCTAGGCATGTACAAAGCAAGTTTGTTTGAAACTAGTCAATAATGGTGGTCCCTTTATTTGGAAGCCAAAGGAGTTTTTCCTCTCTGTCTCTCCTTGCAGTGCAGTGCATTAGTTGGACAAATATTGTATTTGACTAATAATCATGCACAGTATGAGCAATATAAAAAATGAAACACCATCCGTAGCAGAGACCGCGCATGCACTACAGACAGGGCAATTTTGGTTGATATCGGACAAAGATGATGGGCCCTTTACTTGGAAGCCAAAGGAGTTTTTGGTCTCTGTTTTGCCTTGCATTGCAGCGATCTAACTGAATCACCGTACCTGGCACTGACCTCACACACACTACAAGCAGTGCAAGTTCGGCTGAAATCTGTCAATAATGAGGAGTTGTGGAGATGGTATTGGAGGCGTTATAATGACTCTGAAACAAATTGCTATCTGGGTGTATTTGAGTTTTGCACTGTTATAAATATGTACTGAAGTGCCTACTATTGCAAACTGAAAGTTAATTATTTTAAAGTGACTGCCTGATACAAGCAAACTGGATGTGCACATGGTAAAACATGGAAGTATGGAAGTATGACAGTGCATATGCTATGTGAAAGAATGAAAGATAGCATGAGAATGTATTACAGTGATAAGGGGGGAAAAGCAAGGCAACAATGACTTGCCTGATACTGACATGGGATAAACGCCTCCAATTTCCTTATTCAGAATAAATGGTGGTTGCATGTCCTTTGGCATTAACTGATAGCTTGTCTTTGCATGGAAATGTGTTCACTGTACTGTAGGAAAAGGTTGTTTTTGTCTAAAAAATTGCTGTGCCAGGTGGTGATACAGGGTTGTGGAAGTGGACAATACAGTGAATTATTAGCCTCACACCAGTATACAGTCCCTTAAAAGAAATAAAGAAAAATTGGACGAGATGAATTGTTTTAAGAGTGTTGGGGATGTGAAACACGGATGTGACTATGTAAAAGGTTGCCCAAAATTTTGGAATTATTGGATTAGTTTGATTGTTTAAATTAAGTGTGTTATCAGTTTTAGAATGAAGGTATAATGTTTTTACTGGTTCTTCTGTATATTTTTCATTGTAGCCAGTATTATGTGGATATTGTGGAGAAATACTTGTAGGAGGTTTCTTTAGATTTCTTTATGTAGATACAGGGCAAAATCATTGCCTATAAACCATTTACTCATATGAGACGTAACATTTGACACTGAAGACAAATGAACTTTTTCACAAGAAACTGAGTGCTACTATCACCAAATATTTTTCCTTCTCATAAGGTACTTTGGTTTTGGAAGAATTAATCTCATTTTCATGATGCAGGAAAGGATTTAAGATTTTAAAGTCTTCTTAATGGTGTTATCCTTTTTTGACAGAAGATGGACATAAGTCAGAAAATCGGGGTGCCAGTTTCTGAAGATGCTTCCTGGGTTGCACCTGAAGTGTTATATTGATAATATTAATCCTCTTACAATGATTGTGAATTAGGATATGATGGAGGTATATTTAATGTAATTTGTTCGCTTTTAATGAATATGAACGAGATGATTATCAAGGTGCATTTAATATGTGGCCTGTGATAAATGCAGGGAGGGATGAATGCTGTTATAATGAATATTAATTAGACTACTATGACGGTGTATATAGTGTGATGCCTGTCATAAATGGAGGGATGGATACTGTTATAATGAATCTGAACCAGACTGCTAAGCAGGTGTTCTTAATATGTGGCCTCTGATAAATGGATGAAGGGATGGATACTATTATAAGGAATATGAACCAGACTCCTATAAAGGTGTATTAAATGTGTGGCCTCTGATATATGGAGGGATGGCTGGAGGGATGCACTTATAATGAATTTGAGCCAGACAACTAAAAACGTTTATTTAATATATGGCCTGTCAAAATAGAGGGAGGGATGGGCGCTGTTACAATGAATATGAACCAGACTGCTAAGAATTTGTATTTAAAATTTGGCGTCTGATAAATGGAGGGAGGGATGCATACTTTTATAATGAATATGAACCAGACTGCTGAGAAGTTGTATTTAATATGTGGCCTCTGATAAATGGAGGGGGGGATGGATGCTGTTACAATGAATGTGAACCACTCTGCTAAGAAGTTGTATTTAAAATGTGAAGTGTGATAAACGGAGGGAGGGATGCATGCTGTTATAATGAATATGAACCAGACTGCTAAGAAGGTGTATTTAATATCTGGCCTGTGATAAATAGAGGTAGGGATGGATGCTGTTAGAATGAATGTGAACTAGACTGTTAAGAAGTTGTATTTCATATATGGCCTCTGATAAATGGAGGGAGGGATGAAAGCTGCTATAATGGATATGGTAGTGCCTGGAAGGAACACGATGCCCAGAGGTAAGAGTGGTGGGTTTTAAACTGAAGATTAATGGAAGTGCCTGGGAGGAAGCACAAAGGCCACAGTACGCAGTGGGCAGCAGTAGACTGAAGTGCTATAGTAGTGTTCGGAACGAAACGTAAGGACAACAGTACACAGTGGGCAGAATTGGACTGAAGTATGACGGTAGTACCTGGGAAGAAACATGAGGTCAATGGTAGGCAGTGGGCAGGGATAGAGTGGGAGTTAGCAGAAAGGCAGATTAATGACGGGGGAGGAGTATAGTATGGTGTAGTGATGATGCATGGGAGGAAAAAGTACGACCACTCTACCCAGCTGGCAGGGGTATATTGAAGTGTGGTGGTAGTGCGTGGGAGAAAGCTCAAAGCCATGGTACACAGTGGGTAGTAGACCGAAATGTAATGGTAGTGTGTGGGTGGGAACATAAGTGCCACAATGAAGAGTGTTTGCAGTTAGTGCGAAATATTACTGTAATGTATACGAGGAAACAGAAACGCCCTTCTCAAGCCCAAGTGTCAGTCACTGCACACACTTTGCAGAGGTGATCGCGTCTTTTGTAGAGCGGAACACAGATGCCTTATAATGATTCTGGATCAATGACATGTATATTTGAGTTATGCACTGTTATAAATATGTACTGAAGTGCTAAGTGTTGCAATGTGAAAGTTTATTTATGGAAACAGACTGCCTGAAATAATCAAAGTGGATGTGCACTTAAAATGGAAGTACAGAAGTATCGCAGTGCATATGCTTTGTGAAGGGTAGCATGAGAGTTTTAGAGAATGAGTGGGGGGGGGAAGCAAGGCAATTACTTGTGAGGTACTGACGTGATATATACGCAAGTGTGTTGTTAGTAGCTGAGAAAAACACAAGGGCCGCAGTAAAGATTGAGAAAGAGTAGACTGAAGTGTTGCTTTAGTACCTGGATGGAAAGACAAGGGCCAGAATATACAATGGGAGGTAGTAGACTGAAATATAATGGTAGTGCCTGGGAAGAAAAAGTAGGGCCACAGTAAAGAGAGGGCAGGAATAGAATATAATGGGTATTAGTGCCTGGGAGGAAACTCAAGGTGCACAGTAATCCCTGGGTAGAATTAGACTGAGGTGTATTGGTAGCGCCTGGGAGGAAAAACAAGTGCCACATTAAAGATAGGGCAGAAGGAGACTGATATTAGATGGTAGTGCCTGGGCGGAAGCATCATGTCCAAAGTTCGCTGTGGGCAGGTGTGGACAAAAGTATAATAGTAGTGCCTGGAAGGAAACAGAAGAGCCACAGTACACAGTGGGCAGGAGTAGCCTGGAGTCTGATGGTACTGCGTGGGAGGCAACACAAAGGCCGCAGTACACAGTGGGCAAGAATTGACTTGTGTGTGATAATAGTGCCAGGGAGGACGCACAAATATAACAGTAAAACTTTTGCAGGAGTAGACAAACATGAGATGGTAGTGCCTGGGAAAGAACACGGGTCTAGGTAAAAAGTGGGCATAAGTAGAGTGGAGTGGGATGGTTGTGCCTGGTAAGGAACAGAAGGGTCACAGTAGACAGTAGGTAGAGTGAAGTGTGATGGTTGTGCATGGGAAGAAACACCAGCATTACAGTAGACAGTGGACAGGGGTAGAGTGAAGTGTGATGGTAGTGCCTGGGAAGAATCAGAAAGATGACAATAAACAGTGGGCAGGAATGGACTGGAGTGTTATAGTACTCTTGAGCAAAACATAAGGGCCACAGTACATAGTGGGCAGGAGTAGGGTGAATTGGGATGGTAGTGCCTGGGAAGACACGCAATGGTCACAGTATACAGTGGGCAGTAGTAGACTGAAGTGTGATTGTAGTGCCTTTGCAAGAAACACAAGGATCACAGTAGACAGAGGGCAGGAGTAGACTAAATTGTGATGGTAGTACCTAGGAAGAAACAAGGATCACAGTAGACATTGGGCACGAGTAGACTTAAATGTTATAGTATTGTCTGGAAAGAGACATAAGAGCCTCAGTACACATTGGACAGGTGTAGACTGACGTGTGATGGTAGTGCCTGGGAGGAAACACAAGGGTCACATTAGACAGTGGACAGGGGTAGATTGAAGTGTTATAGTAGCGGCCCGTGATAAATGGAGGGAGGGATGGTTGCTGTTACAATGAATATGAACCACACTGCTAAGAAGTTGTATTTAGAATGTGGCGTATGATAAATGGAGGGAGGAATGCATGCTGTTATAATGAACATGAAGTAGACTGCTAAGAATGTGTGTTAAATGTGTGGCCTCTGATAAATGGAGGGAAAGATGGATGGTGTTATAATGAATATGAACCATACTGCTGAAAAGGTGTATTTAGTATGTGGCCTCTGATAAATGGAGGGAGAGATGGATGCTGTTATAATGAATGTGAACCATGCTGTTGAAAAGGTGTATTTAATATGTGGCCTCTGATAAATGGAGGGAGAGATGGATGCTGTTATGTCGAATATAAACCAGACTGCTAAGAGGGTGTATTTAATATGTGGCCTCTGATAAATGGAGGAAGGGATGGATGCTCTTATAACGAATATGAAGCATGCTGCTAAGAATGTCTATTTAATGTGTGGCCTCTGATAAATGGAGGGAGGGATGGATGCTGTTATAATGAATGTGAACCATGGTGCCAAGAGGGTGTATTTAATATGTGGCCTCCGATAAATTGACAGAGGGATGCATGCTGTTACAATGAATATGAACCAGACTGCTAAGAAGTTGTATTTAATATGTGACACGTGATAAATGGAGGGAGGGATCTACAGGCATGGGAATTGTCAAGATGTTGTTACGCAGCTTAGCAGCTGATTTGGCTACTCGCATTGCAAAGTCAAATTTGCCAATTCCAATAAGTAGGATTCTGACCCCAGTGTTCAACTGTTCGCACTGTGGAGGTTTCAGTGTGAAGCACGAACAAGCAAACCAGCAACCTTCCACCAGTCACCCACATTGCAACTGGTAGCTTGTTTTATGTAGAAGATAAGACTGATTTGAACTTGCAGCGACCCATCAGCACTTTGGTGACCCCCATCAATAGAGAGGAGTGAGTATTTGTGTCTTACATTACTGCCACTTTTAGTCTCTCAAATAGTACTCCACACAACAAGTGCAAAGATTTAGAGTGTTTGCTATTTCATTTGCTCGCATTAGTTTTCATTGCTGTTAGAAGAAGTAGAATTCTTTGTAAAAATGATTGCAATTTGAATAAAAATTATGTTGTTTCATTCTTAGACATAGGTTATTTTGAGTCTTGATCTAATACAGAGAATGCTATGCATTTCTTTTGTCTGAATAATTATGTTAGTAAGAAAGACCAATCATGGTGTGTGACTTTTGTAAATATGTTTTCATTTGAAGATTCTTGTGTTCTGGGATGTGACACTTATTCTCTTGACACTTAAATATGAATTCAATTGATCCCTCTGAAATGTTGGGAGCCATTCAGCTAATGATGCAGCGTCACATCTCAGGTGTCCAGAATCTGCTGCTTTGAAATCCATGAAACTCACAAGTGTTCCTCAAAGGATGAATGTTTCTGTTACAAGGGATACAAATCTATCTGTTAGATGATAGGAGGAAAATATACACTATTGAAGGGCATGTGAAACAGTGTCTCATTAACTGTGTGAAAAATTGTCTGAATGCTGTAATTCTAATACCAACTGGAGGTGGTCCTCACAGCAGGATTTATCATCATATTTGTCTGAGTAAAGGTCTTGTGTGATGTGAAGTTTTCACAACATTAAATATGTTGGTTATAGTCTTGTGGGATATGAAAACATATTGATTGGTAATTTGTAACCAGTGATTTGGAGGAGTCTTGTGCCAGAATTGCCACAAAATAATTTTTCTTTGACCACCCTGAAGATGGAGGCAGTGAGGTGCTCCAAGTTGTTGGTATAAAAATTACCAGTTGACATTGCATCATATCACAGAAGCATATCATCTTCAATAAAGGTTTTAGAGAAGATTAGTGTGGCAACTAAATGTTGTTTTTATCATGATACAGCTGGCTGCATCATTGCGTGAGATACACTGTGTAGAAGAGGCTTTGTGTAAACAAGAAAAGCTTGAAGAGGAGTGCAGACAACGAGAACTTAAGTTAGAAGAAGGGCAGGCAGATGACAGTAATGCGTTCTGTGAGAGTGAAAGGTTAGAAGGTGTTTATATTTTGTTTGTTTTTGTCGTAAGGCCATTGCTACAACAGACTAATCACAAGTGGGTGTCTGATTGGAGTTACAAGGAGGTTCCAAAAAACAAGGTAACAAACATTTTGATGCTTAAAACTTTATTCTGACTTCTATATATGCGTAACAAATTGATAGTAGATGGTACACATCAGACTCCCACATTTACCATTGACATTTAAGCATTTGTCTGACTGTGCCACTAAGGCTTGTATCCTGGTGTAGAAGAAATCATTGCCAAGTGTCTAGATAACAGTTTGCTTCACTGTGGCATCTGCTGTGAATCACTTGCCAGCCAAATGGTTTTTAAGGCATCGAAACAGATGGAAATGCTGGGCCCCATCCTGCCAGCCGGTCTCGTGACTTGTGACTTGTTCCAGCACAATGGCTGGCAGTTTGTGGACTGCCCTGCCTACAGTGGTGGTCTCATGGGTAGTGATTTCTAACTGTTTGGACCCCTTAAGGAACACCTGGCTGGTAAGGGATGCCAGCATGAGGCAAGCTGTCACCTCCTGGCTACAGACACTTGACATCAATTTTTTTTTTGTGGCAGGATACAGGCCTTGGTGCCATGGTGCTACAAATGCTTAAATACAGTGAAACTTGCTTAAGACATCCCTGGTGAAGAAAATTTCCCGCCTAGGAAGTCAGGATAAAAAAGAACCAAAATTCTCCCATTTGATTAACACTGCAGGTTACCCTTTTAATACATCCCAGCATAAGAAAATTTCCCGCCTAAGAAATAACAAATTTCACGATGAAACAATTTTTTTACCCATTTAATTCACTTTCTGTTTCAAAATCTTATGGAATGTCCCCGAGTTTCCATTTGTTCTCTTTTGAAAACTCATCACTCAAATGGCACACAGTCAAGGTCACTTCCGCCATGTTTCACACAGCAGAATGATGCAATCTCACGGCTGTCGCAGAGGTGTCATATTTCTTCAAAAATGCAGAGACTGCAGTGAGGCACTCCCCACTATTCGGTCTCTTGGCACAACAACCGAAAAACTGTATCGGGTGGCCGGAAGCTGATCCTAGCTGTTTCGTGACCTGCATGAGCCTGCGTTTGGCAATGTTTTGCCTGGGACTTGGTGGAAACTAAGGCAGCCAGTAATATTTGAAGAAGTTTAGGCGTGCGCTGGCGGGAGTCACACATTGATGGGGGACAGCAGTTTGACGGGAGATAAGTGGGTGATCGATTGCGACAACTTGTTTAAACGTAATTTATCAAAGGTAATATAAATGCATCATTGTGTTGTGTGACTGTGAAACATTTGTGGTGAGTGCAGATAAGTTACACCAGCAATTCCAGAAAATAAATTCAAGACACTGCAGAGTTAGTGAAAGTAACTGGAACTAATACCACCCCTTATGGTCTACCTAAAAGCGAACCTATGGAATCGGAAGATGTATACTGCAACTGTTTTTGAAAAAAGAGCAACAACCCATGCTTGAAAAATATTTCAAGGAAAAGTACACATCTGGAATGAAATGTGAACTTGTGAATGAAAAGTCAGTAACAGTATAGGTAAAGGTGTAAATAAAGCTGTGAATGAAAGGTTACAGACAAAATGGTTAAATGGTCAGATACAAGTGAGAATGTGTTAAGACAGCTGCAAAATTGTACAAGTTCAGCATACATATGTAACAAGTTCAGAAAAAAATTTAAAAAATAGAACTTTTCTGTCCTACCCTTTTAAGAAATTTCCCGCTTAAGAAGTCGAATATTCTTGGACTTTTCAAAAACGTCTTAACAGGTTTTCACTGTATTGGTTGCATGTGCAGGTCTGATGTGTACTGCCTGTTACACATGTTACATGTGGTCATCAAAGCCAGAAAAAAGTTTTGGCATCAGAACATGAATTACATCACTCTTTGGGAATGTCCTGTATCACCATATGGGTTATGTAACATCACATAACCAACAGTATAGCGATTGGGAGTGATGGGGAAGGAAGCAATTGCAGTCTCGTTCAATGTGCTGTCGTAGGGTTAGCCTGTAGCAAGTGACAGAAATAACAGAAACCTTTACCATGATAGACAAGTAGCTGTTATCTCAGCAGAGGTTATATCTGGCTAGGTGAAGCAGGAGTGAGAAAGACTGGACTGCGATTTCTGGTACAGTGCAACTTCGGGAGCACACAGTTATTAAAATTACAGTTCTATGTACTGTAAACTAAAATAACCTCCCACAAAGTATATTTGAATTCACGGTTCTGAAACTACCAACATGCCTCTTTGCTTTAAAGGCAAGAAATATTTATGCTTTTGTGTTCAAGAATGTGATGCCATGTAGTTTTTTAGATAGATACCAGTGTTTGAGGGGAAACTGCTGCTTCCATTTTGAGGGTAGCTTCCCTGGATATGATGGCAGCATGTTCCTTCTCAGTTATAAGATTCGTCACTATCACAATCTGCTATCTGATAAAGATCATCAAATGAATACATGTGTCCAGGGTAAAGGCTGATTATAGAATTGTAGAGAATACACAAATAAGTTACACGTCTCACTTTTCTTGCTAGTTACCATCCCAACATGCTTTATGTGCAACTCTCCTTCCCCTCCTCCATCACCACCTTGTCCAAGCCAGAGACATGTGAATTCTGTAACATATTTTTATTGTATTAAAATTTTGTTATACATTCAATTTTTTACACACAATAACGTAAGAAGACAATAACTGTTTAAAGCACAGTGGTTACTGTATATACCGCCCACCTTAACATAAAGAACTACATTTCTCTTACAGAGTGTACCTTCAGACTCTGAGAATGAACAGTTAGTAATTCCCTGAACAGTATCAGCTGATTGGTCTTTATAATTGTGACACTGTGTTTTCTGTAAGGTAGGAACTAGCTTTTTTGTGTATGCAGATAAACTTAGGGTTTAGAGGGTTGACTGAATGGAGGAGAAATTGCTTAATGTGCAAGTTTTGATGGATTAAAATGTGCGCTGGTTTTTGACAGTAGTTTGTAGAAATGTTTGTCGGTTGTTATGCTGTGTAGTCCTTTCACATTTTGGAGTAGCATAATTTTTCAGTTTTCAGTGCCAAAATGAATGGGATCAGTTGGTGCTGCATTGTTTGTCCTTGCCATTTCCCAAATACCTTTGTTATAACCTGCCCATATAACCCACTGTTATAACCTGCCCATATAACCCACCATATTGGAACTGTATTCTGCTTGACCCCGATGGTGGAGTCTGCGCTTTTCCTGCAAAACGTTGGTATCTGTCGATAATAAAATGCAGTGTCACATCCCAGAAGACCATAAGCTGTATTATTTCATGAACTGGAAGTGTGTGTTTATGTTTTATAACAGTGTATTTAGACGTTGCTTCAGTCCTTAGTGTTGAAACTTGATTCTAAGTAAATGTCTCGGAATGAGTTTTGTAATTTTGAATATCAAAATATTTATCTAATGATATAAGGAGTTTATTTAGCATGTATTTTTATGGTGCCACACAGGCCTGCCCAGCAGGAAATAGTGGTCCTCTCACTGATGGCTGAGCCTCAATTCAAAGCTTGCTGTGACTGAAGAAGTTGGTGACACCGTCAACTTGGACAACCTGTTTCCTGTCAGTAGTACAGCCTAATCGTAATGAAATCATAGATGATATTGGATAGGGAATGAAGGAACTGGTTGAAGCTTTGGATGTGGAGGTGTGTACTTGAATATTACCTGTCAGTCAGCCATTTTGTATACCAGCAATCGATTTACAAGTTTTTGGTTTTAACAGACATATAAATTAATAATTTTTTTTTAAATTTTTGAACCAGTTTTTGCTGTTGTGACCTCCTTCCTCTTGCAAATTAATCATTCCTCCTGGCTTCTCCACTTGGACAAAGTGGCAATGGGACAGGTTTTTGCCTGAGTACTTCCTTTTTCCCCCTTCAGGTTCATTCCACTGGTGCTCCATTAATAGGAAAAGGACAAAAAAAAATTGTCATCTTCATGGTAGGTCTGCACATGAAGCCTTAAGGTTGCAGTGCGTCTGTAGTGTCTGCTGTGGTGCCCTTCTCCACAAAAAAGACAGTACAAAGTATCACATTCCATAAGAGAGTAATCTTAATTTTGCATGATGGCAGCATTATAATCATTTATATGAAGTGGCATATGATGATGAGAGTTTCGTTTGAATATATGATGCAGAGAAGGCATTGCAGCTGGGATAGTGTGGACAGTACAGTGAGTGGGTTACAGGCTGAACAGCCCAGGCTTTGATTTCTGACAGGGGTAGGAGATTTTGTCTGTCCACTAAAACACTTACAGAGGCCCTGGGGCCTACCCAGTGTCCTGTCCAGTGGTGACTGATGGCTCATATGCCAGGTTTAAAGCAGCCAGGGCATGAGGTTGACCACTTGTCTGAATATTGCCAAGGTTAAGAATGAGTGGAGCTGTACCTTTATGCTCCTGTGTATGCCTTCACAGTGTGTGCAGGAAAATCTTTACATAACACACCAATGAAAGCAGGAGAATCAAATTGTGGCAACTTGAGGTGCAGTATTTCGCTAAACTGCCTCATGGTTATCACTGGTAATGAGAAGACACAGAGTGAGGTTATCCTCACAACATCCCAAGGGTGCCTCTATTTTTGGCCCCCCCCCCCCCCCATTGCTGCTACTGTAATTTTGAAGACTAAAGATTTCTGGCATGTGATGCTGTGTCATATTATGAGAAAAGTGTTGGATACTGCGCACCCACTTACAACAGTGGCACATCCCAGAAGCCTTGAGCCCTAGGTATGACTGCATAAAAATGAAACTGAAAATGCTACGTACCCTTGCTTTTTTAAAACAGAATGTATCATTCAAGGTATGGTGTAAACCTAAAACTATGTGTAGCGTAATTAAAGTTGATCAGAGAACAGTCTTAGAAAGCACAGAGAACTTGCTGTTAGTTTTATGCATTCTTTTGAACATCTGAACATTGATGGCTAGTTGCCATTCTTCCAGTATATAGAGTGTTTTATGTAGACATGTTAAACAGTCAGACTTTGGATTTATTTTAGGAAATTATTTTGTAAATGGTTGTTCATCATGAAATCCTGCTCTGGAAAACTTCTGACAGAAGACCATTATGCAGAACAGTTTGAGAATTCTTGACATAGAACTAATCACAACTAATCACACTATCAACAACAGTTAGGATGAAATGAATAATTGCAGAAATGATGGAGTGAGAAAAGACATGTGAGAATAGCGGCAGAGGGAAAGAAGAATTTAACTAAATACCTGTATTTTATGTAGTCAAACAGATATGAGGGATCTTCACTCTTAACCTTTTAAAGCCCTGCGGTAATTTTACATACGACCAGGTTTAACATTAAAAAATTCTACCTGGTGCTCGCATTGCATTTATGTGTTTTGTACGGATCTCAGAACAAACAGCAACTTTTGCCTTATAAAACATTAAGAGATTGGTTTTTATAACCGAAGTGGAGAGTGTTTACAGTGCGGTACGCACTGAGTCATTACACAAAACAGATATGCTTCATCTTTAAAGGGTTAATTTATTTTGGACCCATTTTTGTTTTATTAATTTGTGGTAATTTGCATGCCAATGTTGATTTTTTACGTTGAATATCAGAGAGTGGAGGAAAAGTAGTCAGCTGCTGGATGAGGAAGATATGTCAGATGCATGTGAGAAGTCTACATCTGGGGGCACTGCAACCCCAGAAAAGAAGTTGTCTTCTGTAACAGAACTTGTCAAAAAGGAAACTTCACTGTCAACAGAAATGCCACCTGCAAATACAGTTGCACGTCCAGGCATTGCAGTAAAGCCTGAGAAGGATGGAAAAGTGGAACCAGATTTGGAGCAGGATGATCCAACTGGTAATTTAAGTTACTGTTGGTACTTGATGTTTTTACATTAGTGAAAATTCATATTGTGGTCTTCTGGGTTGTGACACATTATAGCCTGGTAGTCATATATCAAAGCTTTGGAGGGACGTACTGCTGCTGGCTTCTGAAAAGGGAGGGATATGAGATATGGGCTCTTCTGGGGTATTATGCAGTGTGGAATGGTAATCCTTTACTGATGTTTTGGGACAGCGTGTCGGTCCGATTTTGAAGGGTCAAGAAGTCCAAGAAGAAGAAAGCCAGTAAGAAAATGCACGGTTTATGTAGGGAAGGTGTGGGCAGTGACTGTTAGTAAGTGAGCAGGATGCAGCCGATAGGGATGAAACAGTGTGAGGGAGGGGAGAGTTGTAAAGTTAATGGGCTTTGGGAGCTACAAGGAAAATGGCTCCTGGGAGGTAAGTCACTGCCAAGTAGGGGTGGGCAAAATGGATCCTTACTGCGATACAGTTCATTCAGTACAGGTGCAGGTGGTGATCCGTTGGGCCCGAATGTATAGGTTATGTTATTGGATGTACTAATAATGAAATTGATGTATTGCCATGTTAGTGTACATTGCTGGGAAGGCATTACATACATACAGTACACACACACAGACACACATTCCATGGATTCCTAAGTTTGCCAAAATGACAGTACATACATCCATACACACACACTACAATCTTATTCGAAATTGGCGTTGAGAAACAAAATCTTCGATAATTTTGAAGATTTCATTCTGCTTCTCTCTTCCCTCAGAATCTGTCCTGCTTTTGAAAATATTCTTTCACATGGAACTGAGGTGGCAGCAACACAAACCCTTTTCTTCACTACAGTGTGAAGTCTAAGATATAAGGCCTTCCTGTCATTCCACCAGTACAGGGAATCACTGGTTCTTGGACGCATGGGTTCTGCTGTATATTTATCTAGTTAAGTGGTACTAGCAGCAGTTAGTTTCTTGATTTTCTTATCAAACTCCACCAAAATTTTGGAATTACTTGTGGTAACTGTCTTTTCTGAAGAACTAATATTGATGCCACGGACTGTCCTGGAAACCTTCATATGCTACTTTAAATTTCTGACCATGAGAAAACCCCTGTCTTTTGAACCGGGGATCCAACAATGTGGCCTGGGAAATAAGTTTATTATTCTCCCAACTGTGTTATCACAAGGGGGCCATGAGGTTATTCTGAGGGCCCAAATATTTAGTTTACTCTTCAGCAACACTTCCTCATTCAGCCAGTGCTTCATTTCTTATGTTATCATTACTGTGACAAATAAAATGTTAATTCCTTTACAGCAGTTCAGAGGTGCTGACAGCCTTTATCATTGTCAAAATTAACAGATGCTTGAAGTACAGCTGTTAACAGGGGGGGGGGGGGCCCCTCCGTGAAATTCCTTTGGGTTGACAAGGGGTCTTCATGTTTGAGAACATTGGGAACTGCTGATAGAGACACATGTCCTAGGTGTAGAAAGTGAATAAGATGCCCTTTTATCAAAAATCTTTTATGAGCTATTAGCCACATCCATTTTACATAAAAATTGAGTGGGCCCACATTATGAAGTCATTCAGATAATGTGACAGTTCCTCAGCCTGTCAAGTTTCATACCCTGGGTGGAATTTCAACTTTGTTATGTTCATATTGCTATTTGAATTGAGTCAGTACACACACACACACGCACGCACGCGTGCGAGAGTCAAGGTCCTTGTAATATTACCCTACCAACTACGTGTAGATCCTGCTGGTGGTCTCCTTCCTTTAATTTTGTAACAGTGGGTCTGTTGAGGGGAAATAAATTAAATATTTTGCAATCAGGTGATGCAGTTAGCAGATTGGAGGATTAACATGTGAACTTGAGGCAGTCTGTTACGAAGTGATGCATGCGCAAAGAGGTTCTGCTCAGTGAACTTTACATGTAACTTGTGAAGCAAACCAGTGAGCACCGAGACCCAAATTTTAGGGTGAACCTACACCACCAGGCACTACTGTCCTTGGCATGCTCTGTGATTCGTCCACCTCAGAAGAATATCTGCAAATGCCTCATTGCACATCTGGAGTGTTGTGCCAATGACTGTGTCACTGAGCAAGGCAAGTGTGTCCGATTTGCAGATAAGGTTTGAGGGTACATCTGTGTGTCTGTTTTCGGGGCTGTAGAATGAAGTTTTAATAAGTAACGAAGTCTCAGTAAGATGTACTGGTAGTCTATGAAACTGTACTGCCTGGAGCAGAGGAATGCTATACACAGTTTTATTAATAATTTATGTTGTAATATTAATGTAACCTTTGAGCTCAGATAGCTCAGTCAGGATAGTGACTAGCCAACAGGCTGGATATACAATGAATCGTGGTTCAGTTTCCAGAAGGGACAAGAGCGTTATCTTTTTTCCAAAAGTCTAAACTGGCTGTGGGCCCACCCACATTCCTTTTTTATGGTACTACAGGCTCTTTTGTGGGTGTAAATTATCCAGGGATGAAGCTTACCTCTCACTCGATCTCTTGCTGAAGTGGAAATGGGTGTAATTTTACCCCTACTGCCACATATGTTTTCATGGTGTGCACAGGGACAACTGTACCTTTTATTTAAAGTGACCTAGCATGAATTGCAAGTTTTCTGTGTGAAATTTGAAGTTGTGGCAGTGTGTATGCACACTCAGTCTTCTAGGATGTGGTGCCATGTGCAGAGATTAGGTCTGCTGACCAAAACAAAGAACAACTGATGAACTGAACAACAAATTGGAGACAGTTTGCCACCATTGCTCTGGACTTCTTAAGGAAAAGTGCTGAAGTCTGTGTCTTATAAGTTGCAGAAGTGTGTAAAGTGCTGTGGCCTGTGCTGTAATCTGGTACTAAATGGTAGTGTGTGGGTTTTGAAATGGTGAAGGAACTGTAGCAGTGTAGGATTCCTTTTAGGAGATACAGACATTTAACTTTATGCATTTACTTTTGTAGTTTGATATATATGCACCAACAATTTGTGGGCAGCTATTATGTATGTCTAAATGTTTTCTGTGTCACGTTCATGAGGATAGTAGAGGCATTTCGTATCCTTGTGTAATTGTGAGGGCAATCAAGTCATAAACACATTAGATTCATAATGTTTTTCCCACTAAATGGGATATTAAGCACGAGATACAAAAATGTGTGCAGAAAGATAAAGGTGTTACAAGGTGACTGCTCTTGGGTTTGTATGAAAGGTTATATTGAATAACTGGCACCATGTTTGTCTGAAGTATTTGTAATCACCTACAAAACTACACAGTATCATTAATCCAGAAGCCCATTTTCAAATTATTACACCCCCCCCTCCTTGGCAGAAAAAACACTCAAAATCTAAACACATAGACCCCCATCTCCCCATGCACCTGTGGCCATAGGTCGTGGAGATGGATACATACATGCAACCATCATATTGTATTGATTAAGTCATGTACTTTCCAGAAGTGTTGTTGACAAGAAGAGACACATTTTAACCCTTTTAAGCATGAATTTGATGTAATAAATGTCTAAAAAGTGAGTTCCTACCTCACAGAAAATGTATTAAGTCTCCTTTACAAAAATGTATGCCTTAGAGAAGTAATTTTAGTTTAATGAGAATCATACAAAGTCAATAAATATGTTCTGTGGACAATGTGCAGAATTGCTTAGTGTTACAATGCAGTAGGTGGTAACTATATTTGCCAGTATGTCTTAAAGGGATGAGACACCCTGTAGGGCAGTAATAGCAATGTAACAAAATGTGTGTCTTTATTGTGAACTGTATGATCTGAAGTGTGTTTGTGTTCACCAGTAGTGCTTCTGTAAGACCCAGGGCACTCGGCAGCAGCAGTGGCCACCATCACGCAAAGAGATAATGCACACCATCAACAGGCATCCCATCTATGTTAGACTGCCTTTCATGGATGATCAGTACCATGCTGCTGCCAGAGGTGTTGTGCAGATTGTGAAAAAGAAGATAGGTCTTCGTGACACAGTCATGGTAAGTCCTTACTTTTAAGCCTTTGTACACATAAGGAAAAATTAAATGTAATATGCAAGGGAAATATCTGCTGTAACAGGAGAATGGAGAAAAATGCATAAGGATGTCCTCTGTGATTTATACTCCTTACCCAGTATTATCTGGGTGATAAGATGGTGAAGGATGAGCTGGTTGGGATAGAAGAGAAATATGTGCAGGGTTTTGGTGGGGAGACATGAAGGAAGGAGGCCATGTGGAAGGCCTAGTCACAGATAAGTGGGTATTATTAATACAGATCATAAAGAAATGAGATGGGAGGTCATCAGCTGGATGTATGTGGTTCAGGACAGGGAGATGTGGCAGACTCTTCTGAACATGGTAAGAAACTCCTCGGTTCTGTAAAATGCAGGGAATTCCTTGATTAAATGAGAAACTGTTAGCTTCTAAAGAAGGACTCTGCTACATGGAGTTAGTCAGCCAACTGAACAATTATGATTGTTTTGCTGTGTTCACTGTGTGTTAAAATTAAACTTGTTGTCATCTTGTGTCACGTTCTTTAAATCCTGATGACGGAGAATTCCTTGAAGGTGCAGTATGTTAGTCAAAATTGTTTCTGCCTGTCTGCAGCACCACATGGTATGACATTCCAGAAGAGAATAATCTTCATTATGCAGGATGAGAGCATTATGATGATCCAAATGAAGTGGCATGTGATGATGAGAGTTTTCATTTAAATATGTGATGTACATTAGGCAATGCAGCTGGGCTAGTGTGGACAGTACAGTGACAGGGTTGCAGGCTGGACAGCCCAGGTTTTGATTCCTGGCAGGGGTAGGAGATTTTGTCCGTCCTCCAAAATACTTAGAAAGGCCCTGGGGCCTACCCAGTCTGCTATTCAGTGGGTACATGTGGCTTGTGGCCCGGGATTAAATCAGCCAATAGGAGAGGCTGACTGACCATTCATCTTAACATACTGCCAAGGTTGAGAATGAGTGGAGCTGTACCTTTATGCCCCTGTGTATGCCTTCATGGTGTGTGCAGGAGAATCTTTACATAACTCATCAGAGAAAGCAGGAGATTGAATTTGTGGATCCTGAACTAAAGTCCTGCTCTAAACTGCCTCATGTTTGTCACTGGAAGTGCAAAGAAACAGAGTAAGTCACCCACACAACACTCAAAGCACCTCCTTCTTTGTCCCGTCCCCTGTAATTTTGAAGATTTACGTCTTCTGGGATGTGATGCTGTGTCACTGTGTGAGAAACATGTTGGGTACTGTGAGCCAACTTAACGACAGTGGCACATCTCAGAATCGTAGAGTCCTAGAGACACTGCTGTGTGAAGATAAGATCTATTTTTGATATGTGTGTGTGAAATATTGTATGTTATGTTTGATGTTCAGTGTTTGTTTGTATCATGGTACTGCTTGCAGGCGTTCCAGATTGCCAGTTGATTCGAGAGTACATGGAAGTGCTCCTGCAGTGCCATCAGCAAGAGAGACTCAGGGACAACAACACAAAAAAGTGAAGTGAATGTGATAATCACAGCAACATGTGCAGTTAATTTACATGTTGAAATTGCATAATCTCCTGTTATAGGTTTTGAATTACATTTGTGGGTGTTATTATATGCACATTAGTTTAGTCATTTAAGTGTGTAAGGTAAGTACATAGGGTGATGTTTTTACCAGCATATATACAGTGCATGTATTGAATGATGCATATCAGTAACATACTATTTATTGTGTATGCATAACATTGTATGTGAATGTAAGGGATAGTGTAGAATAAAATATGTTTATCATCCCTCCTTCCCCTCCCCCAATCCTTGGAAGTTGCCCCTTTTATGTGTGCGTTGTTTTTGCATTTGTGTTCCCTTATGTATAAAGTTTATGGGCGGGGGAGTTGGGATGTTGCTGCTTATCAGTTAGTGAGGAAGTAGCGGGCAGAAAGAGAAATTCGGGCATTGCTCGGCAGACAGGGAGAAAAGTTCAGTCAAGTGGGTATTGCAGGTAATTTAGTATGGTAAGCAAGTTAAGCCAAGGAAGCTTGGCAGGTGTAGGACTGTGTGAAAAAGTAGTCACTGTAGGCAAGTGGGAGCAGGTATTCAGTACGGTGATGGGTGAGGGTATGAATGGTTATGGAAGCGTTAGATGCGGGTTGATGTAGTTCGCTGGCAAGGGGACTGAAGGTTAATATTGAAGAGTAAGCTGGATGAGTAATTTAAACAAATAGGGGAGGATCCACAGGCAGGGATTGGGCTATTTTTTGAGCCATAGTATCTGAAAGGTAAAATTTACCTCTAGAACCAGGAATAGGGCTATGGACCTGTAAGGTGTAATGGCAAAGCTTTGACCTGGGCACCATTTGTGGGTGGTCATTTATACCCCGTGGGGAAAAACATTGTTCAGGCTGGTTTGATGAGGGAAGTTATGCCTCTGGGATTCGCTCTTGCAGGCTACAAATTCTCGAGCGCAGGAAATTATATCTTTCCGGTTAAGGTTACGCTCTTCCTGTGTCACTGCAGTGTTGTGCTAGCAAGTTGTAGAGTTATAGATGGCGGCATTAAGAAGTACAGTGCGTTGTTTATGCGTGAGGCTATTATGTATGGCGTTGCAATTATCAGGGCTGGTAGTCAGTTTCGAAATCAACGAATTGGATCCGTTTTATGGCGAAGCAAATTAATATGAAAGTGTCGGATGTAACGGTGACGCTGTAGGTTAGGTTGTGCCCATGTAGAGATAAGGGTGGCTGCTGTTCAGATTAGTATTCTGAGTGGTTAGGGTATTAGGTTAAGTTGAGGCTGTGTGGTGTAGTTCGTAGTGTCGGTGATAGTGCACAGTGTTATTCCTGTTACGGAAAGTGATGATAGGAAAATGGCTTTGTTAATAATAATAACAGGGGAGTCATGCTGAGTATAATTATGATGGAAACATAAATTTTATTACTGTGGCCCCCTTGGTTTTTGTATCAAGGTTTGGTTGACAAATGACGCTGTAGATTGAGGCTTTTGCAGTCCCACTTTTCCTGTTCTCCACATGTTGAAGGCTGTTAATTACTAGTTTAGGTGGTAGTGCTGAGTGTCTGTCTTCTGCTGTGAGGGGGTTGTAATCATTCAATTGAGTCTGATGTGTGTTTTGGGAGCAAGATTTGTCATTGAGATGTAATTTGGCCTTTAATTACGTGGGGTTTATAGTAAGCCCAGTAAGTAGTGAGAAACATTAAATAAATCTTATTCCTCTTGATAGGATATAGTGGAAGTGGGCAACCTATGGATTTGGTGTCTAATACAATGTCGATTTTCGAGTTTGCAAGCGCTGCCCCGATTAGTTCCTCTCGTGCAAGCAAATGGAGCACGTTATAGCATCGTACCTGAGGAAAGTCAGGGGATAAAAAGGACCGGTTATTCGAGGGTGGACATGGATTCAGGCGGGGATATACATGTGAAAGTCAAGTAATTACGGTTTGTCTGGACATTGCAGACACAGGATAATGGAGGCAGGTTAGAAGCTATTATAATAGATTTTCAAAGGCTTTCGATTTAGTTCCCCATGAGCGGCTGCTTACGAAAATTGCGGCCTCGGGAGTGGACTCGAGGACAGTCTATGTGTAAGGGAATTCCTTTTGGGCCGTACGCAGAGAGTCAGAGTAGGAAGGCAATTATTGGAGGAAGTTACAGTAACATCAGGAGCGCCGCAAGGGAGTGTATTTGGGCCAACTGCTGTTCCTCGCGTACGTAAACGATATTTGGAAAAATATTGAGTCAACTGTTAGACTTTTCGCAGATGATTGTATAATATTTAGGAAAACTGTAAATAATAAGTATATAGAAAAGTTGCAGGTAGATCTGAAGAGGCTGGGAAAGTGGGTGGTTGAACATGCGATGGAAATTAATCTAACTAAAAGTAAGGCAGCTTCACGAGAGCCCGTTTGGGGAAACCGCCAAATTATTCGTTACGGGAAAAAGTATTTCCGGAAGCGAGCAGTTGTCAATACTTGGGAATAATTGTATGCAGCGATTTTAAGTTGGTTGATCAAGTTAACGGCCTCTTGTATTCTCTTAAGGTTATGAGAAGGGCTCCATAAATATCTATGATTAATCACAGAGTATTTGTTACTGGAACCGCCGTTTAAATGCCTCAGTCGGTATACGCGAGTTCCCCTGGAGCCGATGAGGCAAGGCCCGACTTGCTGCGCGGGCAGACTGACTGCTGTGTGTGCACAGGCCCACTGTATTTACATGCGTATGGTAAAGAGGTGACATGTTGAGTACGATAAGGGCATAAGGTAGCGGTAATTGTTGCAAAGTTGCAGCCCCTACTCAGGTACAAAGCCAGTCTTCATCACGCCGTGTGAGAGATGCAGGTGTGTTTGGTGTGCCTTGCCCGCGGACTGCACCATGCACTGCTATGCTGTCGGGGGTGTGTCACCGTTGTAAGCTGCGAGTCGCGTTGATAAAGCGGAGAGAAGTGAAAAGCGTTCGGAGGTTCTTGTTAGACTTATTGTCCCTTGAAGAAGGGGCCGATACGACGTCCCGAAGCGTCGGTAAAACATTACCATTCGACGCTGCCTAATACTGCAGAAGAGAGCAGATCTCATCAGCATCGCAGCGGAAGCCTGAATCGCGGATTAAACGGCAGTTACAGGTGGGCTGTACAGCATTTCCCGCCGCGTCGCACACGTGGTAGAAATAGTTGCGCTTCTGAGTCATCTCAGTAGGGCTGTGTGTGTTGTGCGGTCCGCTTTAAGGTGTCCGTGTCTGACACTGCATAGCGTCAGTAATAGTTAGTTTGGTGTTGAACTGGAAAGGATTCGGAAGGAAACGGTTGTAGCTGAATCTGGGTATTGTTCTGGTATTTATCTGTAGGGGCTGACCAACACCTCGAACAATTTTCAGTCGTCTGTAGAGGCGCACTCTGTATAGAGACTAGGCTACGGGCTTGACGGTCCGGTGTTCGAGTCGCGGTTGTGTGAATAGTTATCAGACCAGCTGTGGCCCCCACCCAGCCTGCTGTGCAGTGGGTACCGGGTTTCTTTCCCCAGGAGTAAAGAGTCCGGTGTGTAAAGAGTGCTGAGGTTAAGAATGAGTGGAGCTGCCCCTCATCTGTCCGTCCTATAACCCCACTTGTCTCGTACTACAGGCTGGTCGCGCATCTAAGTCCCATAAGATTACGATTTTGCTATAGAAAAGTAACGTTGCCCCTGTGTATGCCATGAAGTCATATGGGGAGTGGAGATGTAGCTCCACTTATTCTTGAGAAGAGTGGTCAGCTCCACAACCGGGCCGCTTTACCCTTCATATCTGCTGAGTAGGCTGGGTGGAACCGACATTCAGTTTGGACACTTTGCAGGACAAAAATGTCTTTTGTCGTTGCCTCGGACATTCAGCGCGTGGCTTTGTAGCTGCATTGCGTAAAATAATTCGACTGTGTCAAGTACAGCGGTCTGTACACGTGTAGGTCACCGATTTTTTATATTTGCAGTTACCGAAACGTCGCCGTGTGTGCTTAACTTTCCTGTTTTGCATGATGGAGGTGCCTGTTCGAATTCTCGTTCGGAGACAGACTGTCCAGACTGAGTTATTTCGTGGTGTTCCTCAGTATCTCCAAGTAAGGACCTGGACATTGCCTTCAATTAGGTCACACCCGGTTCCATTAACATTCTGTTCGGGTTATTATTGGCCATTAAGCCTGTCGGTCGGCAGACATCATATAGTCTGAGCTCGTTACAGCATGTAACTAACTGACTAAGTAATTAGCTAGCTAGCTAACCCCTTGGATCACGGTCCTTCTTAAGAAGCTAACACTTCCTCAGCTAGTCAAAAAATTCTCCGCATTTTATTACAGCACTTACAAGAGCCCGCCACCCGTCCCTATCCTGAGCCAGCTAAATCCAGTCCATGCCATCTCGAAGATCCATTTTGATATACTCACATCTATGCCTGGGTCTCCCAAGTGGTCGCCTTCCCTCAGGTCTCCCCACCAAAATCCGGTATGCACCTCTCTTTCCCCCATACGTGCTACATGCCCCGCACATCCCATTCTTCTCGATTTGATTACCCGAATAATATTTGGTGATGAGTACAGGTCATTAAGTTCCTCGTCATTTAGTCTTCTCCACTCCCCTATCGCCCCGACCCTCTTAGGCACAAATGTCCTCCTCAGCATCCTATTCTCGAACACCCTCAGGCTTTGTTCCTCCCTTATTGTCAGAGACCAAATTTCGTACCCATAAAAAACAACAAGAAAAATTATAATAACCTACACCCTAGTCTTTGTATTTTTGGACAGCAACCTGGAAGACGACAGATTCTGCACCGAATAATATCAAGCATTGCCCGCCTTCAGTCTGCTCTTAATTTGTTCATGAATGGAGTTTCAAGTCACAGCATCACTAAGTCAGAATGTAAATGTATGGTAATAAGCTTGGTTGAGTGACTTTTAGCGTTTGTGTGTGTGTGAGTGTGTGTGTGTGAGAGTGAGTGTGTGTGAGACAGTATGTCTGTGTGAGAGAGTGTGTGAGAGAGAGTGTGTGTGTGAGACAGTGTGTGTGTGAGAGAGAGAGTGTGTGTGAGAGTGTGTGAGTGTGAGAGGGAGAGAAAGTGTGTGTGCGAGTGAGAGAGCGTGTGTGTGTGTGTGTGAGAGAGAGAGCGTGTATATTTGCGAGAAAGAGAGTGTGTGAGAGGGAGTGTGTGTGAGAGAGTGTGTGTGAGAGGGTGTGAGTGTGAGAGGGAGAGTGTGTGCGTCAGACAGGGTGTGTGTGTGAGAGATTGTGTGTGTGTGAGAGCGTGTCTGTGTGTTAGAGTGTGTGACTAAGAGTGTGTGTTTGTAAGAGAGAGTGTGTGTGAGAGAGAGGGTGTGTGAGACAGTGTGTGTGTGTGTGTGTGTGTGTGAGGGAGAGTTTCTGTGTGT
>BLKM01000461.1:273067-539450 GCA_013340265.1 Coptotermes formosanus | reverse complement strand
GAGACTGTGAGATAGAGAGTGTGTGTACGAGAGAGAATGTGTGAGAGAAAGTGAGTGAGAGTGTGTGTATGTATGAGTGTGAGAGAGTTTGTGAGAGAATGTGTGGGAAAGAGTGTGTGTGAGAGAGAGCGTGTGTGGGAGAGTGTGTTTGAGAGAGAGTGTGTGAGGGAGAGAGTGTGAGAGAAGGTGTGTGAAGGAGAGTATGTGAGTGTGTGTGTGAGTGAGAAAAGTGTGTGTGAGAGAAAGTGTATGTGTTTCTGAGTTTGTGTGTGTGAGAGAGAGTTTGTGAGAGAGTGTGCGTGTGAGAATGGTTGTATGTGTGTGTGAGAGATTGTGTGTGCGAGAGAGACTGTGAGAGTGTGTGTGTGAGAGAGTGTGTGTGGGAAGGAGTGATTGTATTAGAGAGAGTGTGTTAGTGTGTGTGAGAGAGAGTGTGTGAGTTTGTGTGTGTGAGAGTGTGTGTGAGCCAGTGCGTGTGTGAACTAGAGAGTGTGTGTGAGAAAGAGAGAGCGTGTGTGAGACTGTGTGTGTGAGAAATTTTTTAAGACAGAGAGTGTGACAGAGTGTGCGTGTGTGAGAGAGTGTGCGTGAGTGTGTGTAAGAGAAAGTGTGTGTCCCAGAGTGTGTGAAAGAGAGTTTCAGAAAGTGTGCGTGAGTCATAGTGAGTGTGTGTGAGAGAGAGTTGTGTGTGTGTGTGACAGAGTGTGAGAGCGGGAGAGGGAGTGTGTGCGTGGGAAACAGCGTGTATGTAAGAGAGACTGTGTGTGTGAGAGAGTGTGTGTGTTTGAGAGTGTGTGTGTGAGACTGTGTGAGAGTGAGTGTGCCTCTGAGAGTTGAGTGAGAGGGCGAGTGTAGGAGACCGTGTGAGTGTGTGTGTGCGACAGAGAATGTGTGAGAGAAAGTGTGAGTGGGAATGTGTATAAGAGTGTGTATATGAGAGTGTGTGTGAGAGTGTGTGTGTGGGAGAGAGTGTGTTTGAGAGAGAGCGTGTGTGAGAGAGTGTTTGAGAGACAGCGTGTGTGTGTGTGTGTGTGTGTGAGGGAGTGTGTGTGTGAGGTGTGTGCAAGTGTGTATGTGAGAGCGTGTGTGAGTGTGCGTGACAAAAGAGTGTGTGCAAGAGAGTGTATGTGTTTCTGAGTTTGTGTGATAGAGTGTTTGTGAGAGGGTGTGTGTGAGAATTCGTATATGTGTGAGAATGAGATTGAGAGTTTGTGTGAGAGAGAATATGTGTTAGAGAGTGTGTTTGTGTGTGAGACAGTGTGTTTGTGAGAGTGTGTGTGTGTGTGAGATATTGTTTGTGTGAGGGAGAAAGACTGTGTGTGTGAGAGTGTGTGTGACAGAAAAAGTGTGAGTGGGAAGAAGAGTATGTGTGTGAGAGTGTGTGTGTGTGAAAGAGTTTGTGTGGGAGAGTGCGTGTGTGTGTGAGGGAGTGTGTGTGTGAGACTACGTGTGTGAGGGAATGTGTGAAAGAGAGTGTGGGAGTTTGTGAGTGTGAGGTGTGTGTGAGAGGGAGAGTGTGTGTGAATGTGTGTGTGTGAGAGTTTGTCTGTGAGAGAAAGTGTGTGAGAGAGTGTGTAGGAGAGTGTGTGAAGGAGAGAGACTGTGTTCGACGGAGAGTGTGAGAGAGAGAGTATGCGAGAGTGTGTGTATGAGAGAGAATGTGTGTGAGAGAGTGTGTGACATAGTATGTGTGGGGGAGAGTGTTAAGAGAGAGAGCGTGTGTGAGAGTATGTGTGGGAGAGTGTGTTTGAGTGTGTGTGTGAGCTAGACAGTGTGTGTGTGAGAAAGTGTGTGAGAGTGTGTATGTGAGAGTGTGTGAGAGAGTTTGTGTGAGACAGAATGGGAAAGTGTGTGTGTGAGAGAATGTGAGTGAAAGGGAGAGTGTGTGACAGTGTGTGTGAGAGAGTTTGTGTTTCTGGGAGAGTGTGTGTGAGCGAGGGTGTGAGAAAGAGTGTGTGACAGAGTGTTAGTGTGTGAGAGAGTGTGTGTGAGAGACAGCGTGTGTGTGAGAGAGAGCGTGTGCGTGTGATAGCGTGAGTGTGAGAAAGTGTGTGAAGGAGAAAGAAAATTTGTGAGAGTCAGCGTGAGAGTGTGTGAGAGGGAGTTTCAGTTGGAGATTGCGTGTGTGAGAGAGAGAGGGTGTGTGAGAGTGTGAGAGAGAGGGAATATGTGTGAGATTGTGAGAGAGTGGGTGTGCGTGTGATAGAGCGTGTATGTGTGAGAGAGAATTTGTGAGAGTGTGTGTGGGAGTGTGTGTGTGACAGTGTGTGAGAGTTTTTGTGGGAGAGTGTGTGGGAGTGTGTAAAAGTGATTGAGTGAGGGGTAGTGTGTGTGAGAATGTGTGTGAGAGATAGAGTGTGTGAGAGTGTGTGTGTGAGGAAGATAATATGTGTGGGAGAGAGTTTGTGTGTGTGAGAGAGACAATGTGTGTGAGAGTGTGAGATGGAGAGGGAGTGTGTGAGAAAGTGTTTGAGAGAGTGTCTGTGTAAGCGTGTGTGAGATAAAGAGTGGGTGGCAGAGTGCGTGAGAGAGTGTATGAGGGTGTGCATGAGAGTGTGTGAGACAGTGTGTGCGAGGGAGTGTGTGAGAGAGTGCGTGAGGTCGTGTGTATGAGATAAAGAGTGTGTGGGTAGGTGAGACTGTGTGAGAGTGTGTGTGTGGGAGAGTGTGTGTGAGAGTGTATGAGAGTGTGTGAGAGAGGGAGCGTGTGAATGATAGAGTGTGTGTGAGAGGGTGTGTGTTTGTGGGAAAGAGTGTGTGAGAGAGAAAGGAAGTGTGTGAGGGAGTGTGTGAGATGGTGTGTGAGAATGTGTGTGGGAGAGTTTTTGTGTGAAAGTGTGTGAGTGTGTGAGAGAGAATGTTTTGGAAGGAGAGTGTGTGAGAGAGTTTGTGTGTGTGAGAGAGTGTGTATGAGAGAGTGCGTGTGTGACAGGGAGCGCGTGTGTGAGAGAGGGTGAAAGAGAAAGTGTGTGTGAGAGGGAGTGTGTGTGCGTGCGGGAGAGGCTGTATGTGAGGGAGTGTGTGTTTGTTGTGAGAGTGTGTGAGAGAGAGCGCGCGTGTGTGAGAGGGTGTGTGTGTGTGAGGCTGTGTGTGAAAGTGTGTGAAAGAGAGGGTTTGTGACATAGTGTGGGTGTCACAGGGTGTGTGTCAAAGTGTCTGAAAGTGGTGTGAGTGTGTGTGAGATAGATGGTGTGTGAGTTTCTGTGAGAGTGAGTGTGTCTGTGAGAGTGTGAGAGAGAGTGTGTGTAGGAGATTGTGGGAGAGAGTGTGTGCGAGAGGGTGAGAGAAAGAGGGTGTGTATGTGTGAGAGAGTGTGAAAGAGAGTTTGTGTGAGAGAGCGTGTTAGTGAGTGTGTGTGTGTGAGAGAGTGAGAGTGTATGTGGTGTGTGTGTGAGAGTGTGCGTGTGAGAATGTGAGTGTATGTGTCTGAGTTTGTTTGAGAGAGAGTGTGTGAGAATAGGTGTATATATGAGAGAGAGTGTGTGAGAGAATATGTTAGAGAGAGTGTGTTTGTGTGAGAGTGTGTGTGAGAGACATTGTGTATGCGAGTGATTGACACTAGGTGTGAGAGAGTCTGTGAGAGAGAGACTGTGTGTGTGAGAGTGTGTGTGCTAGAGTGTGTGTGAGGGAGAGTGTGTTTGTGTGAGAGGGAGAGAGAGCCTGTGTGTGAGTGTGTGTGAGACAGTGCGTGAGAAAGTTTGTGACAGAGACTGTGTGAGAGTGTTCGTGTGTGAGAGTGTGAGAGAGTAGGTTTGTGAGAGAATGTGTGAGAGTGTGTGTGAGTGTGGAAGAGAGTGTGTGTGGGAGAGTGTCAGTGTGTGTGATTGTGCCTGTGAGAAAAGGGTGTGTGTGCGAGACAGTGTGTATGAGTGTGAGAGGGAGTGTGTGAGAGTGCGTGAGAGAGAATATATGTGAGCGTGAGTTTGTGTGTGAGAGAGGTGTTTGTGAGAAAGAGTGTGTGAGGGAGGGAGGGTGTGTGAGAGTGTGAAAAAGGGTCTGTGTCTGAGAGTGTGTATGGGAGCGAGTGTGTGTGTGAGTGTTTAAGAAAGAGTGTGTGAGTGTGTTTGTGATAGTGTGTGAGCGAGGGTTTGTGTGAGAGCGTTGTGAGTGTGAGACAGCGTGAGAGAGAGGGAGCGTGTGTGTCATGTGTGTGAGAGAGGGTGTGTGTGTGAGAGAGAGTGTGTGTGAGAGATAGTGTGTGTGAATGTGAGAGGGTGTGTGTGAGATTGTCTGAGTGCGTGTGACAGAGTTTGTGAGAGTGTGTTGTGAAAATTTGTGAGAGTGTGTGCGTAAGCGAGAATGTGTGAGAGAGAATGTGTGAGAGGGAGAGTGTGAGAGAAAGAGTGAGAGTGTGTTTGTGAGATAAAGTGTTTGTGGGTGACAGCGTATTTGTGAGAGTGTGTGCGAGTGTGTGAGTGTCTGCGTGAAATTGGTTGTGTGTGAGAGTGTGAGTTTGAGAGAGAATGTGTGTGTGTGAGAGACTGTGTGTGAGAGTGTGTGTGTGTGGGAAGGAGAGTGGGTGTGAGTTAGTGAGTGTGTGTGTGAGAGTGTGTGGGATAGAGTGTGTGAGAGGGAGCGCGTGTGTGTGCGTGAGTGTGAGATAGTGTGAGTGTGTGTGATTGTCAGAGGGACAGAGTGCGTGCGTGCAAGAGAGCGTGTATTGAGAGAGTGTGTCAGGGAAAGTGTGTTCAAGAGAGAGTGTGTAAGAGAGGGTGTGTGTGATACTGTGAGTGTGTGTGAAAGGGAGAGAGTGTGAGAGAATGTGCGTGTGTGTGTGAGGGAGTGTGAGAGTGTGTAGAGACTGTGTGTGGGAGAGTGTGAGAGTGTGTCTGTGAGGGAGTGTGTGTAGGAGTGTGTGAGTGCGTGCGCGCGAGAGTGTGTGTGAGAGATTGTGTACGTGTGAAAGAGTGTGTGTGTGAGAGAGTGTTTCAGAGTGTGTCAGGGAGAGTGTGTGTGAGAAATTGTGTGAGAGTGTGTATGTGAGAGTGTGAGAGTGCGTTGCGAGAAAAGAGTGTTTGTGTGTGAGAGAGAGTGTATGTGTGTCTGAGTTTGTGTGTGAGAGAGTGTTTGTGAGAGTGTGTGTGAGAATGGGTGTATGTGTGAGACAGAGTGTGTGTGAGAGACGGAGTGTGTGTGAGAGTATGTGTTAGAGAGATTGTGTGTGGGTGACAGTGTGTGTGGGAAAGGTGTGTGTGAGTGTTAGTGTGTGTGAGAGAATGCGCGTGACAGATGGTGTGTGTGAGACTGTGTGACAGTATGTGAAAGCGAGAGAGTGTGAGAGTGTGCGTGTGTGAGTGTGGAGGCTGTGTGTGTGGGAGTGTGAGAGTGAGTGTTTTTCTCTGTGTGTGATAGTGTGTACAGGAGAGTGTGAGGGAGTGTCTGTTCCGGAGACGGTGAGTGAGAGAAAGTGTGTGAGTGTGTGTGGGAAAGTGTGTGCGAGAGAGCGTTTGTGTGAGTGTGTGTGTGAGAGAGAGTGTGTTTGAGGAGTGTGTGTGAGGGAGAGTGTGTGAGAACGTATGTGAGAGTGTGTATGAGACTGTGTGTGGGAGTGTGCGTGTGAGAAAAAAGTGTGTGAGAGTGAGTTTGTGAGAGAGTGTGTGTGTGTGTGAGAATGGGTTTATGTGAGAGAGTGTGAGATACAGAGTGTGTGTGAGAGAGAATATGTGTTAGAGTGTGTTTGTGTGTAAGGGAGTGTTTGTGTGTGAGAGAGATTGTGTGAGTGAGGCTGTTTGTCAGAGGGAGAGTGTTTGAGAGATTGTGTTTGAGAGACAGTGTGTGTGAGAGGGAAAATGTGTGTGTGAGAGAGTGTGTGTGAGAGGGAGAGTGAGTGAGAGAGAGTGTGTGACAGTGTTTGCGAGAGAGACAGTGTGTGTGTGTCTGGGAGTGTGTGTGTGTGAGCGAGTGTGTGTGTGTGGGAGAGAGAGTTGAGAAAGGGAGTGTGTGTGAGAGAGAATGTGTTAGTGTGTGTGAGAGAGGTTTTGCGTGTGACACTGTGTGAAAAAGCGTGTGTAAGAGAGTGTGAGAGAGGGTGCGTGTGAGGGAGAGAATGTGAGAGTGTGAGAGAGTGCGTGTGTGATAGAGGGTGAGTGAGAAAGTGTGTGTGTGAGAGAGTGTGTTTGCCTGTAATAGAGCGTGTATGAGTGAGAGAGAGATTGTGATAGAGTGTGTGTGGGATAGAGAGTGTGTGTGGGAGAGAGTGTGTGGGAGAGTGTGAGTGTGTGTGAGTGTTTATGAGAGTGTGTGAGAGAGGGAGTGTGTGTCAGAGTGTATGTGAGATTGTGCTTGTGAGAAAAGAGTGTGTGAGAGAGAATGTGTGTATGAGAGAGTGTTAGAGGGAGTGTGTGTGAGGGAGTGTGAGAGAGAGAGTATGTGTGTGAGAGAGAGCATATGTGTGACAGTTTGTCTGTGTTGGAGAGAGGTATGTGTGAGAGAGAGGTTTTGTGTGAGAGTGTGTCATAGGGAGAGGGTGGTGTGTGTGGGAGATAGAGGGAGTGTGTGAGAGACAGAGATTGTGTGAGAAAGAGGGTGTGTTTGAGAGAGATGGAACGACTGTGCGTGAGAGAATGTGTCTGAGAGAGTGTGTGTGAGTGTGTGAAAGAGTGCGTGAGAGTGTGTGCGTATGTGTGAGAGTGAGGGTGTGTGAAAGATTGTGTGAGTGAGGGTTTGTGAGTGAGAGAGGGTGTGTGTGAGTGTGTGAGGGGGAGTGTGTCGGAGAATGTGTGTGAGTGTGTGTGTGACAGAGTGTATGCTTGAGGGAGAGTGTGTGACAGTGTGTGTGAGAGAGTGAGTTTTGCCGTGTGTGTCTGAGAGAATATTTAAGTGTGATACAGTGTGTGAGAATGAGTGTGTGAGGGAGACAGTGTGTGTTTGAGAGAGTTTGTGGGATAGAGAGAGTGTTTCATATAATGTGTGTGAGAGTGTGCGTGTGAGTGAGAGAATATTGGCGTGACACAGGGTGTGTGTGTGAGAGTGCGTGTGTGAGTGAGAGAGTGTGTGTGAGACGTAATGTGTGTCAGAGATTGTGTGAGGGACTGTGTGTGTATAAGGGAGTGTGTGTGAGAGTGTGTGTTAGAGAGATTGTGTGAGAGTGCGTGTGAGAGAGTCTGTGTGTGAGTGTATGAGAGAGTGTGTGTTTGTGAGAGAATGTGTCTGAGAGGGAGTGTGTGAGAGACAGTGTGTGTGTGTGAGAGACATTGTGTGTCAGAGAGATTTGTGTGAGAGTGTGTGAGCGAGATAGTGTGTGTGTGTATGTGTGTGAGGTAGTGTGTGAGAGAGAGAATGTGCGTGTGTGAGGGACAGTTTGTGCCCGGGAGATTGTGTATGTGTGCAAGAGAAAAAATTTGTTAGAGTGTGTGTGAGAGTGTGTGTTTGTGAGAGAGAGTGCGTGTTTGAGAGTGTGTGACCGAGTGTGTGTGTGAGAGAAATTGTGTGTGTGTGAGAGTGTTTGAGAGAGAGTGCGTGAGAGAGTGTGTTTCAGAGTGTGTGTATGTGATAGTGTGTGAGCGAGAGTGTGTGAGAGAAATTGTGTGTGAGAGCGTGTGCGTGAGGGTGTGTGTTTGAGAGAGTGTGTATGAGAGTATGTGAGAGAGGTTGTGAGTGAGAATGTGCGTGTGAGAGAGAATGTGTGTGTGCGAGAGTGTGTGTGAGAAAGGGCGTGGGTGTTTGAGAGTGTGTATTTGACAGTGTGTGTGTGTGGGAGTGTGTATGAGAGAGAATGTGTGTGAGAGGGTTTTGAGAGGGAATGTGTGAGAGAGTGATTCTGTGTGTGTGAGAGTGTGATAGTGTGTTTGAGAGAATGTGTGAGAGAGAGTGTGCGTTTGAGTGAGAGAATGTGCGTGAAACAGGGCGTCTGTGTGAGAGTGTGTGAGACGGAGAGTGTGTGGCAGAGATTGTGTGTGAGAGAGTAGGTGTGTCAGGGAGTGTGAGAGTGAGGGTTTGTGAAAGTGTGAGAGAGTTTGTTTTTGAGTGAGAGAGTGTTGGAGAACGTGTCTGAGAGTGTGTGTGAGAGGCAGAGTGTGTGTGTGTGTGTGTGTGAGATTGTGAGTGAGGTAGTGAGCGAGAGAGTTTTGAGGGGAGATAGTGTGTAAATATGTGTGAGAGAGAGTGTGCGCGTGTGAGAGTGTAAGGGAGGGTGTGCGAGAGTGTGGGTGAGTGTATGTGAGAGAGTGTGCGTGAGAGATTGTGAGGGAGCGTGTGTGAGAGAGTGTTTGTTTGTGAGAGTGTGTGTGAGAGAGAGATTGCCTGTGTGTGAGAGAGTGTGTAAGAGAGATTGTGTGTGAGGGAGGGTGTGTGCGAGATAGTGTGTGAGTGTGTTTGTGAGGGAATGTGTGAGAATTTGTGTGAGAGAGTGTGTGAGTGTGCGTGTGAGAGAGTGTATGTGTCTGGGTTTGTGTGAGAGAGTGTGTTTGTGAGAGTGTGTGTTTGAGAATGGGTGTATGTGTGAGAGAGAGTGTGTGAGAGACAGAGTGTGTGTGAAAGAGAATATGTGTTAGAGAGATTGTGTGTGAGCGAGAGATTGTGTGTGGGAAGGAGAGTGTGTCAGTGTGTGAGAGAGTTTGTGGGTGTGTGAGAGAGAGTTTGTGTGTGAGAGAGTGTGTGAGAGTGTTTGAGAGAGAGTTTGTGTGTGGGAGAGAGCGTGTGTGTGTGAGAGATGGTGTGTTGTGTGACTGTGTGTGAGAGGGTGTGAAAGCGAGGGAGTGTGTGAGATAGTGTGCGTGTGTGAGAGGGAGTGTGTGTGAGAGGGTGTGTGTGTGGGAGTGTGTGAGAGTGAGTGTTTGTCTCTGAGAGAGTGTGTGAGAAAGTGTGTGTAGGAGAGTGTGAGAGGAAAAGTGTGTGTGAGAGTGTGTGTATGTGTGAGAGTGTGTGTGAGCGTGTGAGTGCGTTTGAGAGAGTGTGTGTGGGAGAGAGTGTGTGAGAAAGTATGTGAGAGTGTGTGACAGTGTGTGTTTGATAGTGTGGGTTTGAGAAAAGTGTGTGTGTGAGAGAGTGTATGTGTCTGCGTTTGTGTGAGAGTGAGTTTGTGAGAGTGTGTGAGAATCGGTGTATGTGTGAGAGACAGAGTGTGTGAGACAGAATGTGTTAGAGAGTGTGTTTGTGTGGAAGGGAGTGTGTGTGTGTGAGAGAGAGAGATTGTGTGTGTGTGAATGAGACTGTGTGTCAGAGGGAGAGTGTGTTTGAGAGACAGTGTGTGTGTGAGAGAGAATGTGTGAGAGAGGGGGTGTGTGAGAGAGAGGGAAAATTTGTGAGTGTGTGAGAGGGAGAGTGTGTGTGTGAGAGAGAATGTGTGTGACATTCTGTGTGAGTGTGTGTCTGGGGGAGCGTGTGTGTGAGCGAACGTGTGTGTGAGAGAGAGAGGGTTGAGAAAGAGAGTGTGTGTGAGAGAGGATGTGTTAGTGTGTGTGATTGTGTGTGTGAGAGAGAGCGAGTGCGACAGAGGTTGTGCGTGTGATGCTTTGTGTGTGAGAAAGTGTGTGAAAGATAAAGACAGTGTGTGAGAGTGCGTGTGCGTGAGAGTGTGAGAGAGTTTATGTGAGAGTGCGTGTGTGTGTGATAGAGGGTGTGTGTGAGAGAGTGTTTGAGAGAGAGTGTGTGTGAGAGAGAGTGTGTGAGAGAGAGTGTGTGCGTTCGTTTAATAGAGCGTGTATGTGTGAGAGAGGGTTTGTGAGAGAGTGTGTGTGTGGGATAGAGTGTGTTTGAGAGAGTCTGTGTGGGAGACTGTGTGAGACTTTGTGTGAGAGAGTGTGTTTGTGAGAGAGAGTGTGTGTGAGGGAGTGTGTGTGAGAGAGAGTGTGTGAAAGAGGGAGTGTGTCAGGGTATATGTGAGATTGTGCTTGTGAGAAAAAGAGTGTGTGAGAGAGAGTTTGTGAGAGACAGTGTGTGTATGGGAGATTGTGAGAGGGAGTGTGTGTGAGGGAGAGTGTATGAGTAAGAGAGTGTGAGTGTGCGTGAGAGAGAGTATATGTGTGAGAGAGAGTTTTTGTGTGGGTGAGAGAGAGGTGTGTGTGTGAGAGAGGTGTGTGTGAGAGTGTGTGAGATGGAGAGTGTGTGTGAGAGATAGAGGGAGTGTGTGTGAGAAAGAGAATGTGTGAGAGAATGAATGTGAGAGAGTGCGTGTGTGTGTGAGAGACAAGGTGTGTGTGAGACAGTGTGAGAGTGTGTGAGAAAGAGTGTATGTGAGAATGTGTGTGTGAGAGGGAGAGTGTGTGCGCGTGTGATAGAGCGTGCATGTATGGGAGAGAGTTTGTGAGAGAGAGTGTGTGTGATAGAGTGTTGTGAGCATGTGTGTATGAGATTGTGTGTGTGAATGGGTGTGTTTGAGACAGAGAGACTGTGTGTGAGAGAGAGTTTGTGAGAGATAGTGTGTGAGAGAGAGTGTTTGTGTGAGTTAGTGTGTCTGACAGTGTTTGTGTGTGAGAATGTGACAGAGTGTGTGAGAGTGTGCGTGAGAGAGGGTGTGCGTATGAGAGTGCCAGAGAGAGGGTGTGTGAGAGAAAGTGTGTGAGTGTGAGAGGGTGTGTGTGTGAGAATGTGTTTGGGAGGGTGTGTGGGAGTGTGTGAGAGAGAGAGTGTGTGAGTGTGAGAGGAAGTGTGTGTGAGGAAGAGTGTGTGAGAGTGTGTGTGAGAGAGTGTATGTTTGAGAGAGTGTATGTTTGAGAGAGTGTGTGTTTGAGAGTGTGTGACAGTGTGTGAGTGTGGTAGTGTGTGTGAGAAAGAATGTGTGGGTGTGGTAGTGTGTGAGAGGGATTGTGTGAAAGAGAGTGTGTGAGGGGGTGTGTGTGTGTGAGAGAGAGATTTTGTGTGATATAGAGATTGTGTTTGATAGAATGTGTGAGAGAGAGTGTGCGTGTGAGTAAGGGAATATGTGCGTGACACGGGGTATGTGTGTGTGTGAGAGTGTGTGTTTGTGAGGGCTTGTGTGTGTGAGTGAGAGTATGTGTGTGAGACGTACAGTGTGTCAGGGAATGTGTGTGAGAGTGTGGGTTTGTGAGTGTGTGTGTGTGTTAGAGAGTTTGTGTGAGAGTGTGTTTGTGAGAGAGAATGTGTCGTAGAGTGTGTGTGTGAGAGAGTGTGTGTGAAAGACAGAGTGTGTGTGAGATATATTGTGTGTCAGAGAAATTTTTGTGAGAGAGTATGTGACAGTGTGTGTGTGTGTGAGGCAGAAATTGTGTGTGTGTGTGTATGTGTGTGTGAGAATGTGTGAGAGAGAGGGTGCGTGAGAGATAGTGTGTGTGAGAGAGAGTGTGAGGGAGATTGTGTATGTGTGTAGGAGAAAAGTTTTTTAGAGTGTGTGTGTGAGAGTGTATGTGTTTGTGAGGGACAGTGTGTGTGAGAGGGTGTGTGCTTGAGAGAGTGTGTGTTTGAGAGTGTTTGTGATAGTGTGTGTGAGCGAGAGTGTGTGTGAGAAAGTGTGTGTGTGATTGTGTGAGAGAGAGAGCGTGTGTGTGAGAGTGTGTTTGAGTGTGTGAGAGACCATCTCATTAAACGGCTAGTCTTATCAGCAAACTTACCTAAGATAACGCTGAATGGTCAGTCCGAACTACAAACTTTTTCCCGTATAAGTAACAGCGGAAATACTTCGTTCCCCATACGTGTGCTAACACCTCAGCTTCTGAAGCTTAATATGCTTGATCCGCCTTGGTCATTTGTCTACTGGCATAGGTTATTGGTCGCTCTACCCCATCTTGTACTTGAGACAGTATGGCGGCGACTGGAATCTTCGAGGCATCGGTCGTGAGGATGAAAGGCAAATTAAAATCTGAATAAGCCAAAACAGGGGTTGTACATAACCATTCTTTCGTTTCCTCAAATGCTTGCTGTTGACGTTGACCCCATATAAATTGCTGATCCTTTCTCGTCAACTCGGTTAGGGGTTTCGCAATTTCAGCGAATCCCAGCACTAGTCTTCTATGAAATGAAGCTAGTCCTAGAAATGCCCGAACGTCTTCTACGTTCTTCGGGACAGGGTATTCTCTCACAGCTTTATCTGGAGAGGCTGAAATCCATTTTTTCAGATAGCACGATACCTAGGTATTGCACCTGGGGTTGCGCGAACACACACTTTCCAGGCTGAAGCTGCAGGCTGGCTTTATCAAACCTCTGCAGCACATTTTCCAGTCGCTCAACGAGCTCTTGCGCCGACTTGGAAAATATTAGGACATCGTCAATAAAGACATAGCATTCCGTACCAGCTACATCCTTCAGTACTACGTCCACCAGCCGGTGAAAGCTGGATGGGCTGTTAGATAGGCCACACGACACACTTTTAAATTCGTATTTGCCAAATGGAACTGAAAAACTCGTTTTCTCTTTGTCAATTCCCGAATGCTAAGCTGCCAGAATCCACTGTTACAGTCGAGGACCGTAAAGTACTTAGCGCCATAGAGAGAGGTGGTGATCTCTTCGAAAACGGGCAGAGGATAGGTATGAAACTTTGTTACGGGGTTGAGGGCCCTAAAATCGATGCAGAAGCGAAAAAGTTTTGACCCGTCTGGGCTCTTTTTTGGCACTAGGATGGCCGCAGCAGACCAGGGAGAGTTACTTTCTCTGATAACTCCCTTGTCTAACATCTTCTGAACTTGCGCCTTCATCTCCTCCCGTTGCGAATATGGGATTCTGTAGCGATGCCTTCTTATGGGGCGTGAAGCATTCGTAATTATTTGGTGTTCTACCTCGTCAGCGCCTTTAAAGTCGTGTCTTCGTCATGAAACAGGCAGGCATAACGCAGCAGGGCAGGTTCTATTAATGCTTTTTCTCGGCTAGGATTGTGGTCTAACTTTCCTTTCAACAGTTTATCATACAGGGCCCTATTCTTCCTCTCATCTACTCGGGACTGAGTTGCCTCGACATCTCTTGGTTTATGCGATCTGCCAGGGTCTATGAGATTTAGTCGGCTACTCCAAGGACTGTAGCCTTGGGAACGGTCAGGAGTTCCTCGCTAAAGTTCGCCACCATGACAAAGGCGAAGGTTCGTTTGACCTCGGCCGGACTAGTGACAGTCCGCGGGTTTTGAAAATCTCTTCTATCGGGATCTGGGCGGGCTCCACACAAACTAGTGGGGGAGGCTTCAGTGTCTTCCCAAGTTCCAGCCTTCCTGGAACTATTTGCCTGCACCGGGACGTTATGGTGATGTTCTCAGTAGCCCTTACAAGCCAGGTACTAGTCTCTTGCTCGTCCGTCCCAGGGGTGGGGCTGGCTGGGATCTGCTCGTCAATGTGCCTTGCCTCTTTCCTGAGTTGAGCTACGGCCGCCTTGGCCCTTAGAGAATACTGAGTCCCATGGGTCCTTTTGATGGAACATGGTACACACGGGACGCCGACTGTTGCTTGCACAACTCCATCTTACAACAGTCGAAATCAAGCATGGCGCCGACACTTTCCAAAAAGTCTGTGCCAATTAGACCTGCCGCTTTTGTGGCGAGAGTGCAGACGAGGAATGTGTGCTGATATTCACATCCGTCCAGCGCGAAAGAGAAAGACTGTTTACCTTTAATATCTATAACGTCCCCAGTCACTCCGAATGCTTCACTGGGTGATTTCTACATGACCCCTCGATACGCCTGCTTGCAGTATCGAGACGTTGGAGCCAGTGTCTATGATAAGGCTCCTCGACATTCTCTCGATCTATACCGAAATAGTTGGGGTGTCGTGCTCCAACCGAAACTTAACCGTGGTAGCATCACGGAGAGTTCCCACAGGGGCAGAAAGGGACTTGCTAGAGGAGACTATGCTGGTCAGACATCGACAAGTATAAGAAGACTATTAACAGTATTCGAGCCTGAGACTGCTTCGCAGAATGGCAGTGGCCGCAATCACCGTCATCATGCTGTTCAGCTGTACACCAGGTACGACCTGTATCATTGCTGCAATCTGCTGAAGGGTGAACTGGCACTAGCCGACCTGAGGCTCTGATTCCCGCTGAGAGTTAGGCAATCGAGTTACCTAGAGAAACATGTGTAGTTGCCTATGAGATTTTTCTTTTCAATATACTGTAGTTGTAGTTAACCTGACTACTGATTTTGAGGAATGAGTGCACCCTTGTACCCTTCCCACGGCACTATCCATCGTCTTACCTACGCCGCAATAGTACGCACGTTACCTAACCTGGCAGGAACCAGGAAGAAGAACTAATGGGAGCTAGCAGGGTTGTCCCTCCATACACCAGTTATTAGGGCGTATCTATCTGAGCATCACACTAGTGCCAGCGGCCGGACTGCACCGGCCTCTGAGCAAGAAAATTGGTGGCAGCGGCCAGACAAGCGCAGGCCCTGACCACCGCAGATGCCACTGAAGGTCATCCCAAAGAAGTTGCCTAGCAACACACAGGGTTTGCACAATTAAAGCTCACAATGGAATGCTTCCATTTATAGATACATACAGTGCAATAATATTTACCATTTTAGCTACATTACATAACATAACTAGGGAAGGTTATGGATGTCTACTAGATTTTTCAGTCAATTTGAGTGCAAATCAGTACGAACATTATGCCACTGAAGACCACCCCACACTCACACTTCTTAATTTTATACAAGCAGTAATAATGTGGCTGGAGGCCAGGATAGCATAGTTGGTACACCAACATGCTACAGGCTGGACAGTATGAGATTCGAACCCCAGTGAATTTTCTCCTCTGTGTACCCGTCCACACTGGCCATGGGACACACCCAGCTTCTGGCCCTTTCCAGGGGTAAAGCAGCTGATGTGTGACAATCACCACCCACCCACATCTAACACCAAGAAGTACACCCACATATACCGCTACTCCCCTTCTGTGCTTCCAATGGCATGTTATGGGATTTTACGTTCAGTAGTAACGTGGCAGACATACAAATTTGTGAGTTGCAAGTGCCACTAACACCACTGTAATCAAAGTAACAACACTATCCATAATAACAATATTCATGAAAGTAACCAACGCACCAGCAACAAATTTTCTAGGCTTAACAAACACAGATCAGCTATACGTCAACACAACTTTTCCTTGGGCTGAAAATAAATAGTAATGTATATACTGCATTACTGAGTTAATATGACAATGCTGCAGAAACAGAAAAGCTTGAAAAATTGGGTATAGGGTCAGTGCAGGGAAAAAGGAAGCCATTCTGAAGAACTGGAACTGCTGACAATGCCACGGTGCAAACGACACATGTTCACACTACACATAGTTCAGTACAGACTGTTCCTTTCTGACGTCAAAACTCTGTTTAAATTCATGAGGAAATGATGCAAACAATGAACCCCACCACATTAAATTTGTTTTATATTTTGAACTGTTATACATGACTTTCTTTAAGAGCTTAAATAAAGTGAACAATAATTCAAGTCCCTGCAGCAACAGCAATCCTACGAACCAGCCACAACTTCACTTCCAGATGAGCTGAAGAAGTTCCACATGCAAATACCTGTTTTTAAAATAAGAACACGCAGTGGGAATATGAATCCTTCTATTAAACAGTAATGTTCATATAGCTAGAGTATACTCTATTGTGTAATACCACACACTCCTTGGGTTAGAGGACTGATGGTAATGCGTATGTTATTTAGCAATATGACTATGCGACAATGTCTTCTACATAAATTTTTATGAATACTCATAAAGAAAAGAAGAAAAGGCACATGCGTGCTCTTCTGGGATTTTGCACAGTGTAGACTCCCAGAAGAGTGCACCACCATGGCAGAAGCCTGAAATCACACAACGAGCACATCCTTTGTGGAAGTCATACCTGTCTGTTATCAGTGCTTAAACAAGGTGAGTACATATTTTCCAAAAATCTAAGAGCCTAAGTTCCATACTGAGGATCCATAAATATTAGCTGCCACAACACAAAGTTTAGACGCCCAGGTGCTTTGGTGCAATTCCAGCAACAAAGCCTCATTTACACAAAGCTAAACAAGCACTTCTACATGCAGCCACTAGTTTCACAGTCATTCTCTAAAAGCTGCCAGGGAATGTTAATTTTCAGGCACACTGATTCATAAAAAGAGTCTAGTTTACATAAAGCAAAAAATGGACTTCCCTATGTATCCTACACACACCACTTCACAGATTCTGTTGAAATCTTATATGGAAGACTTCTACTAAAAGCTGTCAGGCAATTCTGAATTTCAGGCATACTAATTTGCATAAGGCAATAAATGGACTGTTCCAAGTACCCCATAAAAATTCTGCACATTTTGCTGAAATTCGATATGGGACGCACAATTTATATACAGTGACACCCTGTTAAGAAAATTTTGAAAAGTCCAAGAAAATCCTACTTCTTAAGAGGGAAATTTCTTAAAAGGGTAATTTTAATGAAACGGGAGAGTTTTGGTGCTTTTTTATCCTGACTTCTTAGGCGGGAAATTTTCTTAACCAGGTTTTTCTTAAGCGAGTTTCACTGTATATCATTATGCCTATTCTTACCTAAGCTTCAGTGAATGTCACTGGTCATTTTGTGTACTACATTATAGAGTACACACTTTCCAATCTTGTCTTTAGAATACAGGAATTTCCAATAAACAAAAATGTGTAAGAAATGTATTGGTTTCTACTAACTAGCGATGTGGCATATATTCAAAATGTGAAACCATGCAATGTCATGTTGACATAAGAATATATGTACAGTACTAATTACTATACATATAGTAGTACAATGCAATGGGTACACCCTATACTGACAAGTTTCTTTTCTTATACGTCTTCAGTTTCAATAACAGCACTTCAGAAATTTCACTGTAGTGTGTGTTTTCTTCACGTTTCTTAACTCTTTTAACATAGGTCACACGCTAATTTCTGTTCTTCAGGAGTTTGGCTTTGTGCCACCAGAATTAAATGCTCTAGTGATCTACAGAAGGTCAGAATTTAAATGGGGCTGCAAGACAACAGATACGTTCCTATGACATTCCATGTTTTGAGTGCCACACTGCATATAAGTTTGGCAATAAAAGGCTACTGAGTAGTCTTGAATCTTCAGTCATTAGGAACAAGGGTAGGAACAGAAAGACAGTAAGAACCTTCAGCCCCACCCTCTTAATACATGAATGAGATATTAGCCCTTAATCAAGCATCATGAGTAAAGAAAATGTTCAAAATATTTTTGTCTGCTCTTCTTGCAAGCATGTGGGCTGATGCAGTCACACCATTCACTACCCTGGCCACTCTGTCCAAGGCTCAGCAATTATATTTATTCTCCTGGGCAGTGCCATGCAGATAAGCAAGCCCACTTGGTTAGACAGTGTGCAGAGAGATGAAGCCGATCTGCTTACAATAAAATATTCTCAGGATAGCAGCTGCGTGGAGGGGTTGAATGGTGAGTAAACCAACATTTTGAGGGCCATCTCTGTCCTCATTGTCAGGGAACTGACTACCTCCAAAGTTCATCCGCATCATGACATACCTACCCTAACCCTTGCCTCACAGCTGGCTGCGAGACAGGAGGGTTGGTCAACAGAGTCAGGTACCTGCTCTGTTAGGTCCTGTGTTTACGTTTATTAACACGATGGTTATAGGAGAACAGGAGAACAGGCCTGACTCAATATGAAGCCACCACCTCTGTTAAAATTATTCTTGTTCAGGTGTATTTCAATTGCTTCCTTTAGGGGGTGGTCCACGTATCCCCATGTTCTGTCTAATATTGACGTGCTACTCAAAGTAATGCAATGACTCATGCTGATATGTTCTGACACTGCTGACTTCTCAGGTTGGTGCAGACACATGGTGTTCTTTGCACCTTTTCTTGATAGGCCTTTTGCTCTGTCCTACACACTTTTCCGCACTCACACGGAATCCATTCAACCATCTGATGTGGCTGCTAGCCCGTGAATATTTTATTGAATATGGTCTGCTTAGTTTTGTGCAGGGCAGTACAATATGCTTACTGTGGGTACAGTCCAGCAGTCCAATAACAGCATGAAACAAAAACATACAGGCAAAAGAGCTTTTTACTTACCTGGTGACAGAATATTATTTGCGTAATTTCTGCAGCTGGGGAGCCAGTAATTTCACCTTTCCTGGCAGGTTTCTAGCTAGGTTTTCATCCTTCACACTACGTATAAGATCCCTCTCTCTTGCTGTTGTGGTGCGTTCCTTAAGGAACATGTTTACTGCTGTCTTTGCAGCCTTTCCCCTCTTACCAGTCCCTGGAGTCAACTTCACTTTAAGCCTGCAAAACGTTTTAAGTATCCATGCACTTCTGTCACTGATGCAGAAACATACAGAACACCAGAAAATAATGTTCAGTGTTTAACAAAAAAATGATAATGAGACAAAATTGTATGCAAATAATTGTAAGAAACATACTATTAGTCCACAGCACATCTTGAACATACTCTGATAATACAGATTACAATCACCATGAAGATACTATGCATAAGAATACGCTAAAGAGCACTGCTTTTACTGAACACATAAAGAAAATTAATTACGATCTAAACAAACCCTCATGACAGTAACTGACACTTCTGAAAAGAAAATTCAGTAGTTTTGTATACATGTTTACCACAGTGGCATGGACAAGTGTAACTTTTAAACAACCGGGCTGGTATTTATATTTTAGCACATGCTTAAAGAAAAACATATTATTTGAACAGAAAAAAAATCTGAAATAAATGGCATTTTGTGGAAAATAAAACAGAGATCATACAGCATTTCTTAAAAATGCAGCATATTTCCTTACCATCTAAATACATAAGATTAATTTCTAGGGGTGTTTTTATGTGTGTTAAGGTAGGCAAATGCAAGTAGTTTAAAAGTTAAACAAAAACAAAAATGCCAAAGAAATGGTCATTGAAGGGACTGAGTATTAGACAAAATACCTGGGGAGAAAACCTATCCCATGCAGCAAAAGCTAATTACTGCACTGTTGGTCAAGGAACTGTCCACTTCTTACAGGACACAAATATTGATCAGCAAGTTCACCCAAGCCCACAAGTGGGCCATAGCCTACATTTAACTAAACCGAATTCACATCCTCATGTGGTAGTGGTTCTTTGCAATCCACTTCAGTATCAAGGAAAAAGAATACAAAATAAGAATATGCAAAGAGTGGACACAGAGGATGGCGACTTGTGAGCAGATACAGAAGAATGAAAATGGCTTTGTCACAGGATAATCCCAAAATGTGCGAATTCAGTCATAATCATGACGACAATGTTGAGTTAACGTGAGTATTTTGATATTACAACATGACTTTAAAGACCTCTACCAACAGAGAGAAAAACATTTTCAGTTGTAAAATATTTGACCTTTTTTCAATGTTGGTACTCACTCAAACCCTCTGTAATGTTAGTTTATACAGTGCAACTCATTTAAGACATCCCAAGTTAAGATGTTTTCCCGTCTAAGACGTCAGGATAAAAAACACCAAAATTCTCTCATTTGATTAGCATTACACGCTGCACTTTTAATACGTTCTTGCATGAGAAAATTTCCCACCTAAGAAGTAACAAAAGTTGACGACAAAACAATTGTTGTTCCGTGACCTGCATGAGCCTGCATTTGGCAATGCTGGCATGTGGAAGCTGACTTGCTGCTTCAACTGGCCTGGCACGAGGGAAATCAGGCAGCCAATAACATTTGAAATAGTTTAGGTGCGCTAGCCGACTCCAACCAGGGTTCCACCTTGCTGGCGCAGAGTTGTTCCAAGAGGGGTGAAAGCCATGTGGAGGTGGAAACCACCCTGCTGGTGGGACAGCAGTCTGATGCCAGAAGCGCAGGTGCTTGCATGCAACAACTTGTTTAAACCTAATTTATTGGCAGTAATATAAGTGCACTATGGTCTAGCATGATTGTCTAAAATTTGCGGTGACTGTGCGCAGGTAACTTACATCAACAATTCCAGAAAATAAATTCAAGACACTGCAGAGTTAGTGAACATGACTGAAACTACTGACCACACCTTATGGTCTACCTAACAGCATCACAGATGTCCCAGAGCACACAGTTCAGAGCCTGTAGACTCTGAAGATGTATACTGCAACCGTTTTTGAAAAACAGCAAGAAAACCCATGCTTGGCAAATATTTAAAGGAAAAGTAAACATCTGGAATGAAATGTGAACTTGTGAGTGAAAGGTTACAGACAAAATGGTTAGTTGATCAGATACAGGTAAGAATGTTACGCCAGCCGCAAATTATACAAATTCAGCATACATATATAATAAGTGGACAAAAAATTTTAAAAAATTAGACTTTTCAGTCCTACCCTTTTAAGATATTTCCCGCTTAAGAAGTCAGATTTTCTTGGAATTTTCAAAAACGTACTGTACATTTTGAAGCAAGACTCAAGGTGCAGTTGAAGATTTGACTGCAGTTTCGATCTTAAAAGAACTTATTGAATTATTCTGCTTTACACTCCCATAAACTATACAATATAAGTAAACATATATGCATAAACATGTATTTTCTCTATTAACAGAACTGTAAAATATTTAGTCTTGTAACATAATTTAAGCACATACAGTTGATTTCAGAGATGCAGACATATGCTCACCTGTCATTACAAGCAAGACAATGAATGGTGGCCAGACACAAGTCCACTATTTCCCTCAGGCTAAATGTAAAAGTGTCAGTCAGAAAGTAAATATACAACACATACAATTTCGTAACAGCCAATTATCTAGCACCAAGCAACTACAATCCACTTCCAGCACTAAAGAAAAACATGGTGGCCACAAATTTGAAGACAACTGTGAGGCAGAAACAGATGTGACACAGGACACAGACTTCTATCGACAGGGAACAGAAAAGCTCTTCCTACACCATGATAAGTGTCTCACTTCTTGCAAGCACCACAAGGAAAAGTATTAGGATAACAATACAATTACATCTGAATGGTTCTTATTACCTGAAAATGAAGAACCCTACATATTTGCACTGTAAGCTTATTTACTGACCAATAATTGTAGAATTAACCTTTACAGCATGTGCGTACTATAAGTAGTGCGGAGGCATTTAAATGCTGTGAGTTCTTTCGTTGTCCACGCCATGAAATCATGTAGGAAAAAAGGTACAGCTCCAATCATTATGTAACTGCGCATCAGACAAAGTTTATTGGTCAGCTTCATGCTCCGGCCACTTTATCCCAGGACAGGACCCATGCACTTATTCAACGTGAGACTGAGTTTTTCTACGTGGTCTGAAAGCATGGGAACTTTCGCTATTCCTTGTTTTGCCGGCTGGGCCCTGTGTTGTGCTCGAGTTTCATATGTGGGTAGTGCTGACACACACAGCAGATAGAAGCTAAAGCGCGGTTCAATATGGGAGACGTGTATCTCATATGGTGCAACTGACTGTTGGTCTTGTGTGTAACAAAAATTTTCTACTGTGCACTACACGCCAGTGAAAGAAAAACAACTGTGGTTATAATGAGTCCTTTGTTTATTATCCCTGGCAAACTGGGTAGGGTTTCCTTTCAAAGAAAAATGACCTCATAAGCCACAATACTGATCAGGTCAGAATTGTTTCATCTGCAAAAATGTACTAAAGCTCTACTGTCTTTACTATAATAAAACACCAAATAAACCCTTTCATATTACTTTTAAATGTTATCTTAATTTTAATACATTTCTCAATTATTTCTTAATTGCAAGAACTTCTCTTTCGTCTTCTGAAGCTTCATTTTATGTTCAAAAACACATTTGCTGTTTCTGTCAGGTTGCAGTCTGTCGTTGGCATTATAGAGCCGTTTTCCTATAAACGATGTGTACAGAACGCTGAGGAGCTTAGTCTACGGCCAAATGCCAGGGTTACTAAAACTCTGTTACATTGAAATTATGAATGTGCATTCTTTAGATAAAGATCATGCAGCATGTGAAAATGACAGACTCGATAGCATCGTTGTCAAGTTTCAAATAGAGTGATGTGGAATACTGAACCTTCTAAAATTGTATCCTCTGTTGTAGACAATAAAGAAACTTACAGACCTTTACAAGACATGTTACAAAAGCCTGCTTCATTTCCTATGAATGGAAGTAATTCCATAAATCTGTCACCGTTGGAGTAGTATTCACTTTTTCAGCAAAGCATTCACTTCACGTGTAAAACTTCGAAACGCTCAGGCTATAATTGGAAAGAAAAGTCCGTTGGATCAGACAGCATCTGGCGTGTCAAGAACAGAGCCATAAGCAGAACCCAATTTATGACTTCATCCCTGTGTGTTGTGTTTTTTTTTGCGTGGTAAAGCTGACTGATTTTTTCTTCTGTCAGTCTTGCTGAGTTTGTTGTAAGTGCAAGCAGTGGAAAATGAGTGTGCCCGCAAAGCGGAGGAAGTTGTCCCAAAATCAGATCGCGGAACTGATTTGGGACAGCGAAAGTGATGAAGCGGGTGCCTCGAGTGAGAGCAGTTCCGAAGATGAGGGAGGTTTTGAAGACAAGCCAGGGGTGTCACACCTGCAACCGGACCGCCCAACATCTAGTGGCCACCCTTCCAGCAGCCATATATCTGCAAGTGCCTCTGAGGAAGAGGAAGTTGTTGAGAGTGGGCCAGGTCAGCAGGTACAAATGCCATCTGCCTCGTGGACAAGCCCCTCTAGCCCTCGGACAAGTGTAGTACACACGTACACAGGGGGGCAACATGGGGAAAAAGGACAATGAAGCACCACACATAAATGATGGCTCCAGTCCACTTAGCATTTCCCTGTTATATTTTGCAGAAATTAGCACACTGCTGATTGTGGAGACTAACAGATACTACCATGACCACCTCGACAGACTTGACGAGGGACCTTCGCCCCTCCCTGATGTGACTGAGGCCAAAATGCTTGTTTCTTGCAATAACAATTCAAATGGGACATGACTTACGGGACAAACTGACAGACTACTGGGCAACTTCCGACCAGCTGTACATGCCTTTCTACAGTAATGCTATGAAACGAGACAGATATCGTCACATCCTTCGCTTTCTGCACTTCACAGGCAACAAGAATTAATCTGACAGGAAGGACGAGAATTTTGACAGACCGTGGAAGATTCGAAAATTATTTGAAATTCTAAACAGGACTTTTTCAAAATTTTACAACCCTTCCGAACATCTGGCTGCGGACAAAGTTACTGTTTTGTACAAATGAAGGGTCGTTTTCAAACCATACCCAAGAAACACAAGCGTTTTGGCATCAAAATTTACAAGCTTTGTGATGAAACTGGTTACACCTATGACATGAAAGTATATATGGGGAAGGATAGACAGCAAAGTGTGCAAGACTTGACCGCATCCCATGTGACAGTAACAGAATTGACAAGAAAAGTACAAGGATGTGGCCACAAACTGTACGTGGATAATTTTTTTTTTCTTCCCCTCCGACTATTCGAAGACTTGGCCATGACTAAAATTTACTGTTGTGGCACTGTCAGACCCAACAGGAAAGGCATGCAACAGGACCTAGGCCCCAGGAAAATGAAAATTAAAAGGGGCGACCTTCACGTAAGGACCAGGGGTGACTTGACAGCAATACTGTGGAGGGACGTCACATATACGTGTTGACAAATACCCACAATGCCCCAGCAGAAGGTAATTTCTGCGACACTAACGGGAAGGCCATAAAACTGCAAATTGTGGTGGATTATTCCCGTCACATGGGCTATGTGGATAAGGGGGACAGAATGGCGAACAGCTACTCCACCTGCCGTCGAACAATGACGTGGATGAAAAAATTGTTCTTCCACCTGTTCAATCTGGCCATTCTCAACAGCTACATCCTCCTTTCCTCATGTGGGGGAAAGAAGATTTCGCATAGAGATTTTCAATTCGCCCTTGTGAGGAATATGCTGGCACAGGCTGGATATAAACGGACTACACCAAGGCCATCAGGAAGACGTCCCAGCGCTGCCACAAAAATCAGCAGACTGGAGGCTAGCGGTAGCAAACACTGGCCTAGTCCGTGCGCCAAGCAAGTGAGATGTCACGTGTGTTCGGCCAGGGGTGAAAACAGAAGAGTTTCAGTGAAGTGCCGGAAGTGTGATGTAGGACTCTGTGAAGCCAGAAGCTGCTTTGAGGACTACCACACCAAAGCACAACTCTGAAACTTTTCAGGCTGTTCAAGACGGACCTCCTTACACAAAACTGGGGCCTCAAACTGAAAGGTAGGTAAAAGAAATGGAATATTTTGAAACTTTTGTAAATTTACTTGGTGTTGTAGGTACTAAGAAATTTTACTGCATTCTTCCAGACGCGCTGAAATACCTCTGTTTCATTTCCTACAAAATGCCGCTTATTTCACTGTTTAATTTTTTTGGTTCAAAAGATATAAATGTTTTTCATAACCCATGCGCAAAAATTTAAAGGGCCGGCTGGAAGAATGTCAAACCCGAGACCCGGCCAGTTCAATTTAAATGCCGTCGCCTGAAGGTTATGTGGGTGGATTTCTTAGGTGGCAAGCAGATATCAGGAGTTCTTATAACTATTAATAACTGATAATACGAAAACATTTATCTATGTTAAGCAACATTCAATCTCTGTAAACTGTTATAGACATCTAATTAGATGTCACAACATTGCGCGTCATCACACATGTGCCTGTTACGTATGATAACGATTACAAGCAGCAGTAATTGTATTCACGTACCAGTATCCTTCACTAGTTTTACACTACTCACTTATAGTTGTGCAGCGTGTTGTAAGGTGCTACCACAGGTATAGCAAACAGCAGCTCATCTTCAGGCACTGGTATGCCCGTCAGTGAGTCCAGCATGTCAACATCAGCTGCTACTGTCACCTCCTCAACTGTTTCCCCAGCATCTGAGTCCTCCTCACCCACTCCTGTTTTCGGAACAGGGGCTACTTTTGGTACTTGTGGAGCATTCAGCTTCTTTTCTACTTTAGATGACTCTTTGCCACTTGACACCTTAGACTTCTTCCCCTTTTTTGTGTCCCTCCCAGCACCTGCAGACTAACAGGCAGTAATTTTAAGTACACACTGAACTGGTCTCAACAAAAAAGTCACTCACTAAATTCAAGAAAGTATACAGACAATGAATTTTATTGTTAATGGAAAACTACAGTCTTTATATTACAATGAATATACGAGCCCCAGTGTTGCTTTGTGGTACAGAAACTTACACCATATACTTTAACTGTTAAAAAAATCACATTACTAAAAATAGTTTGATTAGTTACTGAATACAGTTCTGCTGAAACGTCAGTTATGGATCTTTCCCATGACACCAGCAATATATTTATTGATGTGTTGCAATTACAGCACTGGTTCCAACATCACAACCTCAATAAAGCATCAGACACTTTATTCATCCAGAACCATGTTCACTTTGCAATCCCTCAAAGAAAAAAAAAAACTTTAAATTGTCTAAAGCTGCAGTCAATGTTTCTTAAAAGATGCCTTGCACAGCAGCTGCAATTCCTGGCTTCAGTTCTTCAATCTATTAGGGCGTATCAGTAACCAGTACAACTGTGATGTATCATGTGCTTCACAGCACCAATTAATTTATTTCAGTGGGGAGAAGGCATGCCAGTTACCAAGGTCTATTTGCTGTACTATGTAGGCTGAAAATATCTGCATGATTTTTGGTATCATCAACCAGTTGTGCTTGTTAATTGACATCTGTTTTTAGTAGCAGAATGAACACAACACTTTAAACACTATGCATTCATTTATCTCCTGCAACATGTTTTGGCTGTTTATATCGGCCATCATCAGGTACAATCACAATAACGTAAGTAGAAAAGTATACTGAGGTGGAGGCATCCCTTAACAATGGAAGTGTCAAAAATACATAAATTGACTATTATTCCTTATAAAGGAATAATATTAAGACCCACATAATAGTAAGTAAAATTGGTTAAAATACACTTACTGAGTTGTAGATGGAAGAGATTTTGTTGTTATTCATAGTGCATGCAGCAGACATGGTCCACATAACTGGTAATGTTAGATGTAATCTTAATTGACATTACCTTGAGTTTTCCTTATAATATAAGATGTAAGTCTTCTGATTGGGTTATGTTAAACATTCAAAGATAGCGTTTCTGCTTATGGAACACCCTGTATTTAAGTGGAGGTTTCCAAAATCTATAACTCATTTTATTGTGTACAGAAATCTATACATTTGTCTATTCTGAAGTTGTGATGTGTAAGAATTGCATTCATTGTATATACAATGTAAAGGCTGCATGTGTGCCACTGTAGTTGCTGCAGGTTACATGTTCTGTCCTTACACTACACTTATATTTCCATGTGCCACGATTGTTCTTTCTCCTCTTGAAGCCAGAAAGGACCCCATCATCTGCTCTGATGCAAGGCCTTTTAGCGTCACAACCTCTGGATCGCAGGCTTGCAGGATTTATGGCACTTGGAATATAGCACCAGTCATTTGGACTAGCGTTCTCTCTGATCTCTCTGCATCTGTTGTTGATGAAAACATTCTAGTCATCTATCCTTTTTGTTCAAGTGAGGGCAAAGATGTAGTCACTCAAAATAGCATGTTTTACAATCTTCCAAACTTAATGCCTTCTTTACTTGGTTGCATAGTCTTGATGAAATAAGAGCTGCCATCAATTCCAGGCGAGGAATGGAAACTTCTGTTACTGAGGCCATCCATTCTGTAGCTTCTACTAAATGCACTGACACTTTTCCATCCTTGTTTGTCCTTAAGAAAACACATGCTGTGTAAAATGATATACTACTGTCACTGAAGGCATGCAGACTAACTGATTGTGCTTGAACTGTTACTTCTGACAATTTTTTTTTCATTCAACATTTCCTCAGCCAGTAAAGATTCTTCAAACATGCACTGATTTGTTTATGACTTCCTTTGGCAACTCAGTATCCCACTCTATATTTAACTCCTATGAGCCTTGCAGAAGTAATTTTGGTATCGACACTGTTGGGCGGGTAAACTGAAGTGGATCAAAGATTTTTTGTGTCAATGACAACTTTCTGTTTGTAATTGGATCATCAGTTAATCCTGTAGAATTGACATCACAGTGGATCTCATCAGCATCTATATCCCACAATTGTCCTAGAATTGGTACTGCTTGTCAGCAAGTTTCCTCTGGTTCTAAGTGAACTGGGGGACTGCGCCATCTGTCTGAGTTTAAACTTCGCTGATATCATAAGCTATGTGCCTGTTCATTAACTTCTCTCAACTCATCTTCAGCTTCTATACTAGTCATGCAGTTATCCACACAAAATTATCTCTTTAATTTTTCGGTTGTTACCTTCATTTCTTTTGGTGCTCACCCCAAGTGGTACAGTGAGGTAGCACTCAACAAGAATGGACTTGGTGTAACTCTGAAAAGGACTCTATGGTGCTTCAAGGTCATCATTTCTTTCTTGTCAAAATCTTTCCAACAAAGAAACTTCAGGAACTCTCGATCCTTCGGTGCTAAACTAATTTTCAGAAACGCCTTTCCTATGTTGGCTGTAGCTCCAACTGCATTGTTCCTGAACTGCAGAAGTAGACTCAGAATCAGCTCTATTAAATGTGGTCCAGTTTCCATGCATGAGTTTAATAAACTACCTTGGACATCTCATGCTGAAGCATAAAATACTCTGCGTACTTTTGTAGTTTCACTGGACTCTTGATAACAGCATGGTGTGGGAGAAATTATGCACAATTGTTGTCCTCCTTTTTTGACACTTTCTCAACAACACCTGTTTCCAGCCATTTTGCAAGTACATGATCACATTCTTCAAGCTTCTCAATCCTGGAAAGATGCCTTATTATGACTAGCAGTCTTTATTCAGCTGTTTCTTTGTTGTCCACTAACTCTGGATAACCCTCTTTCCACGGTCAGCACTTCATATTGGTTTTGTTCATTAACTGTTATTTCCAACAGCCTGGATATTTCTTCTTCCCTTCACTCCTATGTTTTTTGATTCTGCTGGATCAGTAATTCCTATGACATCTGAATTCCATAAGTCTTGTAGATCAAAATTCACACTAGAAAGCCCCAGAACATGCTTGCTTGTCAGGTTCTTCCCATGACCCATAATGGTCCAGGCTAGCCATGTCCCTATCACCATTACATCATCAAGTTTCATGCTAGATCCTGTCAAAAGTTGGCCGATGATGTCTGCGCCCAATAAAATTCCTATGTCTGGCACATGATGACCCTGGTCAGTGACAGTGATATTTACAGTCCAGTTCCCTTATCTTGATACTTGGGAGGTATTTAAGGAATGCAGGGGGGGGGGGGGTAGGTATTCGCCTGGCCAGTGTCTATGACCCAGCAAATACCACCAGTTCAAAAACACTTATCACTTACATTAAAGTCACTATGCCAGCTCCTAATGTTGTAGCGGCTGATGTATTTGGGACTGGTATTGTTCACTGATATCTCCTGCCGTAAGGCAGCTACTATCATCATACCATGCTCCTCTCTCTCCTTTCGTCCTTCCCTACTTCCTCAACCCGCAAGTTTCAAGATATGGGAACTGGACTGTACTTGCTTCAGCTGAAGAAATACTTTTTCTCTACATAAGGAACATAATTGCAAATTTTCTTCTGATCTAACACAGGCACAGTGCATTGAAATTTCCCATCTAAACTTTGTAGCATAACCTTGAAGACCTTATATTCTTGTTCCTCCTCCAAACAGGCCATGGCTTAAAGTTTCTTCTCCTAAACATGGTAGGTTACGTTCCCTAGGTTATCTCTTCTATTACGTACGAACTTTGGGGTCCTGAATCAAGTAAAACTCTTGCCAGATGTACTGCATTACCATTAACTGCTCTTATCACACATGTTTGCAACAATGTCAGACCATTCTGTCGTGATAACAAATTCTCTGTGTTGCTGGAAGACTCATTAGGCTTCAAGACCCGCTCCCCTCAGTGTGCACTTGAGGGCACAATACTGTTACATGGCATGTATTGCAAATAAAACACCTGACAAAACCTTTACATTTTTTGGCATTGTGTCCAGGTATTATATACAGGTTAAAACCTTCCTTGCTGTTTTAATAACTTCTTCCTTGCATCTACTGCAAACCTCCTAGCATTAAAACATTCTAAAATACTATGTGATGTTTTATCATACCATATGCATGCCATACCATCAAAATCTCTAGCATCACCTGAAAATATACATGGAGCTGTATGTGTTTTATCTGCTGTCGATGTGGGACCTTTAGAATCATATTTATAATCAAAACCAGATCCGGCAAGTTAAAAATGCCCTTCACTTTTGACCTCAAACCTTAAAAAGGTGTGTAAACTTGTTAAAATGTTACCTTCTTCAATTGGTTCAGCCTTCCTGTTCCATGATCTTTTCCAGGCAAGCATTACATCTTCTAGGAATGAAGATCAACCACCGGGTATAACACAGAGGCATATTTCTCTCTAGTGACCCCTAACGTTTCTAAAGCATGCAGCTGGGTTTCTAATTTATCATATAAAGTGCCCAGTGCCACTTCGTAACTTGAGCTAATACAAGAGGCAAAAGCTCTTGAACATAAATTTCTATAAGCAACTCATCCCATGCAAAATGAGATTTTAACTGCTCAACTGACTCATGATAATTAACACCTGATAAAGGGAAACTTTCAACAAGTTCCCAAGCTTCTGAATCAGCTACAGCTGCCTGCAAAAGACACTGGAACTTGTCTTCGTCATTCAATTTTTAATCATTCAATCATTAATCTTTATAAACTGTCCCCAAAACCCAAGCCAGTTTTCTACATCACAATCCAATTTCTTGAGTTCTAGTTTGGGGAGACAAAACTTTCTATTAAGTGACGGTATGGTTAAGCAACTTCTCTCACGAATCTGGTCCATATCTAAATGTTGAAACATATTTTCATGCCTGGTTTTCATTATATACTCATCTCTGTAGGTTTGGGTGCCTTCATAGTCTTTCTGGTTGGCTTCACCTTCAAATTCGTCCTTGCATAACCACAAGTCACTAATTTCTTCATGAAGCTTGAACACACAATTTGCTTTATCTTCAACAACCTTCAATAGTGATTCTATTTCTACTTTATCGAGAGGATACGCATGTAGCGTCTCCTTAACTTGGCTGATTGCTCTAGTGAATAAACACCTCAATTGTTGTCTTCTTAGTCCTGTCATGGTCACTATTTATGTTGCTGTAGGACTAATTATTTGCATCAGAGAATGAAGAAATAAATTTAATAAGAAACAGAAACTAAAGGCATTTATTTCTCAACTAACTAGGACCTCCTACACCACCCACCAAAATTTACAAGCCATCATGGCTCCTCATAACATCTTTTTTTTCTCACACCACCAACATTAGATGCAGATAAATTTCATGACACATTATCTCCTTCAAAATATACATTCCCTCCAGCATTAATACATGTTCCAACAACAATTCCATTTTTCCCAGCATGTCTCACATGATTTTGAGGAAATACGGGTTAGCTCCTCATGTGTTTCTTCTTGAAACTTCCTTACTGATTTAAAGTGATGGCCCTCTAAACTAGCTTTCAATATCAGGAAGAAGGGAAGTTCTACTAGAGCCAGATCGGGACTATGTGGTGGCTGTGGAACCACTCGAATTTAGTTTCCCACAACAAACTTCCAGACAGAGAGTGCCAGGTGTGCAGGAAGGCTTTTGTGATGAAGAAATGAGCAGTTATCCTGCAAAAGTGCCAGTCATTTCTTTTACATTGTTTCATTAGACGCCCATGTTATGTGGGTCCCTGTCACCACGGCATGGCGCGTCCTCAGGTTGCGGATGGAGGAACGGCCTCCAGTTATGGAGGGTAGCTGCGAATACATTGAATAAGCAGTCGCGGACAGCCGACAAGGGGTGGTCCTCCAGCTTGGGGGTTGGGTGAGGTGCTAACAACTCCTTACCGTAAAAAATTATGATGTTATGACCCATTACACAATGCCTCGGACCTGGACCGATTCTTTGGTATGACCCCAGCTACGGAAAAAGGATATGAGTTTTGGAACATGGAATGTGAGAAGCATGTATAGGTCAGGGTCACTTATGACAGTGGCCAGGGAATTAGCTAAGTATAAGTTAGATTTAGTGGGTGTACAGGAGGTTAGGTGGGACAAAGAAGGGACTGTAAGAGCCGGGGAGTATACTTTTTTCTATGGCAAAGGGCACGAAAATCATCAATTGGGAACAGGTTTTTTTGTGCACCAGAGAATAGTATCAGCAATCAAGAGAGTGGAGTTTGTTAGTGCTAGGATGTCATACATAGTGCTGAGAGGCCGCTGGTGTAATATCATTGTTCTGAATGCGCATGCACCAAGAGAAGAGAAAGGTGATGATTCAAAGGATAGCTTCTATGAGGAATTAGAAGGAGTTTTTGATCATTTTCCTAAGTACCATATGAAAATTCTGTTAGGAGATTTTAATGCAAAAGTGGGGAGAGAGGATATTTTCAAACCGACTATTGGGAATGAGAGTTTACATCAGGATAGCAACGATAATGGTGTTAGAGTAGTAAACTTTGCCACATCAAAGAATCTAGTTGTTAAGAGCACTATGTTTCCGCACCGAAACATTCATAAATACACCTGGACCTCTCCTGATGGGAAGACTCACAATCAGATCGATCACATATCGATAGATAGGAGATGGCATTCCAGTATACTTGATGTGCGATCTTTCAGGGGAGCTGACTGTGATACTGATCACTATCTGGTGGTTGCGAAAGTTAGGGAAAGACTGCCAGTAAGTAAACAAGCAGCACAGAAGTTTGATGTAGAGAGATTTAATCTCAAGAAGCTAAGTGAACTAGAGGTTAGGAAACAGTATCAGCTTAAGATCTCAAACAGGTTTGCAGCTTTGGAAAACTTAAATGCTGGTGAGGACATAAATAGGGCTTGGGAAAACATTAAAGAGAATATCAAAATCTCAGCTCAAGAGAGTCTAGGTCTACACGAACGGAAGCAGCATAAACCATGGTTTGATGCAGAATGTGCAGAATTTTTAGATAAAAGGAAGCAGGCTAAAATTCAGTGGTTACAGAATCCAAACCAAAATAATGGAGATAATCTGCACAACGTAAGACGTGAAGCTAGTAGACATTTCAGGAACAAGAAGAAGGAATATCTGAAAGCTAAAATTAATGAAATTGAAACAAACAGTAAGAACAATAATATCAGAGACTTGTATAGGGGTATCAATGTGTTTAGGAGGGGGTACCAACCTAGAATTAATGTAGTAAAGGATGAGAAGGGTGACCTGGTTGCAGACTCCCACAGTATTTTGGCTAGGTGGAAAAATCACTTCTCCCAGCTGTTGAATATACATGGGATTAATGATGTTAGGCAGACTGAAGTACACACGGCAGAGCCATTAGTGCCTGAGCCCAGTGCCTTTGAGGTTGAGATGGCTATTAAAAAGCTAAAAAGTCACAAATCACCAGGTATTGATCAGATTCCAGCAGAATTGATTAAAGCAGGGGGTAGGATTATTCGGTCTGAAATCCATAAACTTATTATTTCTATTTGGAATAAGGAGGAATTGCCTGAGGAATGCAAGGAGTCGGTCATTGTGTCTATTTATAAAAAGGGTGATAAAACAGATTGTAGCAACTATCGAGGCATATCACTTTTGTCGACTACGTACAAAATTCTATCCAACATTCTTTTGTCAAGGTTAACTCCATATGCAGAGGAAATTATTGGGGATCATCAGTGTGGATTTCGACGTAACAGGTCAACTACTGATCATATATTCAGCATTCGTCAAATACTTGAGAAAAAATGGGAATACAATGAGGCAGTGCATCAGCTATTTACAGACTTCAAGAAAGCCTATGATTCAGTTAGGAGGGAGGTCTTGTATAATATTCTCATTGAGTTCGGTATCCCCAGGAAACTAGTAAGGTTAATAAAAATGTGCCTAAGTGAAACGTATAGCAGAGTTCGGGTAGGCAAAAATTTGCCTGACACGTTTCCTATTAAGAATGGCTTGAAACAAGGAGATGCTCTGTCGCCATTGCTTTTCAACTTTGCTTTAGAATATGCCATTAGGAGGGTTCAAGCAAACCAGGAGAGCTTGCAATTGAATGGTACACATCAGCTTCTGGTTTATGCTGATGATGTTAATATATAGGGTGGAAGCATACATAGTATAAAGAAAAATGCAGAAGATTTAATTATTGCTAGTAAGGAGATTGGTCTAGAAGTAAATGCTGAGAAAACTAAGTACATGGTCATGCCTCGAAATCAGAATGCAGGACACAATCACAACATAATTATAGATAATAAATCCTTTGAAAGGGTGGAAGAATTCAAATATTTGGGAGCAACCCTAACGAATCGAAACTCCATTCATGAAGAAATTAAGAGCAGATTGAAGTCGGCGAATGCTTGCTATCATTCGGTGCAGAATCTTTTGTCTTCCAGGTTACTATCCAAAAACACAAAGATTAGGGTATACAGAACTATAATTTTACCTGTTGTTCTGTATGGATGTGAAACTTGGTCTCTCACACTGAGGGAGGAACAAAGACTGAGGGTGTTTGAGAATAGGGTGCTGAGGAGGATATTTGGGCCTAAGAGGGACGAGGCGACAGGGGATTGGAGAATGCTACATAACGAGGAACTTAATGACCTGTACTCATCACCAAATATTATTTGGGTAATCAAATCGAGAAGATTGAGATGGGCGGGGCACGCGGCACGTATGGGGGAGGGGAGAGGTGCATACCGGATTTTGGTGGGGAGACCCGAGGGAAGGCGACCACTTGGGAGACCCAGGCGTAGATGGGAGCATAATATTAAGATGGGTATTCGGGAAGTGGGATTGGGGGGCATGAACTGGATTGAGCTGGCTCAGGATAGGGACAGGTTGCGGGCTCTTGTGAATGTGGTAATGAACCTTCGGGTTCCATAAAATGCGGGGAATTTCTTGACTAGCTGAGAAACTGTTGGCTTCTCAAGAGGGCCTCTGCTCCATGGAGTTAGTTAATTCATTAGACGCCGTAAAACACGGTTTGATCTCTAAGAAGAAACTCATATTGTGCCATACTTCAACACTCAAAGAAAACAATGAGCAAGTTTTTCGCATTCAGTGTCCTGGGTTACACATTTTTCAGCCTTGGGGATGATTCTGACCTTCACTGTGAAGACTGCTTTTTTATTTTGACATTGTAATCATAGACATACATGTCATCACCCACCCTAGTTAATTACATGAAGTTTTTGTCTGCTTTGGTTTGTTGCAAAGGTCTTTGCAACTGGTTCTCATTGTCCTGAATTGTAAGAACTCAAAGGAACGAATTCTGAAGAAACATGCCACATGCTCAATTTTTCAAATTTGTGAAAAACAATCACACACATATTCCTACCTCCTCCATCACTTGTCATAAGGTACTGCTAAGCGATGATATGAATGCACCAAGGTATTGGCTGCATTAATTTTTTCATCAGTTAGTGATGTGTGTGTGGGCAATTATTCCCACACGCTTTTTAAACATTGTTGATCAGCATAATCTCTAACCATTGACTGCCACTTTCTAACAAATCCAGGTGCCTTAGCAGTTTTCTCCGTTTTGTTAACAAAATTTCACACAAATGCGCTGTTTCATTAATGACAATTTTTAAAAATCACTAATGCACACTTGCTTTAAATGAAATAACTGTCTTTACTTCAGAACAAAATGTTACGACTGAATAAGAAGAGCAACAGGATCCAGAGGGTACATTAAACCATGACCAATCAGATGGTCTCATGATTTTAACTCTTTGGTGCCAGAATTAAATACCTATAGTGATGTGCAGAAGATTGGAATAGAAATATGCCGTGCATAACAGCAGGTATATTTATATGATATGCGGCGTTTTGAGTATCATACTGCATGTTATGTATATATAACATTCGGTGCCAAAGGGTTAAAGAGAGGATGCACACACAGTCCTAGAATTTTCTGAACAGCTTCCAGGCTGATCACTTCACCAACTGAACAAGATCAATTATATGATTGAATAACTCTCACAGATAAATAAACAGCTTCTCTTACAACTGTGAATAGCACACTGTAATGTGGCCAATGTGTTAAACTGGCACAGTAGCCTCAAAGGGACCTACTGCACAAGCACTAACAAGAAAGAGCCAGAAAGTATGTGAAGAGAAACAGACACAGCCTACTTTAAGGTGTTATCCTGTTATATGTCCAGAGGAAAAAACTGTTGTGACGAAAGTCCTGAAAGAGGAAACAGTGTTCAATATTCAAAAAAGGACAGGAAAAAATTAAATAATAAAGAGTCCCATCATTTGTTCATTCAATATTGCTTGTGTGACTAAATCATGCAGGAAATGAAGCAGGCACAGACAAAATGAAAAATGTTTCACCAAGAGCTTACATGTGAAGAAGCTACACGAGACTGAGGCACTGATGCTAGGATAATACAAACACAGACTTTACAGAAACAGTACCTGTAAAATTTCCATCCTTGTTTGCCTTTCTTCCTCATCTTGATATTTGTACTTTTCTTTAATCTTCTTCAATTTTCCTCTTTGACCACGTTTCACGTGCGGCTGCTGCTGCTGCTGCTGTTTTGCTTGCTTTTCCTTCTGTCCCTTGTCATGACCTTCCTGAACACAATTATTGCGCAATTTGTTAATCCTTGTCCTCTTCTGATGACTTGTAGGCAAAGACAGTTTTAGGCTGACAGGTTTATCGTCTCCAAGAAAGATCACTTCCTGTTCTGATGACTGACCGAAGGGTTGGAATACAGATGTGGAGGTTGTGTGTAGAGTCACCCTGAACAAATATATTTGCATATAAATAACTGTACTAATAATGTGACCTATTCACGTAAATCATTACGTTGAAGATTCAGGTCTTCTAGGATATGAGAGTGTGTAAAATGGTGAATATTCCGGAACTCTTGAATCTTCATCAACACCACCCTGACAACCTCAAATCTCACAAATCTTATGCATGGGCAAACCTTATACTGAAGTACTACACACCAGAATGTACCATACACTAGACTTAACATACTTCCTTCAGTGCATGTATATGCACATGAAAACTATAAGCCAGCACAGCTCAGTCAGAATAGTTACTAGGCTACAAGCTGCATAAATGAAGAAGCGGTGACTGATTCCTGGCGGGAACAAGAAATCCTTCTCTCCTCTGCAGCATTCCAACTGACCCTAGGGCTAATGAGGCAAATCAATGGATGTCAGACACTCTTTCCCCAGCAATAAATGAGCTGAAGTGTGCAGAAGATGAACGAAGGTCATTTAGTGGAGGTTAAACCTTCAATGACAAGCATTAAGTACACTTGCAATGTGTAGGGAAAATTTAAATACCCTTAAATACTGCTCCTGCATCATGCTATGGACTGGGGTTTAAATAACCCTGTGTTAAAGTGTTAAGCATGCAGTTGCACATCCATTCCCCCAGACATCTACATAGCACTGTGCTTAATTAAGCAAAGGAAAAATTTTACTGTTATCTTTACACAAACAAACTGACAAATCTATACAAAGACGAAGTGATTCACAAATTTTTTATTCTTGGAAGCATGGGTTTGATGCCCCAGTGACCATACTTATTTGTTTGCTGCTGCCTGTACACTAGTATAGGACGCAAAAAGCAAACAAATGCGTTTGTCAGCTGCTTCTATCAGTGCCGTTTATTGTGTCACACCTTCAAGAACAGTGATTCGAATGTTACAGGTTTGTGATATATTCCTTGTCAAGCAGTTAGGCACAGTTTATTCCTGTCAGTCACTAATTTTTATCCAAAATGCCCAAATTAAAAAAATTCCAAGATATTTTTGTGATTCATATGCAATCTACCAGCAATGCAACACAACTGCATATTCATCCCAGTATGAAAGAAGAACCACCCATCCACATAGTGTCATATTTGCAAAATGCCATGGAAAAGATACCGTAAGACCAGAATGCATTAATAATGAAGTCCAAATTTGCCTTCAGGACAATTAAATAGCAACCTCAGGCATATGCAGGACCTCTTGTGTAAATTAAAAGCATGTTCCACATCCTTGGCCTACATGATGCTACACTTACAATGCTACTCAGACCAGTACCACAACACACACAATGAGGAAGCAAATGGAATTATATGTACACATATGCACAGACAATGCTGGAACACAATACACAGTGTTCCTAGATTAGTTATACAAACCTAAGGTGTAACAACACAGAAAGTAGAAAACTTAACAGTATTATGATATATATAACAAAATGCAGTATATGTTTAAGTTTTATCTACAGATATTCAAAGGTGTTCAATGTGGTTTCTTTGTGTCATGTGGCAAATGTCCCATCTGTAAGCAATTTCATCCCAAATCCTATGAATCATGTCCACATCTATGGTCGCAACCGCTTCTATTATCTGCATCTATGGTTGCAACCGCTTCTGTTATCCATGCCCATAGTTCTTCCAGTCTTGCAGGAAGAGGTGGAACAAAACTTTGTCTTTAACATATCCCCACACAGAAAAGTCCAGCGCTGTTAAATCAGGTGACTGGGGTGGCAAAGCTATCGTTCCATTAAATTGCTTACGGACGGGACATCTGCTACATGGCACAAGGAAACCATATTGAATACCTGCGAATATCTGCAGATGAAACTTAAACATATACTGCACTTTGTGATATATATCATAATACTGTAAGTTTTCTACTTTATGTGTTATTACACCTTAGTTTTGTATAACTAATTCAGGAATGCCCTGTATAAAAGTTTTATATGGGGTACATATAAGTGTGATTGTAATTTTACAGAACCAATGTGGACTACATCACAACAAACAAACTCAACTCACACCACTTCCTGTTCTTCATTTGTCATTCCATATGACATTAAAACCTTAAGTGAAATAATGTAGAAAATCTGAATAAAAATTTTCAGTTACCCATAAACAATAATGCTAGTACAGGAATGAAGTTGTGGAAGAAGACATGAAACAGTAATCATGAATTTCAGTTTAGAAAGTATCAATGAGGGTACAAGAGGCAATCCTAGCACATGGTTTGTGGCTGATGACAGGGCAAAAGGCATTGCAAGTGATGACACTGAATCTTCAACAGACACAAACAGGGAAGACCTGATGATGTGTCTCCACTTTCAAGGTACAGTACTGAGTAAAGTCTGGACCACATTCTGAACAGGTATTGCATGTAAACAGAAAATACTGTTATTAGAATTTAAGATCTTATTTTGTTTGTCAGCACTCTACAATGCTTTTCCTTCCTGCTGCTTTCTCTCACACTTACTGATTGCCTCTGACATGTTCAATTTTAATCTCCGTATCAGGAAATTCCAACTTTCCCTCCTCGGTTTGCCCCTCATTCTCAGAGCCCTCATTACTGTCTTCAATCTCCTCTTCATCTCTACTTTCTTCTGCCTTTTCCCCATTCAGACCCTTGTTTGGAGATTTAGAATTCTCTCCTACTTCATCACCATATGAAACAAACATAAAATCTTATATAACATCTAATATTAAACAAAAAGACATATTCACTATGCTTACACAGGAAGAGACATTGAATTCCACATGGCTTCAAAATAATATATCACATTTACATTCTTACTGCAAGATAATTTTGGCTCAGTACGTAAAGAGTGAGCTTACAAACTGGATGGCTGGGAGTTCACATCACAGTAGGTATCTGTATTTCTCTTTTCATTACCATGACCAAAATAACTCTACAACACACCCAGCCTCCTTTACTGTAAACTATGAAGTACAAGCCTTTTCTCTAAACACACGAAGACAACTCACGTCCATCACTTGGTTACCTCAATATCATGCTAAGATCAATAATGCAACAAGCCTCCTATTCAGCTTCACAGGGCAGTACTTATATACAAGGACACATTTTTACCATATATTTACCCCAACCAAAAAACAAAATTTTTTAAGTTATATTGTAATTGAAGGAGGGGGGGGGGTAACTGATCTTACCTTTGCAAATACAAAGTTCAAAAAGAACAATGGCATTCAGTGAGTTCTTGGAAAACACAATCCGTGCAATGCGGTTTACCTCAAACGTCTGGTTCCGTACAGTATCAGAATACAGTGAAACCCAACACAAACATTTTTCAAAAACTGAACAAAATGTGCTTATTAAATACAAAAACTTCTTAAGGGATACGCCAAGAACTTCATTCATGGTTAATCACTTTGCATCAAGAATTTATATCAACTGAGGTTTGTTTTACCAAAAAATCACTGTTACAAAAAAATTGTAATTATACCTCAAATGGGTGGCTTTACTTGTTGAGATCACACAAAACACTGCTACACAACAACACATCACACTTCTTTCTAACCATGTGCATGACCACTGCAGTTTGCCACATGTAGGGCTGGGCGGAAGGACTGCTCCTTATCTACTCTAACCTTTATTTGAACTTTATTTAACTTCTAGCACATGGTTTATGTAAAACGTATTACAGTACTTTAACAGAAAAAGACAACATGATGGAATGAATGGCATTTGTGGAAAATATTATGCACCATGTCTTAAAAATGCAATAAATTTCCTTGTTGCATATGTGAATGCAGGTCTTTTACCCCTTAAATGACTGCATTCGTATTTACATTCTAGCAGATGGTTTACGAAAAATGTATTATGTGAAGGGGAAAAGATTAAATTACGAAATAAACAACATGTTGTGGCAAATAAAACAGAGATTATGCAGCATTTCATAAAAATGAAGTAGATTTCTTTGTTGCCTAAACACATAAAATAAATTTTTAGTGGTGTTTCTGATGTGTGTTCAGCAAATGCAGGCCATTCAGGGTTTAAAGATTCACCCTTTCAAGCCAGAATTACATGCCCATGGTACTTTGAAAAAGATGAGAATTTAAACGGCTGGCATTACTTTGCATGACCTTGGTGATGTCTTTAGGTGATTTTGGCTTTTTAAACATGCACTGCATGTCAACTGTGGTTGAACATCAGTGCAGAAAGGTTATGTCCAATAAAGGCTTTGGTAGAACAAATAATTGTCATGTATAAGCCAGGCTCTGATGCCAACCATAACAGCTCCATGTGCACACACCACTTTTAGTTGAACAGTTTTATCATTCCCTCCTTCCAAAATGTCTCAAACCTTTCTCACACATCCATTCCCAATAACACCATGCACTGACTTCAACAAACCTTTTCTTTCTGACAACTCTCAACACATTGCCTGTTATAACCCTTTCCAAACAGTGTTCTATTTTATTTAAAAGAAAAACATTTCTGGCTGACAATGATGCCGTCATTGTTTATGTCCCTGCAGTCTTACAGGTACAAGTTCAATGCAGGTATTTTAACATACATACATTGTTTGAGCATATTATCCCCACTTGTCTCAACCAGCTATGTTAACCTCTGGTCACATATATGTTCCCTGTAATGTCCTCTTTAGGTACTTTCATCAAGCATGTGTTCTGGTGACATCTCTCATTATTAAAAGCCACTCCAAAAAAGTGTTATTTTTTAACAAACCTTTCATGTGAGATAAAAGTTTCCATTCACTGCTAACTTCAGTTCATCAGTTAAAAGCTCAGTGCAGATTTTACGAACATACATTACATAAATTTATTACTGCCAGTCCTTCTACCAGAAATGCTCCACACCATGAAAACTGTATCTCCCATGCTTTGCTGGATGATGAGGATCCTTGAAAGTTGATTCATAACATGCTGACCCTTAATTACCATAATTTGTTAGTAGATAATTATGTTTAAAGTATGTTTCAGAGACACATCTAAAATGGTAAAATGGTAGGCTGCCAGTGAGAAAGACCATCACCAAATCCAGCACATTTGCTAAAGTGAAAGAGATAACACTAGAAATTTAATTTCACCTTCCCAGCAGTTACTGTTGGAGACTGCGTCAAGGCATCGCCTCATTATGCCACATCAGTGGGAAACAGATGCAGCATGTCCAGTTTCCTCAAAATATTTCTAGAGGAAAGGAAGTTCTCCTACATCAAAAGCTAAATTACATAAAAAAAAGCTGATGTCGCCCAGTCAGTATAGTGATGGCCAAAGAACTAGGGTTCAATCACAGTGGAGGCAGAAATTCTTCTCTTCACAAGGAGTCAAGTTCTGCAGCCTACCTAGAAGGTAACATGGTCTCTATCCCTCACAGTATAGTGGCCAGGATGTGAGGCTGATCATTCACTTCTGTCTAATGCCGAAGTTAAAGAACCCATGCCACAACCGTTCCACTCCTCAGCATGTCTTCATGACAAGCACAGGCATAACGTTACCTTTACATGACATAAAATAGAAACGTCTCTTCACTAACTATGAGTAATTTTGGTATGGCATATATTTAAAAACATAGAAGATAAAATTAATTATGAATTTTTGCTACACAAATACACTACTGTATAGAGCTTTATGAATATACTGACCATTTTGTTCACCTTCTTCTTCACTGTCAACAAGCTGAATTTCCTGCTCCTGTTCTAATGAACCCAGTGACATGACATCCACGGCAGTCACTAGAGAAGATGCATCATCCTCTGCTCCTCGGACTCTCCTCTCATCTTTATGCCTGAAAGCAGCAACAAAACTTCATAGTAATAAAACTACACTAAGCTTTATTTCAATCTTTTATCTCAATGTTCTGCTGAAACTTGTTTTCATGATACACCTGATTTTCATACAGCACCAAAGTTTCAAATTACCTTGTATAAACTTATCAGACGTAAAAACACATGTACAGTATGTTTTTTAGCTCAAACACATGTTCATGTTGAGAAGCACATATAGTCATCATGCCCAAAGTGGGGTTATCCTAAGTAAATGCTATTGTGTGTGAATCATCATCCAAAGAAATCCACCCTTAAAATATTAATTTTGTAGTTCAACATTCCACATGGCCTTCACTAGAATACAATTTTACAAAATTACACCAATGTAAGCCAATTACCCTCTTTCCTACATCTCCTACAAATGGTGTTTTGGTTTTCTAAGAAACCATCATCAGTGTCAACAGTATTACATTCAAGAATATTTTACATGTTTTACACATTAACATAAATAAATTTTAAAATGACACGATCAAGATTTGCAAAATACTATTCATGAATGTAAAACTGACACTGATTATACTTCTTAGAAAACCAACATACGTCTGCAGTGGATGTAGAAAACAGTGATGCTATTGCCTTAAGTTGGTGTAAACGTATAAAATTACACTGTACTTAAGGTATTAATAATGGATGGATCTACCTGTCACTAGCTTTACCCTCAGCATGCAAGAAGAATGCAGAAGCATATCCAGCATGTAGTTCCCAATTAGTTGCTTCTTGTAAGTTCCATAATTTAAACCAGGGGTCTTCAACCTTTACCTGCTCAAGTGCCACATTTTAATGGCAGAAAGATTCGCAGGCCGCATTCACGTTTTACAAAGTAAAGTTTGCACTTCATTGCAGGACATGCCCACAAACATTTCTCTATGTACACACATAGGACAGTTTTGTTATTTTATTTATTTATTTATGGTTTATGATTTATTTTTATTATTATTTACTTATTGCCACAAGAATATTTCTAGAAAACGAATGCAAAAGCTATGCCAACTCAGAGGGATTTAGGTTCAATTAGAAGAAAAGATATACATTCATAATCTAAAATGTAAGTTTTGTTCTTAATGCTGTTAATTGACATGTCTAAACAATTTCACAAGCACAAAAAAACGTTCATCTTTAGTGAGAAATTTGGCACTGTTTATTTTTCACTAACCTGTGTATCACTGCTCACTAACTACTCTGCAAACATTCCCTACTATAGTCTTGCAGTATTTACTATGACATTAACTGAGATTTTATACACACAAAACAAAAAACATGTTTAAAACTTTAGTAAAAAATTTAGAATATTTCTGAATGAATTTTATTTAACATTTATTTATTTTAATTACACTTTCTACACTCAAAATTCAAAATTTGTTGGGAGGCCACACAAAAACATTCCGAGGGCTGCATGTGGCCTATGGGCCACGGGTTGAAGACCCATGATTTAAATCATATGGGGATATCACACTGATGTCATGTACTAATAAACGGTAAGGACAACCTTACACATAAACATCAGAGGAATACAGAAAGGAGGTAAAGCTCCATGCATGCTTAATCTCAGCACTAGATGGATGTGAGTGGTTGATCTCATTCTGTCGCTGCTTTACCACAGGCTAGAATCGTCTGATCCTTACTGGATAGAAACCCAGTAGGTTCAACATAGAACACAATTAAATTAAGTTACGAAGAATTTAATAATGCCCTAATGTGTAAGCAAGAAGTAAAGAAATAAACTTCTCAAACCATTACAAATTTACAAACCACATGGCTCAAAAAACGAAGAATACCACAGAAAAGACCAACTGATGAATGAAACCAGAACAGGTCAACTAGTGACCTTATATACTGACTGCTGGTGATTGACAGTGATAGTAATGGCGATGGTTGATGATGATGATGAGGAGGAGGAGGAGGAGGAGGAGGAGGACTACTTAATTTCCTTTGATAGTATTAAACTGTTTTCAACAATCAGATAGTTGCTGATAACACACTTAGTATTTAGCCACACATACAACATCCCTACGTGTATGACAACCCTGCATTCATAATATTCAATTTTCAAGAAAACGCCTATATATAACATGTTTAACTTTGTGTGCTATTGCAAGGTGACCACCACTGTCCACAATTTTTTGGATCAAGAATTAGGAAAAAATTCTCATCCTATAGTCAAGTAAATACAGTATATTGGTATATTCTTACCTGAACACAGAGCTGTCATCAAGTTTGAACAGGAAGCTGAAACCCATGACAAGGTTACAAGGGGGGAGGTAGTTCTTTTTGCCTCGGATCATGAAACTGCCTGTGGTCAGGTACTCTCCAGCAGGGGCTGTCTTGGACACCTGGTCACTCTCCACCCACCATGCATTTGTGACGACTTTAGCACTCCACGCAACACTACAAAAGCATAACAGCTCCCAACATACCTATTTCTTGTGTACTTCAACTTGTTAAATCTCAGAAAAAGTGAAGCCATATGTTACATTGGTATCATACCAAGTTTAATGTGTGAAATGAGAAATATAAATCAAACAAACATTCATTCAATTGTCTGAAAAACTATACAAGCATGAAATTTATACTGAAAATTTCAAACTATACTTTCAATGTCAGGTACACAGAACATTCAGAAATTCATACATGAAATTAAATCTGACACATTTAGCGTTATTGGAAAGCATACTAACAAAGACTGTGCACGGCATAATAATTAACAGCATAAATAACATAATAATTAAGTTACAGTTACTGCTAGCTTAATGGTATAGACCGAAAGCATATCAAGGAAAGCAGGCACCATAAACTGCCCTCAGGAAATCTTGCTGGCTACACATGCTATGTCAAGAATGTGAAGATAAAGGTACAGTTGTCCCCTCTGCATGCCACGAAACCATATATGGGAGTACACATATATAGCACCATTCAATTCTTATCCATGGTACTAGATGATGGAATGTGGTCAGCTTCATACCCTGGAAGATTTACCCCTGAGGAAAGAACCCTCAGTACCCATTCGATAGGAGGTTGGGTTGGACCCAGAGCTGGTCTGCTTGGTATGAAGGAAGAAATAATAACATAACCCAGACAGCAATCGAACCACAATTCCTTGGTCTTCCAGTACACACCTTCCTCATTATAACAGCTATGCTATCCTAGCTCCAAACATCATTAATGGAGAGCATTCAAGACTTCTGGGATGTCATGCCATGTGGTTCAGTGAGTCACTAAATGTTTGAACCCTCTGCAACACCATGGTCAGAACCTCACAGCTCACACCAAGAATATAATGAACCCTTTTTGGCCGAATGGGAAAACCCTGTCGCAGTAATTTAAATGCCCTCAACAGCCAAATGGGAAAACACTGTCCCACAATGCTATGTCGTTTTTAAAATTTTCTTCATCTATAACTACACATCTCCTTTTCACAATATTTGTCTAAAAGGCTTGTATAGGAATAAAAGATCATGTTAAATTTAATTCTTGTTAAAATTATCACTAACAAGATTCAATTTTTCTTATTAACAGCATTACAATTTTTCCAGCAGTCATGAATTATTTACAGACATTTCCAGGGTAGTTATTTTTTCGTCATATTGGCGAAGTGAAGTAAATACATGAACACATAAAGGGCCTTCCAATAAGCCTCCCTCTGTTCCTTTATACAGCCCCTTCTGTAAAATCCACACCCCTCACCCACATTATTTCATTAAAAAAATGCTAATGAAAAATATCAATTCAGTGATTACAGTAGTAATATTTACTTACACTTGTGTGTTCCACCTTTCCATTTTAGCACCAGTTGGTCATAAGAAATGCAGTTTGGTGTCATATATGTCAAAACATGGGGTAGCACACAACCCTATGTTGCATTCTCTACACTTAAATTTCGTTCTTTTTTCTGTTTTTGGCGTAACACACATGACACCGAATTCTCTTATGCTGCATAAGCCAGTGTCTGATTCTCTGATCGTAATTCAAGTGTTTGCATTGACTGGCTTAGCGCATGTTATTGCTAGGACAGGGAACAGACTGAACTGTTGAGTTGAAGATAGAAATAAGTATGAACCTAAAATTAAAAAAATTCATGAAGAAATCCTTACAGCAGAATGAAGGACATTTGCCTCTGGTCTCATATTGCACTAAGCAGAGCAATGAACACACGCATGCATTCCTTTCTTCTCCCACTCATTACATATGGACTCCCTCAGCACCCAGATATGCCTGCATTACCACAAACCCTAAACATCCTTCCAAGACTGAAACTTAAACAATGTTTCAGGAAATATGGTGACATGTACAGTCAGCTCCAAATTTTACAGGACAGGGTCTCCACTTACAGCAGAAGCTATTTGAAAAAGAATAAATCTAGAAAATGAAGCTTAAAGTGAAAAACAAACAAAATAAAAAATGCCCTTTTAACTAAGGTGCGTAAAAATAGGCGGATTTTCATGAAACTTGCAGAACAGGTAGATGGATTCATTCTTAAGTGTGTACCTTTTATTTGAAGTCTTTATCTTGAAAAATGTATGAAAGAGAATGGATAATATCAGCAGGTGTGAAACTAGTAATTTAAAGCAAAAAGAACACCAGCTGTCAACGGCTCCTTTGGCATTTAAATCTCTAGTACTTTAAAGGTTAATGTATTTCATGAAGAACTTCACACATTTGAACTACTGGCTTCAAGAAGACAAACCATTTTAAGTCTAGCATAATCCCTCCTACTTACCTGTAAGAGACAGCCATGCAGCCTGCTTCATTCAGCGTTTTGGGTGGTACAGGCTCCCCAGTAGGGTTCTTGATAATTATGCTACTAGCACCCTGGATATCAGCATGCACATAAATGTCACCTTTCCGCATATAACGCTTCACAATCATCTCATTCTGTTGTTGGTCTCGTCCACCAATCACTGCCAACAGAGAGCTCTATGTCATTATCACAAGCATAACTACCAACTACAGCTAAAACCATAATCCTGAGTATGTCCCAAACAGTGACAATGGATAGTACATTTGTGCACCAGATTCAACACTTTGTACATAACATTGGAATTCAACATATTTAACAATCATGCCCAAATATGAAGTTATAACAAACACAGACAAACAGCTACAAGTATAAACAAGACCAACAGGGCGACATTTCATGGAGTTTATACAGCACCTTCCTCTACCACACTGAAATACAGAAGCATAACACACAAATTCTCTCTCAACCACATTTTAATCATTTTAATTATCGCAACAAATTAGACACAGCAACATGTATTGGTTTGAACGTAAAACTGAGATCTCGATTATCAATGTCTTTTAAAGCAACTGTATGCAGAACCTTTTATGAATTTTATACTACTGGCCCGAACATGACCACACAGGGTTGAAACACGTTGCCAGAATAAAGTATATAATATACATTAGTTGTGTTTGACAGTAATTAATTCCTTCACTAAAACTATAATCACTTTCTAAGTGAAGATAATCTCCCCACACAAATACCATTACCCAAAATTGCTGTTGCAAAGAAGAAAGGGGTCATTAGTAAAATATTTACTAATATGTTTATTTCTCTAGTAGAGATTTGTTAACAGAACTCAGCATAGTAGGTATAGCAACCAGTCTACAGGTCTGCATCATCCAGGGTTTGATTCCCAGCAGGGGCAAGATATCTTTTTTTTTTCTTCTCAAAAAGATCCAGACCAGTTCTGGGGCCCACACAGCCTCCTAGCCAGTGGATATGGCACCAGCGTTCTTTTCCTCAGGGTGAAGCAGCCTGGGTGTGAAGTTGCCACTCACATTCATCTACCGCCAAGATTAAGAATGAGTGCAGCAATACCTCTGCTCCCCCTGTATGCTTCCATGGCATAAACAGGGGACAACTTTACCTTTGTTTCACAAATTTATTAAATCTCCAATGGAAGGACATGAAGAAATTCCACATTAAAACCATATTAGAGTCAAACCTGTATTCACTGTTCCACTGACCACAGTCTTCCCACAACTACTGTTCAATTATTTGGGTCCTTCCAAAACAGCCATATAAAAAACATATAACTACAAATATAAAATTACATACCAACAAATGTACAAATATATAAAACACTTTCACATTACTGTTATGCCTTTCTACCCGACACGTTTTGATGTCTATATGACATCATCATCAGCGGTATTATACCAAGGTCTTAACATAAACCATATGTTACTTTGTAGACAATGAACAATATATCACATATCACTGTCAAGATACTGGTTACACCTGTAGGATTGTGTGGGAACTGCACAAGCAAATTATTAAAGATGCACGTATGTCACAGTTGAATTACATTGTCTTTAAAACCTATTAAAATCTTAAAAACTGTGAGTTAGCGCACTGCAACACAATCACTAAACCATCACAATAGTTAAGAATATTCATGTAAAATATTATAATGTGATGTGCAACTGTCTTCAAAGATCATATCGCAGTCATCAAAACTGTGTAACAGTATGTCGGAATGTTTATGTGGGTGAATTTCAATGGTGTAAACTGTAGGTCTGATGTGTTTATATAGGCATTAATGCCAATGTAGTTCTGTAATATAATACACTTTATTACAAGGATGGAAGTTTATTTCATATATCACTCATGTTGTATTGTAACACTACACAAGACAACCAACCTAAACAAAATAAAAGATGAATAACCTTTAAACACCACAGTCTGCTAATAATGAAAGTTACAAACATTTTCAGAAACAACAATCTTCGTATTGCATACCGGGCGACTAACACGCTGCAACAAATACTAAACACCACCAACACACACGCAAACAAATACTCAGCCAGTGGTATATACAGTTTAAAATGCTCTTCCTTTAATAAAACTTACGTAGGTCAGACTGGCCGTGACCTTAACCCTTTAAAGACGAAGCGTATCTGTTTTATATAAGGACTCGGTGCGTAACGCGCTGTAAACACTCTCCACTTCGGTTGTAAAAACCAATCCCTCAATGTTTTATAAGGCAAAAGTTGCTGTTTGTTCTGAGATCCGTACAAAACACATAAACGCAATGTGGGCACCACGTGGAATTTTTTAATGTTAAAACCTGGTGGTATGTAAAGTTACCACTAGGCTTTAAAAGATTAAAACAAGATTCACCAAACATCATCGTTACATAAGAACAAACAACCCAAAATCTGCGTATGCAATGCATATTCTGAACGACAGACATCAGTTTGGCCCAACAGAAGATACACTACAATTACTTAAACCATTCAATAAAGGGATACGAATGAACTGCCTAGAAAATTTCTATATACAGTTACATCAAAAACATGGTTCAATGATAGAAGAACAAAACACTTATGAACATAACCCCTTGTATGCAATAGTCCAGATTTAAATATCGCACTACAAGTATAACTTCCATTCGCCACCAACACAAAACAGTGTACAGACAATGGCAATAACATTCCACACCAGTACCACGCAGAACTCAAGAACACGCAGTCGCCCAAGTCAACTACCCATACATTACAGGTATGTAGATAACCTTTAACAACACAAGTGATATATCAAATAAACTTCCATCCTTGTAATAAACTGTATTACATTACAGAACTACATTGGCATAAATGCCTATACAAACATATCAGACCTACAGTTTACACCATCGGAATTCACCCATACAAACATTCTGATGTACTGTTACACAGTTCTGATGACTGCGATATGATCTTTGAAGACAGTTGCACATCACATTATAATATTTTACATGAATATTCTTAACTATTGTGATGGTTTAGTGATTGTGTTGCAGTGTGCTAACTCACAGTTTTTAAGATTTTAATAGGTTTTAAAGAAAACATAATTCAACTGTGACATACATGCATCTTTAATAATTTTACTTGTGCAGTTACCACACAATCCTACAGGTGTAACCAGTATCTTGACAGTGATATGTGATATATTGTTCATTGTCTACAAAGTAACATATGGTTTATGTGAAGACCTTGGTATAATACCCCTGATGATGATGTCGTATAGACATTGAAACATGTCAGGTAGAAAGGCATAACAGTAATGTGAAAGTGTTTTATATATTTGTGCATTTATTGGTATCTAATTTTATACAATAAAGATGCACGGTGAAAACAATATAAAATTAATATATAACTATGTATAACATAAGCATCATCCTCAAAGTGTCACTTTATCATGTCAATCATTTAGAGCTCTTGGTCCTCACAGACAATATTCCCAGAATGATAATTACGAGGCAAAAAGCAGCAAAAGTACCATCATGCTTTTGGTAGCCTATTCCTTATGACAGTACTTAATGAAATGTCACCATACCTTGACCATGTGAGAAATGATGATGAAGTGGTGGGAGTGTGTGGGAAGCCTAAGTTCTAAGCTGGCAAACCTCAAAAATATGTTTTACAGTTGTCTGTAATATTGTCTGGCATCATCCTGTCTGGTTTGCCTTGTTCAGTTAAACATTTAATAGTTGTGTTATTCAGCATTATTATTTTTGTTATTTGTGCCACAGGGGAAAAGTGCCAAAGGGAGGATAGCAATGCCACTCCGTGTGCGCGTGCATGCACACCCACATGTGCATGCAAGCGCGAGTAGCAATGGCAGCAAAAACAGGTGCCAATCATGGCTGAAAAATCACTCAAACCATGCTGCTCTTAAACAGAAAAAAAAAACTTCCTCTGAAATACCATTGACATAAAAAAGCATGGCTACACACAACCAATTTCGGTGTTTTTAACGAGCGTGCACGGTAGCAACAGTTTGTTGTTTGGGGACAATTGTGCATCCCACCTGCAAGATTTGTTTCGAGCATCATAAACGTTTCAAGCAGGTGTGCAGGAAGCACCTCGTACAAAAAGCTGTGCGTGATGGATAAGGAAAACATGCTGAATTGGAAACGAATGTTCTGAAAGTGATACATATCACAGCAGCCAATTAGCAAAAAGTCATACAGTCAACAACTGTGAACTGTTTACACCAGTACAGCTACAGACATGAACTTAATGCACAAGCTCACTCAGACTAAAGTACCAAAGAGAATAATGCCTTCCGTGAAGACTGGATTCAGCTGCATGCTGAACAGGATGTCAACATCCCGTTTCTTGCATCATCTGTAGGCAATGAGCTTGCCACATGTTGCACATCCAGCACTCATAAATTGTGTGAGTGGGAGTAGTGAACAGGAAGAGGGAGATGGATGTGAGCCTGAACCAGTGCCAAGCTTTATCAAGGACCTGCTCATAAAAATGTCACCTCACTGATTTAGGCACACAGAATGGGCATGCAAACAGAACAACTTGAACTCAAAACTGACACTATTTTAACTGAAATAAACAGCAGTAAACAGTTGTCAAAGATTTCATTGGAGAAAAGTGACTTCCACACAGTTATTCAAGTTATCTTTTTATTATTTTTGTATGCCAAAGTGGAAAACATATAACTTTCATTTTTTATGTTTTCTCATGATTCTAACATACTTAACGCTTTCCTGTAATGGTCATTTCCAACATTTATTGTCTTTTACACACTGTTTCTTCAGATATGACAGATTTTTCATAGCATATCTTCTCTCACTTGGTCTGCCCACCCTACAGAAGGATAACCATTACAGGAAATGCTCACCCATAATCACTCTTAGCAATGCAGTCTCTCAAAATCTCTCACACCATCATCACTGCCAGTACCAACTTCACAAGAAGTTGGGTGGACTACAGAGCATTTCTTGACATGCCACTGCAGAGAAAAATCTTGTTGTCCCTGTCAGGTATCAGCCTGGCAAGTCCACAACACATAACTTTACAGCTCAAACAAAAGTGTACTGACAACATCACGCCACCCCAGTCCATAATTTCACACACTGTATCTCTGATCACTTATACTGTCCTTCTGTCAGTAAGTTGTGATGGTGGAGTGTTCTCTTCCGAACTTAAGACCACAACTATTTATTTCTCACTTCACCCCTGTATACTACAATTCATACATATCCCAATAAGAGGTTGCGCATTTTTTTAAAGTCTGGTAGCCAGACAAACGTTTGGTCACCACTTAGTATTTTCTTACACCTCCGTGCAACTCTCATCTATGCCCCCGATTCATCTTCTTCATTCTGTTGTATTGGCTGCCCTAAACAATAGGCATAACATAAAACAATGTCAAAAAAATGGAATTTGAAAGAAAGTCTCATTTTTGACTACCTAATGTACCGATTTCAGCTTCTTTGGATGTGGTTCCTCATTTAATGTGTTCCACAAGTGACTGAATGAGAGTGTGAGACCTCCAAACACCAATTCCTAAATGCCAAGACGTAAATTAGTCACCATATTTTCTGGTCACCACTGTCAATCAGGCAACCATACCTTTTAGACCGCTTCCACCATATGATACAGTGGGTCCCTGAGCATGACAGCTGTCACAGGCCATCCCGGTGAATGCAGGTGTCATATGCGATAAAGCTGCTACGCTCAGGGACAAAACAAGAGGGACACCATGTACTATATGATATGCTCATCCTAATAACCTTAGGTGAAAAAAGTTTAAATTTATGAAGCCAATAGAATATTTCTTACTTTCATGGAGTTTTAATGCTCATGGAGGATTCTGTTTCTGGGCATTAGTACAATGTACACATAAGCTGCATTGCCAAGAACATATGTATTTTCAGCGATATTCGAATGGATTCAGGAAGGCCTCCAAAATATCAGCAATTCAGTTAACATCTACATGGTGCCATTCCCCAGAAGAGGATCCATGTTATGTGAGACATAAAGTTCTCATGGCATTCAGTACTGTACGTTGTGATGCTGTGTAGTTTGGTAGATGGGTATGAATGTTTCAGTTCATCTGAAACACATATCCATTTAACAAAACCATTCCAAAAAACAGTTACCTTGAAGATCTGCATTAATTTTAAGAGTACATGTTACATAATTTTTGCCAGCTCTAACAGGAACAAGGACTACACCTACCTAGATAATTTTCAGAACTGATAAACCAGAAGAATTTTTCGAACCAGAAGACTTTTCTTGATTTGCTGATATTAGTCATAGCCTGAACTTCTTTCAGAGTTTGTTTTGTTTTCTTCTCAGCAGACTTTAAAGCTTTGCTTTGTGACTCCAGTGTCTTCTGCTGCTTTCTAGCAGCACTCCTCTTTTTACTGTAGTATCTGAAAAAGTCATTATCACAGCATTATAACAAACCAAGTAAGGTAAAGCACAGCACCAGACAGTCAGCAAACTTTATGGGGGCAAACAACTCATGACAAATTATTTATTTTCCATTAATTTTGAAGATAAATTACCCCAATCCATGATGGCTAAAGAATGACACAGTGCAACATTCAAAGATTTTCAAGAACTAATTTTATCCACTGTACTGTAACAAAGGATGTCACTATGCAATGCGGAACTTGGAACAATGCATGACTCAGCCAGGCGAGTGAGTGTTTTGAGTGAAAGTATGTTCAAACAAAGAGAATTTGTTACATCACTCCAGACATATTTCTTGAGAGTGCTGAAGCATGCTCATCATTGTCATACTTCAGCCTTTTACAGACAAAGAGGACCAAGAATTCTCATGGCAGAGCTTAACAAAGAAAACATAAACACCAAACAACACAACTGCTACCAAAATATCTTATTTCTCCATCCAGAATTCTTTTTCCTATTTCAAACGCAGCATGCCTAGAATTGGGTTCCCAAAACATTCCCCACAACCATGCAAACGTACTCAACAACAGCACAAAACACAATCACGAACTGATTTACAAAACTTCAACTTAATGAAAAATAAAATGATACTGAAATGTTTTTGGGTTCTCATCACCACCAGATAAACTTAAGATATAAGACACAGGTCATAACTACTACTACACTAATCTGGATTAACCTTTCAAAATATGTTCTATTTATCCAATTACAAGTTGACCCTAGATGTACATACAGGGTGAAAATAAACTCATGCACAAGCTTTCCACAGTGCAATTCTTTGTAAAAATAAGTCAAAAATATTACAAAACATATGTCCTGAGATACTTAGGTAAAAATATTATCCTGACCACTTAGGTTTCAAACATAAAATCACATTCTTCTCTATGTAACACAATATGCTTTACACGCATTCAAACTGGAAAACTGTTTTGGATACTCAATCTCCAGCATTTTGTAAAGCTGGTATTTTATTCACAGCCGACATAAAACTGTTACGCACAATTCCACTGCACAAATGTAACGTTGTTTATCTGTCCCCTCTTGAAATAATGCATCTGAGGTCCGGCCAGTGCTTTTCTGGTGGGACTAGCGGGCCAAATAGTTCAGCATGAAGAACAAACACTGATGTCAAAAACGCTGTTATTTCTTTGACATCACAAAATTATTAGTTTGTATAATATCCCTGTTGATCACAAAGTTGAAACTGGTACCAAAGTTTGTGAGAATGGAGAAATTTGTATAGCAAGAGCCACATCCTTTCACACTTACCTCCACAACGGCATGAAATTACATATTATCATAAACATTATCATAAACATTTTTGTTAACACTTAAAATAAGTATCACTCATTATGAAAAATGTTTTAACATTAGCAAGCATTCTATACACTATACCCAAAATCGGTTCTCATGAATCACCACAAAGATCACTGCAACAGGCAGCTGTGGGTACCTCAAAAATCACACATGTGTAATATCAGTACATGAATGTCACCATAGACCCTGTTTGTCTTTTAGCATTTCCCCTTGGTTCAACAGAAATAAAGGCACTATAAATATAAAACTATTTCTGATTGGCCTTACACGATTACAAAATATACCTCAAAAGCAGAGCTACCAGTCATAATGCAATGATTCCAAAATTATGCAACTGCATCATTACATGTATGGCAGTAAGGTACAAAAAAATATAATGATCTTGAATCTATTTGACCAGAAATCATAACTGATTTCTTTATACCTTTTTTCTTGATTTTTAACTGTACCTTTATTGTCATACTGAAAGCAGAAGTGAAACTCACATCTCACAGTCAGGGAATGCAGTATTAACACATTTCCATACTGTTGCTTATACTTTACATATACAGTAAAACCCTGTGAAGATGTTTTTGAAAATTCCAAAAAAATCTGACTTCTTAAGCAGGAAATTTCTTAAAAGGGTAGGACCGAAAAGTTCTATTTTTTAATTTTTTTTGGTTAACTTATTACATATATATGCTGAATTTGTACAATTTGCGGCAGTCTTAGAACATTCTCTCTCATATCTGACCATTTAACCATTTTGTCCATAACCAATCACTCACAGTTTTATTTACGCCTTTAACTTTCATTCGCAAGTTCACATTCCATTCCAGATGTTTACTTTTCCTTGAAATATTTTTCAAGTGTGGGTTGTCTTACTCTTTTTTCAAAAACAGTAGCAGTATACATCTTCAAATTCCATACACTCACTTTTAGGTAGATCATATGGGGTGGTCAGTAGTTCCAGTCACTTTCATTAACTCTGCAGTGTCTTGAATTTATTTGCTGAAATTGCTGATGTAACTTATCTGCACACAGTCACCACAGATGTTTCAAAATCACACTACACCATGACGCATTTATATTACCACTGATAAATTACGTTTAAACAAACCCCTTCAAATGTTATTGGCTTCCTTCGTTTCATCGAAGTCCTGGGCAGTTGAAGTGGCAAGTGAGGTGCCACATGCCAGCGTTGCAAAACACAGGCTTATGCAGGTCACAGAACAGCTACAATCATCTTCCAGCCGCTGGATACAATTTTTCAGTTGTCGTGAGAGTCCAAGTAGTGTGGACTGTCAGACTGTAGTCTCTGCATCGCGGAATAAATACGACACCCCTGTGTTGGCTGTGAGGTTGTGTCATCCTGCTGTGTGAAACATGGCGGATATGACCTTGGAGATTAACCTATATGAACTGACCGCGCCATTTGAATGCTGCGTTTTGGAAACAGAACGAATGGAAACTCGGGGAAATTCTTTAAGATTTTGAAACAAAAAATGTATTAAATGGGTAAAAAAAAAACTGTTTCATCATCAAATTTGTTACTTCCTACGCAGGAAATTTTGTTACGTGGGGATGCACTAAAAGGGCAACGTGTAATGTTAATCAAAGGGAAATTTTTGGTGTTTTTTTATCCTGACTTCTTAGGCAGGAAATTTTCTTAACCAGGGACGTCTTAAAACGAGTTTTACTTTACTTTGGTCCTCTGGAAATCATGTGAAGGAAATTTCATTTCACTGTACAACCAAATTATACACAAAAAGTCATGATTCTGTAACTTACTTGGTGGCATTGGAGAAGGCGGTGAGATCCAGATCAATATCCACCAGCATCGGCTTCAGTTCCATGCTGTCACCATCTTTGTCTTCATTGACTTCATCTGATGAATCTTTCCCATTGTATGGATCTCTAAAGTAACAATGTCACACTATCACAACAATTCCGAAGTCTACCAAATTATCTTCTTTTCCACTGTTACTTCTAACATGCCCACTCTATCGCAGTGCTGTATGCAACACTGACCCCCTCAAAACCTTTCACATTGAGACCAAGCAAGCTTCACATTCATTACAGAGTGACTGCTCGAATGCCCAGTACTTCATACCTTTATCCCCTCTCCTTTACTGCCCCTCCATTCAGAGTTCCACTTTCCCCTCCAAACTGGTGCGCCCAGCTACTTGCAAGCATTGCACAGCTAGTTCATCCCAATTTTGGATTTTGTAAGGAACAGTATTTGGTTTGAGGCCAACAGTCCCTCTCCAGTGTCAGGTGAAGAAAGATGGCAAGTAATAAAGTAAACTTACATTTAACTGCTGGATTTGAAACTACGGTTTCTGCATAATGGTCACCAAACCACTGGGGCTTTTGGTTTTTGCCATTTATATGGCCAGTCACGCTCTGTGTACTTTGTGTAACTCTTACACTTTATTGTGTCTTGCTTTGAATATTCTAGGCACATTCGCAAAGTCACAAAATCTTCTGATGGGCTCAATCACATTTGTCTGTCCATCCATCTGTCCACATTTCAACTTTAGGTCCCACTGAATGGAACCATGTGGAATTTTATGACAGAAACTTCAATTAAAATCTGTCGATAAAATCCACATTTTATTAAAATCAAACAAAAATACCAGGCACTTTGCCTGAAAACCTAAGTTCATTTTATATTGCTGACACTGACATGTGCAGGTCAACAAAAATATGAAACAAGAATCACTGTTCTTTCCATGGCAACACATTAAATATTACACAGAGTGATTCAGGATGAAAGGTCAGTATTTTGGGAGGTGACAGTATCAGTCACTCTGAGAAAAAAAGTTCTTATGCATACATGTCTAATTCTGAATGATTACCAAGAGACAGCTGTTTGAATCTACAAATACAAAAGGATTGTGAACGGTAATAAAGACAAATTACTTATCGTTCATTGAATTTTAATTTTAATTTAATGTTTAATTGACAAATTTGTTATACAGAAGAGACAAATTTGTTACAGTTCACAATAAATGTTCCAAAATCCCACTGTCAATGTCGATGCACTTTGAAACTTGGGTGTGAAGTTCGCGTGCTGTTCATTTGATTCGATCTTCATGTTCCTTAAGCAGGCAGCAGCATCCAAATTTCAAGTGAGCAATTCATCTCATGCATCCACCTTTCTTTTGTATGCTTCGCTCCTCATCCAACACCCCGAACAAAAACTCTAACAGAACTAGGTCTGGTGATTCAAACAGCTCTATCTCAGTTCTTTCTCCCAGTGACCAATACTATCACCTCCCAAGGTAATGACCTTTCCTCCTGAGTCACCCTGTATATTGCTGATCAGGACATATGCAGCACAATAATACAAAGGGAACTCACTGTTACATTTCAATGGCAATGATGGTTATGTGAACATGCCACAATGTTACGTTACATGCACACTGCCTATCTTGTTATAAATTACACATGATGCCAGACTTGATTGCACTGGTGACTGGATTATTAATACTTCTTAAATAGTTACATAGTGCATGTGCACGCAGCACAAAAATGTAAAGATATATCAACTGCATCCTATCCAAGTGTTACTGCTGTTTCCAATCACACTGTTCTTTCCCTGTGCAAGGAGATGAGCAAGACCTGATAGAAGTGGCAGTAGAAAGGGTGTGGCATCTGTTGGACTGTTGTTATATCAAGTTTCTTGTTTCTGATCTCAACTCCTCTATACAAGTTCCAAACAAATGGTCACAGAGGATCTACCCATCTCTACATACCTCCAGTTTATGTGGTAACGTCAATGAAGTGGTTCTGAACTAAGCCCAGTACAGATGAAAAGTCTGAGCTTGCAACACTGATGATAAAACAAAACCCCACAGCAGCCTACAAAAGTAACAACTATTAATGAAAAGATGTGTATTTGGAATTATTTACCATATGGACTTTGTCCATCATCCGATGTTAAAAATAGTAACAAGAAACGAAGAACATTTTGGGACAGGATTAGTCACCATCCTTAGGAACAAACTATGGTTAAAACCAATTAACAGCATTTGGACCAACAAAATGCACAACACTGCTCCCAGATATTGTATATTACAATATCATGTTGAACACTACATGTTTTTGATCCCCAAGGGACCATTATCAGGGAATCATACAAAAGCAACACTGCACAAAACCAACAACTTATGCACATAGCACAACGGTGTGAAAAAGTCAAACAGTTAAAACGCAGTATAGTTGTGTAATGGATCCTGGTATACAGTGTCTCAGAGGCAGCCCACATGCCTAATAGAAGCTAACAAAGTATTGTGTTATCCTTTATGGTTAAAACCTAGTCAGCTGGGCCCAATAGCTAAAACTACTCTCAACCCCACTAATATAACATTGTCAGTATCTTATAAAACTGTAATACCTGTACTGATCATTCACTGCATGAAACATGGCTGTAGCATGTGTGATTGTTCAGCAATGTCTTGCTAAGTGCAAGTGTGTGTTGATCTGTTTGTAACTATGCTGTACCCAGAAACTGGCACACTTCAAAGAGCAGTATGACCTCTGTTGAAAGTTCCCAGTGCATGACATATCCACCAGTGTGCAAAAGAGATGAAAATGTGGATCAAGAGAAGAAACTTACCCTTAGAAACAGAAGAATCACTGTCCATGAAGTTGCTAACATGTTTGTTACATGTGAAGCAAAGGAAAAAATTCCAGCACCTTCTTTGAACAAACCTCTCTCATAATAATGTCTTGGCCAAAATCTGCATCAAACACCGTCACAATGCAAGTCCACAGCACTACTCCATGAATTAACTTGCTAAGCATTAGCAAATTCAGGACATGCAAGAAGAGGCATGTGGCCACTGTTTAAGTATTATTATGGTACCTTCTGGGGACAGAATGAGTTTGAGTACACTTAAAAGCATAACAACATCTAGGCTCTTCACACCTATTTCACCCAAACTATAAAGTTAATTGTTTGTTAGGCTGTAAAAGGGCCTCTGAAACTGACATCAGAAAAATGTCTGTCATAAAACTGGCTGCGTATGCTGTAGAAGGTCCTGTCCTGTCACTGTATGACATACCAAAATGCACTGCCTCCGGCACTACCTCCCCAGGCAAAACAAAATGAAAACCACTTGATGTTTAGATCTAGACCTGACCTAAATACTCCTTGAATGCTGAGCAGAGTAAAATCCACCAAAAACACAACCAACATAAAGATCATAGTGATTAGATGTACTTCTAGTGTTACGCCCCATGCTGCTAGAAGCCACAGGACCTCTTTAGACAACAAGAAGAGTGAAATATAGTACAAAACACAACCAACCTAAGCATCATTGTGATGTGATTTACTTCTAATTTAAGTCCCTTGATGCTAGCGGCCATAGGATCTCCTTTAGCTTGTGCTTCCTTTATCAGGTTCTGAATATCTGGCCATGGTAGCTGGTTGGCCAATGCACTGCGTACAGCAAGAATCGCATTGTCCACTAGCTGTTGGTTTCTTGAGATCAACTCTGCTCTCTGTTTATCTGTCTCTTGTGTCTGTTCAAGAGCCGTCAATCTTTGGTCATGGTCCTTACGCACATTTGCAAGTTTTTTCATAGCTTCACGCTCCTGTAACAATATGTTTTAACTTAATTCATCAACATTGCTTCACTTGTAAATATCACAGTGTGAAGTATATACAGTGTCCTTCATGCTTCCAGAGAAAACATATTAACTGAAATGCCCAATCTCAAACCTCCTCCAGTTTTAAGTGGACCAAACTTGGGTACTTTAGTACCCCATATGTGCAAGACATCATGATGCATAGATATGGCTATGGCTCATGAGACAATGAACTACTGCAAATGCAATTCACTGACTTTGTAACACACTACACCTCATGAAAGTATTTCCCAACTGTCAGAGACACAACCCCACTTAGTGCAAGTATCATTTAAGAGGTGCTCAAAATGCCCCATCAAAATAAAAAATATCTAAATTACACTTATGTCCTAAAAAAAACAGACAGCTAAGCTTGGTATAGTCAGCAAAATGATCTCATGACACACCCAGGTTTTTACTGATTCAAGAAGGGCATTACTTTAAAAAAAACACACAGTACACAGGTATTACACATTACCTACTCTGTTTGTTTGTAACCCAATTGTCTAGTAACGCAGGAATCTCGGTTTGATGAACTGTACAGGTTATGACATATTCCTGTTTCATGAGTGATATATAATACAACCTGGAATGCATTTCCTGAGAAGCTGACATACATAATCTGTTGGCAATTAAATACCTTTCATAGAACCTAAGAGTTTCATAATATTGATTACAAGACCATGTGACCGTATCAGATGAATGCAATCCACATTTTCACATCCTTTAATACACTTCTAAACAGAAGGGCAGAGTCACACAGCCGTCTCAAATTTCCATTCATTCTGAATGTGGGTCACTTGTAAAAAGACATGTAAAAAGGTTGATGAAGACATTACACACAGTGATCAAAGACAGCAGTCATTTTCTAAACTTAGACAGGTTTTGATCTGTGAAATGTGTCCACACAGGAATGGGTGTACACTCCTACACAGTCTATTTTCTTCGAAACTCTGATCTCTAGATGTTTGCTCCCAAATTTCCACTGTCCATTAGACGACAGGAACGAAAATAAAATGGATCTAGAATCAGAAATTACTAAATAAAATAGAGATGTAAGGTATGCATATCAGAAGTCAAAACTACAATCAAAATATGAGATTCTCCAATGGCCTAGTTGCTAAGCTACAAGGATATAATTTTATCTGACAACTGTCAATACTCACTTCCTGACAACTTGCTTAACTTATTTGAGTTGAGCATCCCCTATCCAAGATGCTTGGGACTGGATTTCAGATTTTTGAATACTTGCATATTATAATCAGATAGCCTGACTTTCTGTCCTACAGATAGACATAAATGCTTCCTCTTTTTCTTATCACTGTCACCCATAGGGGTATCTGCATGCCTTTTTGACATTTTCAACAATATTTTTGCATCACAAGGCAGAGAGTAAGCAAAAAATACATGGTAATCACAGTGAGCAATGCAAGTAGGTCTGGCTGTGATGACTGCTGAAAACAAACTGGTGCCAGGGTGCTGCTGTGCAGTCCAGCCACGCCATGCCTGGGAACCCTCAGAGCCGTCTGGAATTTTCCATGTGTGGGGTCATGTCAGTGCACAAAAGTTTTGGATTTTGGAGGTTTTCATATTTCAGAATTTCAGACAGGGGATATTCAACCTGTAATACTAAGAAGAACATCAACATCAAATGAACAACATGATTGCTGGATGCGAAGTGTGTCTTGCAAGCTGAAGAAAAACATTTTCAGCACCATCCTTATGTAGTGAGTAGAAACCTAATATTAACTGCACTCATTAAACCAAAATAAACATGTTTATCAGATGTGATGCATGTGTACAAGGTTAAACGTTTCCAACACCATCTTTGAATATGGTTAGTAGAAACCCAATACTAACTGCAATGTATTCAACTAAAATGCAAGGACCCTAAACTCATGGCAAGCTGGAATAGCATCAAGCATTGTGCTGCCTGTCATGATGCAAAATGGTTTGAGTGTACAGTGACAGAAGCTGTCAGATAAAGAAGTGCCTTATTATATCAGTATTAAAAGGATCAATGGTTTAATCATGTCAAATATCAAAAGAAATAAAACTATAACAAATGGACAGACGATATACCTACCAATTCATATGAAATATGGGCACACATCCAGCTCCCAGAACAATGTGCACATCAAATATACCACATACAGTACACCATACCTAACAGTATCACCCCAATATATACACATCTACAAATATAACATGTCACATGTCTAAGCACTGCTAATACCTGTTGTATGGCTTTCATGTCAATCTTCTGGCTCTCAAGTGTGGAGAAGAATTCATCAACAGCCATATCAAAGCTTGGAAATTCTCGTATGGCCAATCCAGCATGCTGTTCAAATACCACTGGGTGAAACTCTTGATTAGAAAAGAAGTCTTCTTCACTCCCATCAGGCAGAGGACGTTTCTCTTTTTTCTGAATGATATAACCCTAGAAAAGCATTTGACAACACACACTAGAAAACAGTCTTCCTGGAATATGATAATTGCTACTACTAAGAATTTTTGTAACTACATAGCAGCACTAGGGTGGGGAACACTTGCACCTCACCATCACATGTCTTCAGTAGCCTAAGGCAGTGGCTCCCAACCTGTTGCCTGTGGACTTCCTTAAGGCCACATGCTTATTCCATGAGATTATTCCAATGGCTGTCTACATCACTATGGATGAATGCCCAGTGCATTCATACATAGTGACATAGGCAACAGTAGACACAGGCACATACCCCTGAAGACAAAGATGAATTGCTGCAATAGATGTTTGTTTGCAATTCAATAATAACTGTTACGATATATATTCTGTACAGTCAGGTCTCCATATTTGTGGGGGTTACGTGTCAACACTTCCTGCAAAAACGTGAAATTCCGTGAAGATCTGTACTCTCGGTCAAATAGCGCCAGATGTTTTCTATGTATGCCTAGATACTTATGCAACCATTTACAATAAACAGAAAAATGTTTAAATGTATTACAAAGGTTTTAATTGTGTTTTATAACAGTGAGTAACATTTCAGACCCAAGTTTCTGAAAATAATGTATCAAAATTTAGTACATATTTAAGAACAAGGCATGCACCAGGGTGTTCACCACAGACAGTGAAAACACGAATCTGCAAATACAGAGCCCACAAATATGGAGACCCGATTGTACTACACTTTTTAAATTTTTTAACCACTTTACTATTGTGTATTTTAACTGTATTATTGCACATCTATGTTACAGTTAGCCATTAATGTATTTTTCTTTGTTGACTATCTCCCTGAAGACTGCTGACAAATGTCAAATCGTGTAAGCAGTTTAACACATATTGTATAGCACTGTATCTAATTACAGTGCAGTTTTTGATATACATATGGTGACTCACATAACTTCATTGAAAGTCTTGCTCCTTCAGGCAGTACTTGGTGGTTTCTTCTTCTATCCTCCATTATTATTGTTCTGATAAATAACATGTGACCTCATTGACAGTGGTTAACAAGTTCATAAAGAAGCAGGGTAATACAGATCAACATAGTGATTAGCCTATGGGCTGGAGGGTCTGGGATTTGAATCCTAGCACAGGCAAGATGTTCTTTCTAGTCACAAAAATATCCTAACTAACTCAAGGGCTCACCCAGCCTCCTATTCAGTGGGTACTATGGACTATTCTCCTGGGAACAAAGTGGCCAGGGTACGAGGCTAACCACTCACCTCCAAATAGTTAAACAGTTAAGAATGAGTGGAGCTATACCTCCACTCACCCTATATGCTTTCATAGCATGTACAGTAAAATCTGCAATATCCAGTATTGGATTATCCGGAAATCTCCATTAACCCACAAACTGAGAAAGAGCTTTAAGTTAAATAAGGAGTGACTTACTGTGTCATGTTGCACAAATGCCACTGCGCCTTCTTATGTAAATAGTGGTGAAAAGAACTAGAGAGTGCAGCATGGAAAACAGGACAGGATATCAAGTGACAAGTTTAAATGGTTAGGTCTGTCCATGAGGTTGCTAGGTACATTAAGACACATATTAAGTACAATATTCTGATATCCAGAAAATTGCGATATCCGGCAAACCTTTGGTCCCAGATACACCGGTATTGCAGATTTTACTGTACTGGGACAATTTTACCTGTTTATGTGGTGCTGAAGATTCATGTCTGACATGTTACACTCTGTCATTGGGATTATACTCCCTGATGTTTCAAAGGACCATAATACCATTACTTCAGAGCCAAGGAGTCCAAGCAGAAATATTTTGTCTTAGACTGCTTTGTCCTAAAGATGAAGGCACTAAGATACTTTAAAATATCAGGAACCATAAATCCAAAAACACAACAGCACAATAGCTTCAACTATTAACACACAGGGAGCTGTGAAATTCTGTTAGGTTAAAAAGGGGCCCTCATACCCAGAAGTTTGGGAATCACTGGTCTACAGAAAGGGTTCTGAAAATTTTAATGTCTGCAGCATACACAATTTCCATATAAAAATTTTTGGCACACTTGGCATTAATGGCTTGCTCCAAATATTGCCATAAACTATTCAAATCCATAGAAGGCACAGAACAGGCTAACCGAAACATTAATCCTTTTACCCTCGTCACTTAACTGAACAGAAAAACTGGTACTCCAGCTTTATTAAAGTGCAAATTTTCACTTCCATCTCCTTACCTTTTATTCTTACATAACTGAAAAACAATACAAAGAGTGACTAATACTTAGTTTTAACAGGTAAGTTTTGAGGTCCCTGGCCATGAATATCTAGGTTACAGTGTTCTGGGATATGACAGCATGTAGTGTCACAGATAGGTACCATTGTTTTTGAAGAACCTGCTATCTCAATCTTCAAAATCCAGTTTTCTACTCTTCATGTAAAGTGCTCAATATATTTGTTCAATTTTAAAAAATACTAAAATACCTCCAAAAATGTATCATAAAATTGGATATCAAATTTCATAAAGCTCTGCCCAGTAGTTCTTAAGAGCAGACAGGCAAATGCATCACACAGGGGAATTTTAATTGGCAAATGCAAATGTGCCTGAAACCAGAATATGACATACAAGCTGAAACATGTCAAACAATAATTAACCAGCTATGAGTAGCGATATTATCATTATTATCATCATCATCTCCTTTATGCAGGGTATTCACACTTACATACCTGAAACAAACCATGTTTCTAGGGTATACAGTGTCACAGCTATTCCATGCGTACTGTTAATGGTGCATATAACGCTGTCTTCAATATTAAACTCCTTTGTGCTTCTACATTAGCACTTTCCGCAGTATGTGCGCTGTGCCCAATATAGCTGTTTTCTGTAGTTCCTTGATATCGTGCTTTCCTTGTATGCTGCTCAAGTATTTTCTGAAGGATTTTGAAATGGTTCCAATTGCTCCTATTATAAGTGGCATTACCTTTGTTTTTACATTCCACATGCGCTGTATTTCTATTATGAGGTCTTTATATTTTAGTATCTTCTCAGCTTCTTTCTTTATCACATTTCTGTCTCCCGGGATTGCTATGTCAATTAGCATACATGTTCCTTTTTCATTATCCCGGATTATGATGTCTGGTTTATTGCTGGGGATGGTTCTGTCGGTTTGCACTTGCTGATTCCATAATATGGTTACCTTGCCCACTTGACTTCTTTCTACTGATTTTGGTACATGTTCATACCAGAGTTCACTGTCTAATTTTACCCCTAGTTCCTTACATATGTTGAAGTGTAATTGAGCACACACTCTATCATGTCGCTTTATGTATTGTTCTTTTGCCAATATTGGGCACGCTGACATAATGTGGTCTACTGTCTCCTCAAATTGGTGACATAATCTGCATTTACTATCTGTTTCTGTTTGCAATATTTTTGTTGCATGGTATTTTGTTTGTGGTGCTTGGTCCTGTGCTGCCACTATTTCACTTTCTGTTTCTGCTTTCAGGTCTCCCTTTGACAGCCAGAGGAACCTGTCTTCCTCGCTAATGAGCTGTTTATCAATGCTTCTAATGTACTGGCCATGCATTACTTTGTTTTCCCATTTTTCCTTTAAGGACTCTGCCAATCTTGTTGTTGTTGTTGTTGTTGTTGTTGTTGTTGTTATTTCCATCCATATTCCTTAATTCACAGCACTTTAGCTGGTTCTCCAAAGCGTGAAAGTCTCACTGACCAAGCACTTCTTATTCACTGTTCTGTTAGAAACATTCTGACTACAGAGCAGGTGTTCAGTATTACCGCTTTCTCCATTAGAATATATAGTCCAGGGGGAAGATTAAGCAGCTTTAAACTTTTGTACAAGTAGTTTGGAATAGTACCTGTTATGGATAGTACTAGTGGTATTGTATAGACTGTTTCCAGTTGCCACATTGTTGTTGTTGTTGTTGTTGTTGTTGTTTATTATTATGTTTGTACAAATAACTGAACTAGAGTAAAACACTGTTGCGCAGACAAGATAACCTAATTTTTCAATCAGACCTGCACAGATTCTGAAAGTTGTGAACATTTTGCATGCAATGTCAGCAGGACAATCAAGTGATGTTGAGCTCTAATCCGAGGGACAAAATTTTGCAGCTCTATCAAAATAATTACACGATACATTTCATGCATTAAAATATCAATTATAACTGGAATTGTTTTTAAAAAAGACACTTTACAACAAGTGGAAACAGTCATCTGCTCATACACACTCCTTCTCTTCTCAGTGTAACATACACTGCTGCAGTTGTACAAAATGCAGTACAGTGCTTGTTTATGATCTATGTTCCACAAATTAAAAATGCAGTATGAAGCCTCAAGTCAGAAATCACATTTATCATGTACTTTGATTATGACCCAAGTATGAAAATCTCTATTTCCACGCATTCCTGCATCCAGTATTTTGTTCAAATCCTTAACACTGTAAGCAAGGCACTTCTTGACTTACTTTTGGTTCCTGGTGCACAGCCAAGTCTAACAACCGGTCTGCTTCACTCAACGCTGTCATAAGTTTTGGCAGATCTTTGTCCAAATCAAATCCTTTGCCAAGCTTGCAGCCAACTGTGAACCCTGACTTTAAAAGCACATGCTCTATTATTGCTGGACCATAATCTACAAAAGAACAATGTTCAAAGGTGGAAAGTTTGGTTTACAGATAGCTACAGTACTTACAGAATGCAGTCTTATGGTACAAGGAGAAATCTGTATAGCATTACACAAGCTGACACACTTATGCAGTAGGAGGTGCCTAGACGGCTCACAACTTGCATATAATGTTCTACACAATACACCCTGCGTAATAATGGATACATAGAAAGAATAATACAGTTGTTACTGCAGCGCAGATAGAGAGGATGAAAGGCACAATTCCAGGGCCTCAATGATCTCTTAACCTTCTAGCACCAAACAGACATGTTGCATTGCAAGGGGTAATGTTCAAATGTCCTTACGACATGGCATATGCATCAGCCAATTATGGCCATTTGTGTACAGCCCTGTTGGGGTTTTTTCCTGCTACCAGTAACCTTGGTAATTACACTTCTGCCCACAAAATTAAATCCTGTCATTTACATCCTGGTATTCTGTAGGTTGTATCAGGAAATTAATTCTAGCACCAAAGGGTTAATGCATACCTTATATTGTGCGCACTGCATGGTTTCAGTAATTTATTTCCTATTGTACACCAATGTCCTGCATTACAATGTGTGTCAAAAGTACTGATCATGATGTACACATTTTGATGTCTATGTTGGCATCATCATGTGTCAACTCAGCTCCCATAAGTTACTTCCATGTGTTTTTTGTATGTCATTCCCAAGTATTACGCATCAGTTTTCAGTTCATTTCACTTCTTTCAATCTGTTTTTTTATTGACATTCATTCAGCTTTTTCACCAGTCACTACGTGAATATCACTGTGCTCACTACTACATGAGTAATGAACTCATACTAGTTTGTTTTTTTTGTACACATATTGGTAGTTACATTTGCATGTGCACACTGAGCTTTATCAGCATTGCTGTTGCACTTACATTGAAACTTATTTGTCATTTATTTTTTATATCTACAGAAGCATTAAAACAAATATGGTGAATAAAACAGTTCTGTTTTTATAACTACAGAAAAATGTAATAGCATCATGATGTAACAAGACACTATTTTCCTTTAGGCCACTAAAGGTTAATACAATCAAATTTCAGTTCACAACAGCAGAAAAAAATGAAGCCTTCTGGATGTGAAAACTGTCTTTTATTCCATATAAAACATTTGTCAGCCATAAACGAACAGAAAAGGCAAATGAGGAATGGAAAAGTAGAAGACTGACCCAGACTCCATCTACAAAAGTAATAATCTTTCCAACAATAGATATATGCTTGTCACTGTTGTAACATGAAATAAGTTCAATCCTTCTCTTTGTCATAGATTATAAGTACATCATTCACTAGTTAATTCAACAGACTTCTCAGAATTCCCATCTGCGTGTAAAGACAGGGTTGTTTCAGCAATAAACTGATTTACAGGCCAACCAATCTTAAACAAACAGAACAGGAGGGCATGGCGTGGATTTGTCTGGCCCAGGATAGTAACACATGGCAGGTGCTTGTGATCGTAATGACCCTGTGGGTTCCACATAATGCTGAGAATTCACTGAGCATCTGAGAAACTATTAGCTTCTCAAGAACGCTCTTCCATAGTGTTAGTCAGTCAGTCAGTCAGTCAGTTATTTAGTTAGCTAGTGAGTCATTCAGTCATTCAGTAAGGCCAACGAACACAAACCAAAAAGTAGGTGTACTGCATGCGAGATCTGGGATTCCTGTGATGGTAAATGTGCATATGATGTTCCTCTAGGATGTCATGCTCTACAGTCTTGTAGACAAGTACCACTGCTTTGGAGGAACTTATTTCCTTCATTCTCAGAGTAGAAGTCACATCCCAGAAGACCGCAGTCTTCAAATTTGGAGAAAAGTTTGTCATTCCTGTATTCAGATACTGTGCCAGACATGAACCATAAAAAATTGGAATGACAACAAAAGATTGCAATCTTATGACTCCTGCATAAAAGTTAAATATGCAGCCACCGAACTAACACTGTCAGTATTCTTTCTCATATACACTTTTCATTATTCCTGGGTTCCAAAACGACAATATAACTGTGTACAGCGGCTACAAGAAAGAACTCCAGAGCCAGAAGATATCTGAGTGACCCACGCTGAGCAGAATATCACAGACAGCAATACTGAATGGCAAAACATCGGGTTTCATTGTACTAATACAGTGCAACATTAGGCACATGCATTAAGCAGCAACGCGGAACTGTTTTCCATCCCAGAACTTTACTTGTAAGTGTAAGCTACATTGCATGCCCAGCTGCCAGGTTGGTGGAGAGGAAAAAATGGGCCCATGCCATGACTTCCAAGAACTCTTCAACTTAACCATGCTTAGACTTTCTCCTGTGGTGTTATACAAAGGACACCATGTGCACCAAATGGGCTGATAATTTGCACAGAATCATAGCGACCATATCAACAGACACCTGCACTGCTAATTAATGTGGAATGAGCGGAAGTATTGCCATGAATTTTATACTATACGTACTGTGCATTTTGTCATAAACTTATTGGCACCAACCAATGCAGTTTTTAATACACACTATGTATTTCCCACTGTGCATTGGTTGGTGTCAATATGCTTATTGCCCTGAAGATGGCATGGCTGTGAATGGCGCCCATATTGAGCTGTACAGACTCATAACCATTAACTTTCCAGGGTACCATATTACAACTTTAGCTTTCTACAAAGTGACACAGGGACAGTCATATGTGAGAGACTGCATGTGTTTGTGATCCAGCTTACTAGCTTCACTGTTCTCTCTCCTTTGTGTCAAATACTACGCTACCACGCATGCTGTATATTACACTATGTATGATATATTATAAACAAATTAGTGAATGTTATGTTTTACACCAATCAATACTGTACCAGAGGCAGTCTGTGAAATGTGTAATATACATATAATGCTATTTACATACCAACATGGGGCATCAAAATCTTCTTGAGACCATCCCCTGGTTTAGCTGCTGACAGTATACTAAGTAACTTTTCTGCAGCTGGAGGACCTTCACGTTTGTGTGCTCTGTCCAATGGATACTGCTCACGAACTGCAAATCTAAAAGGCACATTAAGAAACATTAATGGGGGGGAGGGGGGGCGGGAGCGAATACTGTACAATGACCACCACAATTATGACATAAACAGAAAAGGGTCTGTCATATGGTGAGTTCATATGCCCACGCTAACCCACAGCATCTCCAGCTATGACTTCCGCATATAACTCTTCAATTTATCCATTCATATACATTTCAGTTCTATATGAATATCACGAAGTCACAGCTTCACTTAAGAGAGCTTCACAGATTCTACCAGTAAAATACATTGCTTCAATGCTGATGGAAGCTTAGGTACCTCTTTACCAGTCCACGAGTGCCATCTGGGGTATCATCAACTACACGAACAACTTCGCTTCACTTCACTTCACTACACTTCAGTCAGTCAGTCACTCACTCACTCACTCACTCACCCACTCACTCAAAAACCAAGTGCATTATATGAGAAACACACAATAGTTAAAACCTGCAGAAAGGTTCCAAAAGCATACATGAAATACAAACTACCATGAAAATTAAAAGTAATAACAGCATTCAGTTGTTAGCACTGTATCCACAGAGATGTCACACAGAAACCATCTCTCTTAGAATGAATTCTTTCACCCATCATACAGGATGGCACATGAAAGCTGAACCATTTGAATTTCACTGACACTATATTTTGTAAAAAAATGTTACATACTACACACCCACTGTAGCACAGAAGTATGGAGAACAGTTTGTAGTGCACAGTGTGTTCAATGTGACCACAATCTGCCACAACACTCAAGACAAACATGCACGTTTGTGACCACCTTGCAACACAGGCCTTCATAAACTGTGTGGCACAGTTGGATGATTTGAGCCCTAAGTTCCATTACTGTGCCAGGGTCCTTCACAAACAGTTTCTTTCAAGAAGCCCCACAGGAAAAAGCTGCAAGGATTAATACTGGAGCATTAATGTAGCCAGATCTATCCAAACTTGTGGTGCTGTGGAAAATGGTAAGAAACTACTCAGTCACAAAAGGTCCATGAACAAACACACAGACTGTATCAGGTGTGTGTCGCCTTTGGCATGAATGTTATGTCACCGGAGATCACTCCAACCTTGCACTTTTTTAAGTTCCTAAGGGTAAAGGTATAGCTTTCCCTGTGATTAAGTAAGCATCACACCATGAAGGTATATCAGGGAATGAAGGTTTAGCTCCACGGACAGAACCTCTAGTACACACTGAACAGGAGACTGGATAAGCACAAGAGCCAGTCTATGCAATCAGGAGAAAAGAAAAATGTCTTGGCCTTGCCCTTGCCTTAGTCATCCAGCCCACAGCCTGGTCACAATACCAAACGAGCTGCACTCTTTTCTTTTTAATTTGATACAACTTTTAATAACAAGATAACAGCTACACAAACTTGTGAGGTAAACCTCATAACACTTCATACAGTAAAGCATAGTGAAGTAATGTATGCCATAAGATCTTCCAAAAACATTCAACTTTTGTTATTGCAAATGCCAGGCCTTTCCTTCATCTTCAGTAACATTACGTGCATGACCATAATTTCAGCGGTCATGATGAACTACAAAACAACACTTTGCGGAACAATTCTGAGTAACACTCAAGTGCAACTTTTAAACTAACACAAACAGACAGAAGGACAAATGACAAACACACGTACATCACAAAAAAAAAACCTTAAGCACTTCCTTGGAACCCCAAATACATGCAAGAAAAACAACACTTAGCTCATACCTGACCTCCTCTCCTTCAGTGTGGGGTCGCAGAATATTCAGTATCATCATATTACAGTCTGTCAGCACAATGTTTCCACGGTCATACAGCTCCAGTATCACGTGGTAAGCAGCTTCACCAGAACCAAACTGCATGTCAACTATTCGGTCCATCCCCAACTGTGTCAGGCACTCCAAGCGCTTGTTTCGCAAATGCTTTCTCATCTTCACAAGGCACAAAAAAAGAGAGGGTGTTACTTTTACCTCATTAAGACTTATAAGTACATGTGATTATTCCACTTAATGCAATGAACCCTCATGTATTATCTTCCTGCTAATTAACCTCAATTAAATTTTCATGAAGCATCAAAACAAAATAAATACACATTTCTGCTTAATACAGGGACTTTCTACACACCACAACCATGACGTCAACACACAGTGTGGGCCTGCTGGCTTCAAGGAGCAATGTTGAACTCTTCTGCCATGAGCTCACACTTTGAAAATTCTCACTGTATTTTCTAATCCATATCAATTTATATCACACAAGCTTCAAAGATAACACTTAGAAGCTAAAAATGACGCAAAAATAAGAAGCCATTTTTTTCCGTTTTACATAGGAGGGATTATGAAGCCGTTATTTTGTAACAGCCTTACAACATTTTATGTTGAGGATCAAGAAATTCCAGAAGGCAGGCATAATTTGTGGTAGAGGATATGTCTAAACCCTAACCTAGTCACATGTGCAACTGACACACACACACACTTGCCGTAGCAGTTCTGCTACTGTTGGAAAACATCTCTTTTGCTATGTCTATGAGTCCTGACAAAACACAAAACAATGACCTTTGAGCCCAACCTTCAGACTAAGGAAGAGCCCAAAGTCACAAAAGAGTGAGATTTGTAAAATATGGTGGCTGGGAGGACAGTTGGAATTTGGTTTTACACCGAAAGCTGCTGCATGAGACAGGTGTGACAAGAGCCATCGGCATGATGCAGGATACATTAATTTCTCCATTTTTCTGGCTTCCTACCTCATACAGCATTCCTCAAATGCTTCAGACCTTTGATGTAAAACACGGAATTCCCTGTATGTCCTACAGGGACAAACTCTTAATGCACCACACCAAGTTGTCAAAAAAGGGATCAGCGTGACCTTCTGGTAAGATCTTGTACCTCACAACTTTTTCTTTCTGGGACAACATGCTGCAACATGTTAGTGTTCCAAGGTCCAGGATTCATCCCCAGTAATGATCTCTGATAAAACAGGTCTGCTTCTTGTACTCATCATTCAAAGATGTGCACACACACACGCATATAAACACGCCCGTCCACACACACACACACGCCTGCAGGCATATGCACTCTCACTCTCTGCACTGACCAATATTCAATCAGAATGCTCTGAACTGATCCAAAGAACATGCCAATTTGTTTCCTATCTGTTCAATCATCAACATCAACCTGATGTCAAAATTTTGTGAACTGCTGTCACATATTCATCATTCCTTGATCTTGCTCCTTAAATCAGTTGCACCAGTGGCACACAGCAGATTTATAAAGGCTTTACCTCCATATACAGCACTGAGGCTTACAACTTCCACTGGTGACTTCCCTGGTTTGCGAAAGAACTTGATGTTTGCCAACTGTTCAAACTGAAACACTGCAATCAACACTGGTGACACACTTCCATTCTAGGGCCAGCATCAACACACTTACTGTTGCAACTTGCTACACAGGTGCCATATTCTACCCCTGCAAACTCTATCCTCCTCATTCTAAAGGGGGCACTGATATCTTGGTACAACTGAAATCCAGAAACTTTTTGACCCTCCCCCTTTGCCACACATTCAGACTACCTACATCGCTCACTCTGTAAGTCACAGCAACAATTTTTTTGGCCAACAATGTGGCAGAGCAGGAAATGGACTATGTAAGTTTCAAAGCATGTGACATGTATCTGAAAATGTTACCACCAGATGGGGATATATGTACAGGAATGCACGTGCATTTCATGCACCAACATCACGGCACTGATGATCTTGCTCTCTAACAGAATTCTGTAAAGTGGAACAGCATTTGTGCATGAAAATTGCAGTTCCCAATGGCAGAAATACACAGCGGTGCAGAGCTCTGTGAAGCATTGTGTGATCATGTCCCACCATATCGAAAATTTGCAAGGTGGTACAGACATTCAAAAGCGGAAGAGTGTCAACAGCAGCTCAGCATGAGATGGCACAGGTTAGCAGGCCTGATCAAGCCAATGGTGTTCACTGCCCTCCCAGTCATTGGCAACAAATTGTAGACAGACAAAGTGACTACTCTGAGGGTTGTTAGAAGTTTGTACAAGTAGTTTGCGTTGTACTCTCTTCCATATTTACTCTGTGCACAACAATAAAACAATGCAACCATGACTCAGAAAAAGCATGGGCCACTTGCCTCTTACCAGTGGCTCCCGTATATACACCTCCACCTGATGGTAACATTTACAAGTATGAAGGATGTCCAGAAAGTAAAGATACAAATGCAATGAAATTTTTTAGAAATATTTATTAACAAAATCAAGTGAAAAAAATCTTAACACATACCTCTTAGCTATTTTTCGACATGATTACCACCACTGTAAAGGCATTTGTTTAGCCTGGGTACGAGTTTCTGTATTCCGATGTCACAGAACTCCACCACATGTGCACACCTGGGTTCTTCTCGTTGATTTTATGCCTCACAGGACCGCCGTAAATACTGTGGCATATTGTGCAACACTGAAAAGGCTTAGACGTGCAATTCAGAAGCAAAGACAAGGGATGCTGCATGACAATGCAACGGCACAAACCGCAAGAGCAACGCAGCAGTTGTTGCAGTTTCAACTGGGAGCTTTTAGACCATCCGGCTCACAGCCCAGACCTCACTCCCAGTGATTTCCATTTGTTTTTGCATTTAATGAAACATCTGGCCAGCCAGAAGTTTCACAAAGATGAAGAGGTGGAAACCAAGTCACTACATGGCTGCATGCGCAGGCGGCAGAGTTCTATGACATAAAAGAATACAAAAACTCATACCCAGGCTACACAAATGCCTTGACAATGGTGGTGATAATGTCAAAAAATAGCTAAAGGTATGTGTTAAAGGAGCTTTTCACTCGATATTGTTAACGAATAGTTGTAATGAATTTTATTGCGTTTGTAACTTTACTTTCTGGATGCCCCTTGTATATGCCACATGCTTTCAAATGCACTTACTCCGTTTCCCACATTGCCACACTTCTGGAAGACAGCTGCCATAACTTACAGAGTAACCTACAAGTGCTTCTTTGTAGTCTTATGGAGTAACCTTGTATGAGGGCCAAGAAACATCTAACTGGTGGGCACAAGGAGCTCCCATCTAGAAGAACGACACTGACCTCTATCTAGAGTCAAGATCTAGAATATTTGAGCTCCTACTTTCATGTCCCCACAACACAGTGGCAACTTTACATTCTATAGTGTTACGCTATGAAATAAACCCCTGGTAAGCGTTTCACATAAAATCATTGCCAGTGGCAGAAAATCAAATGACTGAAAGGCCACACTCTTACAAGTCTTATTGTTCCAAAAGCTTAGAACAGTAAGGAACTCTTCCTGTGATGGTCACTTTGCCATTAAATGCACCATTATTTGGACAGTTTACCTCAGTTAAAATAATTTAAACTATCATCCTTATTTCAAAATCAGTTCAGCTAACACACTACAGAGAAATGTTTTATTTAATCATGCTATCAATTGCAAAGAACATACAGAGTTGATGGTAGCAATGAAATATAAATACAGAGCATTGGTGGAATGACCTGGCAGTTGAAAACAGAAGTACAGTCAAATCTGTTTACAACAACATTGGTTTATGCAACACGTCTATAGCATCATATATTCTGTGGTACCAATTAATTCCTCAGTGTTAACCATAACATTATATTCCTTGGTCTGAACAACACGCGTTTATAATGACACAAAATATTCAGCCCATCATGATGTTATAACAGACTTTGTACTTGGAAAAACAAGGCCCAGTGCCACTTTGTCCATCATAAATCCAACACAGATTAGCCTGGGATTGAACCCAGCCCTCCACAGTGAGATTCTGTTAATCCCTAAGATTATACAGCACTAATGGCACTGTGCAACAGATTTGTGGTTGCATCCTATTACAGAAACAAAAATATGTTCACTTAGTAGACTTTGCAATTCAGAACATCAAACTAGCATTTGAATAATGGGATTGGCTCCGGTTTAAAAAAAAATAGATTATATTGCTGTATGGACACAGGACACAACAGTGAACTGACATGGATTAAATTAGCACCTTTTCACTTTACTGAATTTCCTGAGCATCCCTCTTCACCACCCAGCTGTAATTGGCTACCATGGCTGCACTCCATTTCCCCCTGTATCTGTTCTCCATTGCGGAGATGTCCTGGTGAAAACACTCACCGTCTTTGCCACTTACGGCACCACAGTTAACCAGAAAGGAATCAAGTGTGAATGAAGGAAATGCGTCTTGAGTGACATGTTGCAGCCAAGTTTCTCATAAGAAGTTATATGATCCTCCACAAGCTTCCTGAAGTTGATGGCATTTGCACTTCCTAGAAAACCAGTCACAACATGTCAAAAGACATTCCATGCTGCCTTCTTGTCATCACTGAGAATGAGATCAAATTGGGGGTCTCTGAAGAGCTGACATACCTGCAGGCCAATGAATACACCCGCCTTCATCTTCTCCATACTAAGCCTTCGGAATTTCTCACACAAAAATTAGAATGCTGGGCCATTTCTGCCCAGTGCCTACACAGAATTTTCATAAGGCCAATGTAATACAAGTATGTAGAGGTGGAAGTAACCCTTTACATGGATCTACAAGAGACTGATGAGCTATGCACTTTTACACAGGGGTATGTGATTTATGTAGAGGCCAGTTCTTCTTGCTGTAGTTAAGACTTTTGGCATGATTATCCAGTTTGCATAAGAAACAACAAAATTTTGTGTAACCCCTCTGCAGTCCCATCAAAATAGCAATTACCTTCCCTTTCACTTAGTCCGATCCTCTTCTACCTTGCGGTGTAGAGCTGCAATTACCTTCAAATCACCGCAAATATGCCATTTACATGTCTTGTAGTTCACACAGTTGAGAATTTCCTTCATGTTTTTATACGTTTTTATTTGTGGATGGCAGAGGCAACAGGGATTGAAGGCACTACATTTCCCTTGTGCAACAACACTGCTTTTAGGCTATGCATGGAAAAGTCTACAAATAATCGCCATTCTTCCGGATTGTGCCTGATGTTCAGTGCTGCCAACAAACCCTCGACATTCTTACAAGCATTCAGCTCACCTTGTGTTATGAAGAACTGCGCAAAATCTTTTTGATGGGAGCGAAATGCTGTTACTTTCACAGTATCGTCCAGAAAATTTCGCTGTTTAAGTCTTGAAGACAACAGTTCTGCTTTATTCTTTGACAGTTCTAGGTCTCTGATGAGGTCAGAAAGTTCTTCCTGCGTGACCTTGTGTGGTTCAGTACAGGTTATGTTCAGGAAAAATTCCGATCTCTTGAAGTAGGTGGCTGCTGTGTTCCTTTGGGTGTACTCTCCTCTTCCTCATCACAGTCTAGGAAAAACTGTAGCAGGGTTCTGGAATAGGCAGGCAGACCTTCACAGTGAGGAACTGGACAAATAGCCAATGGTGTGTCTGGGTACTCCACTGTCCACTTTTTCTTCTTGGTTATCCCTTCCTGAATAGGAAGCAACATACAGAAGCACCAGTCACTGAGGTGATTTCTCAGCTCCCTCCATATTATGGACACTGCGAACAGCATGGAACATCCTTTGTGATTCATCAGAGCATTGACCTTAGATGAGCAGGGCATGCAGCACACGTGCAGAGCCCAGATGTGGTACTGGTCGCCTACTTTACAACCAAAATACAGGAAGTAGGCTTGTTTTGTCACTGGGGTTAAAGCACACTTCCTTGAAGCAAATGTGATTCCTCCAACATATGTAACAGAAACTATAAGCAACTGTTCACACAGTTACACGGCATTTCTAACCCATCTGAAACAAACGCTGAGAGAAAGGTGTATCTCACTGTGAACAGCACACACGCAGAAGAGGTGACACAACTGCTCAGCACCCAAAAGGATTCTTACAATGCCAGAGATAGACAAAGAAGGAACAGTCTACAACAATGTTAGTTGAGCACATGGTATTGTGAATGTGCCTGGGAATGCGGTCACATGCAACCTCAGTGCCGAGTGTCCTACTTGTCCACTGACCAGTAACTTATTCTTATGAGATCCCTTCTGAAACTTGGAAACCAGAACCAATTCTCAATTTTTAATGCCATTTTCATGTTCATCACCCTAAAATTGGCTATGATTAGGTACTTTAATTTCTATAATTTTTTGTGTGTTGCACAGCATGGAAGATGAATAAGACAGAAATACAGGGCATCGGTGAAATAATTCTGACAGGCGGAAACCAAAGTACTCAGTTGGAGGGTGATAAGCGGTCCCTATCATTCTCCGAATAAATACAGTCCACACCCTCACCCTATTTCTTTAAGAGTCAATTTAAAGAGTCCTCCCATTTACACCTATCTTTTCAAAGTGACATCTCCTTCCTGACGCTGTGCCATGGCTCAGGTGGCTAGCCACCACACAGACCTAGACACAATTACAGGCCAGCCCATGTGGTATTGTGTTGGCTCTTCTCTGACGACTTCAGAATTCCCCTGACAGTACCTTTCCACCAATGCTGCATCCTCATATTCCATTCATCTACCATCAACACCATAAAAACTTAGCAACTTTTTCCCTTTTCCAGTTTTCTGATAAAGAAACTGGGATAGCATAGTCGGTATAGTGACTAGGCTACAAGCTGCATGCACCAGGGTTTGAATCCTAGCAGGGGCAAAATGTCCAGACCAGCTCTGGGATCTACCCAGCCTCATACTCATGTAGCGCTGAGATTAAAAATAAGTGATCTATACCTCTACTCCCCCTGCATCCCTTCAAGACTGGACAGAGAAAAGTTTGGTTTTTACCTTTTTCTTACCTCTACCATGCATGCAACATTCCCCATCTGCAGTATTATCACTGACTTTATCACCCGAATAATACGGTGTTCAATAACCTATCAGCAGTAGTCCTCCACAACCAAACCACTTACCTTCATACTGAAACCAGATGGTGCAACATTCTTAGGCCATTCAAATGCAGTTGTATGCAGACGACTACCTGACTCAAAAAGCAACATGCATTTCTCTTCAGTCCTTTGAAGTTTTATTAGGTAAGTTTTATGATCTATGTCATACACCTGACCAACACGCATGCCAACCAATCTGCAGAACAATGTTAACAATTAGTTCCATGTAACACTAACTAAGTGCTGTAAATCAGATCAGTAAAACACTTGTACATATTGTACAGCCTGTGCAGTCCATATGTGCTGTGGTGCAACAACTGGCAGTAAATACACTTCCAGACAAAGATATTTGAGATGTAGACTGTTCATACTAAAGAGTGGCCTGTAATTACAGTCAGAATAGTCTGTGTAAACTGCTATCTGTAAAAAACACAAGATTTTTAAGAGCACCTGCCACACAACCATTTGTGTATACTGCAATTATAGTCAATTTCTTGAAACAGCCAAATGCACACAAAATTCATGTATGTTACATACATTGCTCTGACACGTTTGGTGTTCAGAACACAACTATAAGGCAGCATGGCCATGCTGCCTAACAATTGTGGAACCATAAAGTGGGTTGTCTTATGACATTTGGTTTTAAACTGGCATTACATGCTGCCTGAGGATGATGTACTGAACACTGAAACATGTTGGAGCAATATATGTAATATACAGAATTTTGTGTGCATTTGGCTGGTTCAATAAATTGCCTACAATTGTTCATAACAACGAACGGAACGTACAGCCTTAAAATGAATATACTACATTCATACATGAAGCAAGTTGTACGTAGACTAAAATTTTCTAAAAGAACTTATAATGCTCAATGCTTCCACAATACACATGCTAGGAGACAAGTAACATAAATCAGTTATCCATCCACGTGAATCATTATAGCCTATTTTCATACCAAATTTCACATATTTCACTACAATTCTTCTTTAATTAGGCCTAAGAAAGGCAAATGTAAATATTAGTTTTGTGCAGTGGCTATGCCATTATCACACATTCTGAACAAGATGGTTTTAATCCTTACACCAGACATACCAAGTACAACAAAAATTACAAACAAAATCAGTGTTGTCAGTGCAAAATCAACTTCTGGGTCTCCTCCATATCAAACAGGTATGCTACCATATCTACCACCAAGCTTCAATGTTCAGGTGGGGAGATGAAGACAGAAGCTGTGGCCTATAAATACATACAAAGAGACACACATATGTACACCATGCATTCCATGGAACCAAAATGTAGTCAAAGTGACAACAGAAAGTGGAAAAAGTTATAAAAGTACAAAATACACAATACAAAATACTATAATCATTTCACATATAAGACTTGAATATTACACCACATTCATTACATACAGCTGATAAGATCATGAGTCATTTTTAAACACTGTGAATTCATCAACAGAATTTAAAAAATGTGTATTTAAGAATCTCCTTAATTATGCTTTAGACTGAACTTTTTCATTCATCAGAGTAGGGAGCCTGCGTGATAAACTGTTGAATATTCTGATGGCAGCATAGTATGTACTTCTCTGAAAACATACAAGGTTGACAACTGGTCCATAAAAATGGTATTTATTCCTTGTATTAGTACTACATACAGCTGATTTTGAACTTTTTCTTGGTTATTTATGTGAAAGATCATTAATGAAAATATGCATTTACAAGAACAAAGTGAGATCTCTAATCTCATAACCAGGCAGCTACATGTATTTCTACATTTTCCACCAATCATAATTCTAAAAATTTTCTTTTGTAGGGTAAAGATCTCTTTACTGTAAATCAAAATACACCCCCTTCCCCACCAAAATTATTCCATACTTCATTATAGAATAAAAACGCCAGTGTAATTTCACAAAGGCTAACGTGACTAAACAGGAGTCCTTAAGATTTTTCCTATGCTAATGTCCTCACTCAATTCATTTGTTAGACAGAACTTGTGTGCTTCTCAAGATGCGTTCAATCATGATCAACAGTAATCATCCTGCTGCCGAAATGAAAAGAAGTTTTTCAAAATACGATGAAAATAAGATATACACAAACTTTCAACAGCCTACCTGAATGCAAAAACAACAGATAAGCTAAACGTACTGCACACATATTGCAACCATCACATCGTCACCTGAATTGCAACAGTATTGCCTGTTTACATGTGAATTCACGATACACACAGCTAGGCGAATTCGGCTACGAATTCTAAATCAGCTAAAATTTTCCAGTTAACACTTAACCCCAAACCGTCGACTCCTAAACTTTTTTCGACATACATAACCTCGGAGCGCATATAACATTTTATCAATAAAATGAACACATAACCCGCACAGTACCCACTACGTGGAAGCACTACTTACTTTTGTAGTTCAGTGACACTGCACAGCAGGTCGTAGGTGCTAAATCTGGTTTTCATTTTAGACGGTAACGCTGTTCAATCAACAGCGATCCTACTATTTCCGAACGCAAATAAATTTCCGGACTCTTAAATCAATCCTCCGCGAACTACGCTTCGCTCTGCATTCACATTCTACTTCCACACCCAGCGTGGCACCGACTAACGAATGCGCCACCGAGTATTTCATTCAAAGCACAGATCGTCTGTAAGTGACCACGACGCGGAAAGTTAGCTGTCATTAGGACTGCGCGTGCAGTTACGGTTATGACGGAATGTGTGCTGAGAAGTGGCTTTGGAAATAAGTTTTGCGCCGTGTACATGATTGCAAGACAGTGTTCTTACATTATGTGTGCATTAAATTGTGGACTGTATGGAACGAAGATTGTGTGCTAAAAGACGGTCTGTATTGGCTGTAGCAAATGATTGTAGTGTTATCCGCTGCTTTCACATTATTCGTGGGTGTCCTTGTGTTACGATGTACAGAAAGTAACAATTGCCGTCGGAGAGGTAGGGGAACTGCTTTCCGGTGTCGAATGATCATGGATTTACGTAACAGACAGCCGTAAGAGACCCGTTCTAAACAAAATACCTAAAATGCCGCAAATTAATGTTAGGAATCAAACATTGCCAACAAGAAGTTTCCGGCTTCCAGACAAATGCACTTAACTAATTTGAGAAGCAGACTACCTTGCGGCGAATCTGTAATGAATTCCTTGTGTTACATGCAATCAGCTAGCTTGTTACATTAGCATACACGACGTTCCGGCGTGAGCGGATTATGTCATGGTTTAAGCACGGACGAACTTTTTCATGTATACACGCATGTGTCAACTCTTACTCAAACTCACTGGCACCCCTTAACCGTCATTGCCACCCGCAGTGCCGCCAACATTGACGTCGGCATTGGGTTGGACCGATGTTGTGAATCGGTCTGTGATGTTAACGAGTTGAAACTTGTCAATGTCGTTAGAGGTAAAATACATTTTGTACAAGTAACATAAGTTGCCAAAAGAAGAATTACTGGTTTTAGGAAAGAAGAATGCACGCTTTACCAAAATGTACTGATGGAGCTTAGTTTACTTTTGAATGCATGTAGTGACAACGTGTGCAATTGCACAGTATACTTTACTGAAAACGATGATATTATCGTATTTTGCAAATTATAGGTGCCTGTAACTGGCAGTACGTACTATATGTGTTTATGACTCGATCATCCTTTCGCAATTGCTGTGGTATATTTCACGGAAGATACATGCAAGTGACTTGTCCTTCAAAAAGTGACTCGTCATTATATAATTACAAGGGGCCCTGCAGCTTGCCCACCTCATCCTTGGTGTGATCGTCCACATGCGGTTTGGTGAGGAGTACAAATTATAGGGCTAATGAGTAATTTTAATTGTTTGCTTATGCCAACCATTAGTTTGTGTAGCTGAGAGTATACTGTAGTTATGTGCTGTGAATAATCATGTTTTCAGAACTGTCAGCAATGGCTAGTGAAGGCAGTAAGTTGGATGTCATAATATTTGGTGCAACAGGCTTTACAGGCAAGATTGCTGTATATGAAATAGTCAAGTTGGCCAAGGAGAAGAATATCACTTGGGGTATTTCTGGAAGGAATAGAAATAAGTTGGAAAATGTACTGAAGGAAGTTGAAGAAAAAACAGGTAACTTCTTAGGCAAAGCTAATATAGAGTAGTTGCAAGACTTGTTTTCCTACTAAATGTTCATGGTTCTTAATTAACACCTCAACGTACTGCTATTTCCTTAACAAAGAGAGTATTTGTGAGTCAACATTCTAATATAATCGTAGTATATACCTTCATATTTTACATTCCTTTCTTACCAAAGTGTTGCAGAATTTAGATCATGTTACAGTAGGATTGCCAAAGCTGAATGGAAACTCAAGTCTTGGCTGTCAAAAAGAAACACAAATTGAATTCCACCAAAGTTGAGTTTTTGTATTAGCGACTAAATTAAATCACAATCAACATCATAAATATGAGTCATAGTGTATGCCAAAAAGTCTGGAAAGACATAAATAACTTACTGCCACTGTGTTTGTTGGCAGTCTGTGTTCAGTATGTTTACCTGTACATCTGACAACAAAAACAGGCCACAAGTGAGGGTATGTATGATAGTTATACTAGGATGGTCACCAATATATATTGCTTCTGTTTGTAAAGTAGCCGTGTTTTAAGTAGCTGGGAATGAGGAACTCCAAGCCAATGTGGTGACAGAAGCTGCTGTACCATAGTTATGTTCATTTGTGGTGGTGTGTGTCTGTAGTTTGAGAGTAGCTCTACCTGGAATCTGAGCAGATGAGTTTTCTTTATCTTTATCGTATCCATCTCCTGAAGGATGTTGAGCCAGTTTTTGAAATGTAGATCTCTATAATAGTGAGATGACGGACAAAGCCTGAAAGGGTAGTGTTGAAGAAGGTAACTTCTTGTCTCTATGTTTTTTATGTATGGTATATTTAATGACATTGTCAGTAGGTCAGACAAGAGGTGCACAAATCCTGAGCACTGGATTGCCAGATAAAAGAGAGGTGCTCAGGTCGCTCATGAAGTGTGAGTTTACATTATGAAACTTGCTTCATGTCACCCCTCTGGCACCTAGAATTTAGAGGTGGCTCCTAGATTCTTGGAAATTTTGTGGACCCCTGGCTCAGGCTGTGTAGTTTTGCATGGTAGGATGATTGGTGAATAATGAATTAGAAAGGATGTGAAAGGATGAGTCATGGCTTGATTTCAAATTCTATAGCATTATTGCTTTGTTTGACAGCTATTGGCTGCCATTTTCTGTTGGTCCAATTGCCATATTAACATCACCCACTCGGATGACCACCCTTACGAGATGGGTTAGTGGCAGAAATTGACGCAATATTTCTCAGGTATAATAATGGCCATGTACTACAGCATTTGCCTGGAGGGACTGAGAAAAAAAGCATTGAAGACGTCAGCCAGGATGTCTGGTCTGTGAGCCAGAATTTAACTTGGGACATCTTGAATGTGAAGCAAGAACAGTACTCACTGGACCATAACATACAGTGGCTGTCTTGTTGTTTGCATGTTGTGATATGCGTTTAACTGAATTTAATTGCACTGAAATTATATGTGTCACCATAAAATGTGTAAATTTGCAGACGCAGACCTTGCTGCAATCACAGTTGTAGTGGCAGATGTGGAAGATGAATCATCTCTTCAGGAGATGGCATCTAAAGCTCGTGTTGTGGTTAATTGTGTTGGTCCATACAGATTCTATGGAGAACCTGTTGTGCGTGCATGTATAGCAAGTGGGGCTCATCATCTGGATGTGACTGCTGAGCCTCAGGTGAGAAGAGTAGGCAGGCACTGGTGATTCTTAATATCCATATATTATCTTTTAAACGCCAAGTTAAATCCCAGCTGTACATCCCAGCTCACCGAATTTCTCTGCATGGGTATTTAAATTTTGCGCATGCTTTACGAAAACTGTAATATTTTTGCAACGAATGGGGATAAATTTATGAAATAAACGACACTTTGTCAGGAAGGAAACAGGTATTGCTCAGAGTGCTGTAAATATAAAATACAAGCAACTTTTCAAACTTTCTTAACTGTGTTCAAAGGATCACCTGCAACCTAGTCAACAGAAATTTTTCCTTTCCCTTCCCCTTAGAGCCGCTACTCAGCTGCTTCAGATCCCAAATGGTTTTATTACCAACATGCTTTTCGCAAAATGCAAGACTAACCTAACAGTGCAGTGCATTTTTAGCACTTATGCATTTATGGCCAATTTAGGGCCTACATTTGGACCTGGCTAAGTGTTTACACAAAGATACAACAACAACAACAACAATAAGAACAACGTTTCAGAGTGCTTCAGAGTTACCATTGCATGCAGACAGAGAAAAGGAATGCGTTTTCAATGTCGCCAAATGGAGCTGACCTAAGAGTACATGTTAGCGGACTAAAGGTTACTACGTCCTGTAGATATGTCATACTTCATTTTCATACTAAAATCTGTTTCATCTGTTACAACATAGTGGAACCTGATCCATCTGTTCGTTGAGCACTGCAGGCTTTTGATTCAGGAGGTTTTTGAATCAATTTTCAGACCTGTTTGTGTGAATGTTTTTGTGTGCAGTGAATAGCTAGGTAGCTTCCAGTGCTGTTAAATATGAAAATTAATAAAGTTGAAGGATACTGTAGCCACTGCTAGAAGGAAGGACTTGTGTGCACCCAAAGCAGCAGCGTGCAGAACGTTTATATAGGAGTGATTCTAAACAGTGTTCATTACATGCAGATTGACAGGGAGGTTAGTGCGAGTAATTTTGAACTAATTGACACATTAGTGGATGATGGTGGTGTTGAAGAGGTTGAGAGGGTTGTTGGTGACAGAGATGTAAAATGGGAGGACGTGTCAAACTGTAGCAGGCAGCATTGCTGCATTGGTAGGTTTGGGCTGTACGGTGTAGGGTAACACACGAATGACAGTTTTGGAAGTTTTGGACCATATTTCAATAATGAATTCTGGGTAATGTTGTAACTCAGACTGAACAGTTCTTAAAAATACACAGAGCCAAGCTGTGTGCAGAACATTTGTTAAAACTGCAGGATGTGGGGTCCTTCAGTATGGTGGCCTGGTGTGCAGATGCGGGTGGTGGTTAAATGTGGAGCTTTGGTTGAGTGGTAGTTGACTGGAAAAGTGAAGCACGCAGAGTAAAACCTGCTGCTGTGGTACTTTGGCACAGCTTGCTGACAGATGAAACAGACTGTGAAGAAAAGAGGGTCAAATAGAAAGAAAGAACAGAACATAGTTCATTAGATGCAGATTATATGTTAATTTCATAAGAAATTGTTTTTCAGTGCAACTTTGTGATGCTATCAAAATATCATGATTTAATTCAATTGTTACAGTTCATGGAGAGGATGCAGTTGGACTATCACAAGGCAGCTGAGGAGAAGGGAGTGTATGCTGTATGTTCTTGTGGGTTTGACAGTGTTCCAGCTGATCTTGGGACAGTATTTCTTATGAACAAATTTCAAGGTTTGTCATTAAAGATGCCGTTGCTACTGTAGCGTTTGTTCTTCATATACTGCTTGAGTAAGACTATCAGATGCAACGTATTGGGATGTCTTTTGAAAGAGATTCAATTTATCCGCTACAGTATGGATGAACTTTCCCTGTGTTTACACTATTAAGTACATATACGGTAAAACTCGTTTAAGACGTCCCCGGTTAAGAAAATTTCCCGCCTAAGAAGTCAGGATAAAAAGCACCAAAATTCTCCCGTTTGATTAACATTACACGTTGCCCTTTTAATACATCCCTGCATAAGGAAATTTCCCGCCGAATAAGTAACAAGTTTGACGACGAAACAATTTTTTGACCCAGTTAATACATTTTGTTTCAGAATCTTAAAGAATTTCCCTGAGTTTCCATTCGTTCCATTTCCAAAACGCAACATTCAAATGGTGCAGTCAATTCATATAGGTTAATCTGCAAGGTAATTTCCGGTACGCTTCAGACAGCAGATTGATGCAACATCACAGCCAGTGCGGGGGTGTCCTATTTCTTCTGCGATGCAGAGATTGCAGTCAGTCAGTCCCAACTACTCGGTCTCTCACAAGAACCAAAAAATTGTATCGGGCGGCTGGAAGCAGATATTAGCTGTTCCATGACCTGCATACACCTGCGTTTGGCAACGCTGGTATGTGGCAGCTCACTTGCTGCTTGAACTACCCAGGACTTGGAGGAAACGAAGGCAGCCAATAACATTTGAAGAAGTTTAGGCGCGCGCTAGTTGAAGTGACACGATGTTGGGTGGGGGGGGGACAGCGATTTGGTGCGAGATAAGTGGGTGGTGGATTGCAACAACTTGTTTAAACATAATTTATCAGTGGTAATATAAATGCGTGGTGGTGTAGCGTGATTGTGAAACATTTGTGGTGACTGTGTGCAGATAAGTTACGTCAGCAATTCCAGAAAATAAATTCAATACACTGCAGAGTTAGTGAAAGTAACTGGGACTACTGACCACTCCTTATGGTCTATCTAAAAGCGAACCTATGTAATCTGAAGATGTATACTGCTACTGTTTTTTAAAAAAAAGAGAACAAGGCAACCCACGCTTGAAAAATATTTCAAGAAAAGTGAACATCTGGAAAGAAATGTGAACTTGTGAAGGAAAAGTCAGTAACAGTATAGGTAAAGGTGTAAATAAAACTGTGAATGAAAGGTTACAGACAGAATGGTTAAATGGTCAGATACAAGTGAGAATGTGTTAAGATAGCCGCAAATTATACAAATTCAGCATACATATGTGATAAGTTCACAAAAAATGAAAAAAATAGAACTTTTTGTTCCTACCCTTTTAAGAAACTTCCCGCTTAACCCTTTAACTACGAATGGCGACTGTCGTAGTCGCGCAGGGGGCTTTTAAACAGTCTGTCTGGGACAAATGACGACCTCAGTTGTCGTCAATATTGTGTCGAATTTGGAAGTATTTTTTTCGCCCCTATCCCACGTACCTCTCAGGATTTCTGTGTGGTATGTCCCCTGAAGGTGAGAGCTGGTGCGTGCAGTTATAAATGTTCCCTGTCCACCCCTGTAAGGCCTCCAACAGTCGCGATATATATGTCAACACATTGGTGAACTGCGCATTTCTCAGCTGAGTAATACCGTTCTGGAGAAGGAGTGTTTTGTTTATCAGTCACACTGGAGTCGTATGTGGGCTGAATATCAACAGTGTGCTATGAAGCCAGTTACTAATTGACGGCTGAATGGTTTTCGGTGGCGTACTGTAACACGTATTTTCAGACTGAACTAATACAAAAATACTGGAGATATCCATGAAAATCTATATGTACAGCTACAGGAGGGCTTACAGGTGTGTCTGTTGTAGTTCTGGGGCATTCTGTAGGAGTTGTGTGGCAGAAATGTGTAACACAGCTGTCTAATATACTAAAAACGTCGTGTTCACCCTTGAAACACGTGGAATTTTTCTCAGCATTTACGTCGTGGGCTTAGATCTGTTTTGCTCTCATCATGTAAGTTGGTCATTGGTTAGGGTATTAGATTTATGAGGGCACAGGAATACAAAACCGTCTTTGTAACAGACCAGGGTAGTGTTCAGCAAGCAGTAGCAAGAACAAAAATGACTGACCGGGTGAGGAGGAGGAGGAGGAGGAAATATTTGCGTCCACTGTTTTTCACAGTGAAGCCAGGACGATGTAGTAACCCAGCCCAACAAATGACCTTCAAAAGATGAACCCGTACAATGTTTCACACATAGCACTTACGTTGCCGCGGCTGTGGTTAGACACACAAATATTCTTACTACGTCATAAGCGCATTCCGAATTCCTGCCATGGTCACGAAGGCTTGATAACCCAAGCCGTTAGAGACTGACAGATACCCAACCAAGGCGTGGAATATGACCAACCATGGAAAATAAAGACAGTCTTTTGAAACATTCAACCAGGCTTATGCTAAATTCTATAACCCCTTGGAACATTTGACAGTGGAAAAAGTAATTGTAGAATTCAAAGGCAGGGTTATATTCAGACAGTACATTTCCAGAAAAAGGGAACGTTTTGACATCGAAATTTATAAACTGTGTGCCGAATCAGGTTATACACATGACATGAGGGTGTACTTGGGTAGAGACTCGTGCTGCGACTTTGACGACATGAGTGCAATACACGCGTGGCGCCTTGTTTCGCGGACTATCACACGAAAACTAGTTTGTGTAATAGTGCGAGCGAATAGTGTATGTGTGTGATGATAGAAGAGTGATCAAAGGTGCCACGGATCTTGTGCAGCAACCAGAATTATGTGAATAATAAAATATTTACCCCACATTTTATATAATGCATGTAATTTGCAGGACTAAATTTATTGTAAAAATTCGTGAATATTTTTTCCCGAATTCACCAATTCATAAACACACCACGAAATTTTTTTTCATTAAATTTGAACGAAAAGTCTATGAGATATGCTTTTTTATCTAAGAGCAAGCGTTAGAAATTAAATGCCCAGAGAGAAACCTCGGCTGGGGGACCTGCGCTGGGGGATTTAATCGTGGAGTGAAAGGGTTAAGAAGTCAGATTTTCTTGGAATTTTCAAAAATGTCTTAACAGGGTTTTACTGTACTTTTATGCTTTCAGGTATGAGAGGTGTACAGTTTGTTCACTAGATGAGCAGCTATTAGCGTCTTAAATTTGACTGCTCCATAAATTTAGATTGATGGGTGGGTGTGTGGTTACTTGGTTGGTTGTTCAGTTATTATATCTGCTTATAGTAAGTGTGTTTTTTTGTGTTTTGCAGGAGATTTGAACTCTGTGGAGAGTTACCTAGAATTTGGACCTCTTGCACCATTTAAGGTAAAGTGCTGTATATGTGCAAAGTTTTGAGTATGAGTATTATTTGTATAACTTCATGTCATCATCATAATATTATATGTGTAAGTTGTTCATATTACTGTAATCATTTTAGGGCGCACAGGGACACTTTGGTACCTGGGAGTCAGTAGTGTATGTTTTGGCCCATTACAATGAGCTGCAATCAATCCGCCAGAAGCTGTTTGCTGATCACTTACCTCAGTTCTCCCCAAAGTTAAAACTAAGGTAAAGAAAAGTGTCTTGTACATTTTATGCGCATTGTTCGTAGCTTTTGGTGGACGAGTATGATGGTTGTGGTGGTGGTTGGTTGGGTTGGTTTGGTCGGTCGGTTGGTTGGTTGGTTGGTTGGTTGGTTGGTTGGTTGGTTGGTTGGTTGGTTGGTTGGTTGGTTGGATGGTTGGTTGATAGGTCAATCAGTAGGCTTTCATCATTGTTGTAGTGGTTGTCACCATCGTCAACATCATTGGTGGTGGTGGTGGTGGTGGTGGTGGTGGTGGTGGTGTCATCATCATCATCATCTCCCACATTGTTGTCCTCACCGTCATCATAAAAATTTATTGTCTTGTACCTTGTAAATGGTACGTAATATAGTGTCAGTACTGAGTGGGTATATGAGAAGCTGATAGAGTGAATATATGTACATTGCTCTGAAAATGTGCTGCATAGTTCTGATGAAATGTTCTTTGTAGACTGACCTATGTCAGGTCTCTTCTTTGATTTAAGAGAGCAGACGTGGATTGAGTGCTGTACTTGAGGTACTTTGAAGAATTATTTTAATTTTTAGTTACCCAGTTAACAGTCGCGATTGAAGTACAGTAAATCTCCGTTAAGACATTTTTGAAAATTCCAAGAAAATTCAACTTCTTAAGCAGGAAATGTCTTAAAAGGGCAGGACCGGAAAGTTCTGTTTTTTAATATTTTTGTTAACTTATTACATATGTATGCTGAGTTCATATAATTTGCAGCTGTCTTAACACATTATCACCTGTATCTGACCATCTAACCATTTTGTCTGTAACCTTTTGCTCACAGTTTTATTTACACCTGTAACTATACTGTCACAGACTTAGCATTCACAAGTTCACATTTCATTCCAGATGTTTACTTTTCCTTGAAATATTTGTCAAGTGTGGGTTGTCTCCACCCCCCCCAAAAAAAAAAAACAGTTTCAGTACACATCTTCAGATTCCATAGGTTTGCTATTAGGTACACTATAAGGGATGGTCAGTAGTTCCAGGCACTTTCACTAACCATGCAGTGTCTTGAATTTATTTTCTGGAATTGCTGATGTAACTTGTCTGCGCGCAGTCATCACAGATGTTTCACAATCACGCTACACCATGATGAATTTATATTACTGCTGATAAATTATATTTAAACAAGTTGTCGTGTGTGAGCACCACGGGTCTGGCGTCAGACTGCTGTTCCCCCAACGGGGTGGCATCCACCTCCACGTGGCTTACACTCCTTGCCGTAGAACTCTGCGCCAGCAAGGTGGAACCCTGGGTGGTGTCATCTAGTGCACCTAAACTTATTCAAATGTTATTGGCTGCCTGAGTTCCCTCCTAGGGACAGCCAGTTGAAACTTCCACATGCCAACGTTGCCAAATACAGGCTCATGTAGGTCATGGAACAGCTGGGACAGGATTCCGGCCCCCCAATACAATCTTTCTGTCGTCATGACAGACACCGAGTAGTGGGAACAGAATGACTATAGTCCTTATAGTGGGAGAAATACAACACCCCCACTGCATGAGGTTGCATCGTTCTGTTGTGTGAAACTTGCGGAAATGACCTTGGAGATTAACCTATATGAACTGACCACACTATTTGAATGCTGTATTTTGGAAACAGGTGGAATGGGAACTCGGGGAAATTGTTTAAGATTTTTGTGCAGAAAATGTATTAAACGGGTATAAAAATTGTTTCGTCGTCAAATTTGTTACTTCTTAGGTGGGAAATTTTCTTATGCGGGGATGTGTTAAAAGGGCAACATGTAAAGTTAATCAAATGGGAGAATTTTGGTGATTTTTAATCCTGACTTCTTAGGTGGGAAAACATCTTAACAAGGGATGCCTTAAATGAGTTTTACTGTATATGTGCCTGTAACTTCTAGTCATTTGATTGGATTTGTGTATATAATTCATTGTGTTCTGTTGTGTAGTATGTATTGCAGTTATGTAAAGTGTCATTTGGTTTTAGTATGTCTTGGCAGGTTCACTAGAAAATCTTTTCTGTGTACGTATTCATTCATGTTTCGTACCAACAAAATTAAAATGTTGTAGAGAATAGTAAGTTTGTGAGTAGATAAAGGTGACTGTGAGATAATTAAAACATATATAAACTTACTTACAGTTTATGGTGAAATTTCAGATATCTGTTCAAAAATGAGCATGTTGGTGGATGGTGTATTCCATTCCCTAACTCTGACAGATCTGTGGCGCTGCGTTCACAGAGATACTTCTTTGAACATGAAAAACTACGACCTGCCCAAATTCAGTCATACATCGTCTTCAAGTCAATTTTCTTCGTGCTTATTGTCAGCATTTTTGCACTTGTCCTTCTTTTGCTTTCAAAGTTCCAGTTTGGAAGAAAGTTGTTGCTTAAGGTAAGTTGACGTTTCATTAATAGCAGCTTGTATTTAACTGTGCTGGTTTGCGTTGAGCAATGGGAAATCCGATCGCAGTACCTGCCATGTCAGCCAAATCTAGGTTACTTAGTGTTGGAAGACAGTTGTATAGGCTGTTGCAAAGCTAGTGTCTGTTACTGCCTGTATTCTGGATCAGACTTTAGTGTTACTAAGCTAGGCAACAATAATTGAGTGTTGTGTCACCAGCTGGATGCTGTTTGTCAGACACTTCTCCACAACGGAGGCAACACGTGTGAAAAGATTTTGTGCACACGTCAGCTTTGTCAGTTCATTTGTCATGAATAGACAGACAGTTGGGTTTGTTTAGCACTGGTATTTGATAAAAGTTGCTCACCAGAATCAATTTGGGTGTATAATGAAGATTGATTCCAATCTTCTGGGGTATGATCTGATAAAGTGAATATCGGTTTCCATTAAGAATTACACAATAATGACACATTTTCAAGCTTATCCATTTCAGAACTGTCCTACTAGATAAGCCTGATTGTTGTGTTTTTTCAAAAACATCATAAGAGTGTTTTACTGTATATTTAGAAATAATAGATGAACTGATGGTTTGGTATGTGAAATGGAAGTAGATGCATATAACTCCAATTGTCAGTGAGGCTTAAATTTCTTTCTTTCTTGGAGGGTCTATGAAAATCATGGAGGCAGCTCGTAACTGGCGTGGGTTCAAGCTGTTAATATTTGTGAGTTCACCACGTGGCGTGTTGACTGCGTTATTTGTTGTCTAAAATAGATAATCATGTGCTCGTAATAGTACAAAAACTTACAGAAATATTTACTGTGCTGGGTTGGTGTGGTTACTGATAAAAGAGCATCTTTATTGTCTTTGTTACCGTTGTGTTTCTAGTATCCACATGTGTTCAGTGGTGGATTAATGTCTCGTGAGGGTCCATCTGAGGATCAAATGAAGAAGTCATATATGAACATGACACTGTTGGGGGAAGGCTGGAAAGAGAAATTAGCAGAACCGACAGACCAGCATGATTCTCCTCCGAACAAACATATTGTTGTGAAAGTAGGTGCTTCTTTATCTACTTCTCATGTGGTTCATTATTATCACAGTTACACCTTACGCCCACTTCCCACCAATACTAGATGCACCTTTCTGTCTTGTTAGTCCTTCTTCGTGTGAAGCCAGTAATCTCAAGTTCAGAACTGCAAAGTTAAAGAGCGTTAATTTTAAGTGAATAAATGTTTTGTGTTATCTTTAAGTCTCCTTATGATATATGAATATTGGTGTACCAACTAATGCATCTCTTTATTATCATTAATTGGTATGCCCCGATATATGTTCTGGTGATGTAAGCCGCCATCATTAGCGGTCCCCTGATGATGGCGACTTACATCACCAAAACATATGTCAGGGAGTACTAATTAATGATAATAAAAAGGTGCATTATTTGGTACATCAGTATTCATATAGTATAAAATACATGGTGCTGACAATATAAAACTCCTTATGATAGTTGCCATTTTATTTTTGTTTTCATGTTTTTTGATCGCGTAACCAAAATTAAGATGTAATGTTGACAAATTAATACAGTAAAATTTCGTAGGATGATAACCCATGTCAAATGGTTCTTATCACCCAACATTTCAGAGAGAGTTAACCCTACTGGCTTCTTCCTACCGTGAGCTCCACCCCCTTGCAGGTATATAATGTGGGCAGGCTGGGTGCCCTGTTATAGCAGAACACTGGTGATTGAGACAGAATTGGTCTAGGAAACGTCAGTGGATTTGAGCTCTTTGAAGCAGCTACCAAACCAAGCAGTTTAATTGAATTCTGTTGCCATGAAAATTTCAACATATAAGGTTAATAATATTTGTACTTTAATTTTTGCTGCTTGAAGACAGAAGGGGGTCTTCTGAGGCATGGGCCAAGCCAGTGTGAAGTTTGACATATCACTGTGTGTGATTGGGACGGGACTGATGTGTTCTTTAATGATTCAACTGGTTTTGACTGATGAGGTTTTTTCTCATGATGAAGGTAGTCTCGTGTATTTCAGCCATGGTGGGTGGCTCTCCAGTTTAGTGTGAACATTATTTCTTTGTTCTCAGGTATCTGGTAAGGATGCAGGTTATGGAATGACCTGTACAATCCTTCTACTCGCAGCAGTTACCATCTTGAGGGAGAGTGACAAGATGCCTGGCAGGTATTTCCCAACAGCACACATTACCTACCAGCATTGTGGTACTAGGACAAAGGACAGAATATCCATTTTGTCATGTCCATGAGCGCAACAATTGTCGTGGGAGTTCTGTCACATAGAAAACCTGCATCCTTTTGGAATTTAGAGTCTGCTTTTTCCCTGCAGCCCAAGTTACCTAACTTCATAAAAGAGTGTTGAGGTGCCAATCTCCAGCACCTTAAATTAGGCCCTGCAGCTTTCAGAAATATTTCTTGATACATGACAAAGCTGTTGTCTGGGTTAGCAGTTTCTCTTTCAACACTATCTGTAAATTCTTGGCAAGGATGTGGGTTATTTACGTCACCTACTTTCCAGTATCCCCCCAGTTAATAATCAAATGAATTTAAATCTGGAGATTTAGGAGGCCCCAGTCTGCAAGATAATGATCACTAACTGAATGCCGCTTCTAGGGCAGTTGTTGATAAATTTGCTTTTATGTAGATAAAAAGGAAAGTCTTGATGCATCACATAACATGTTGGGTGTGCATTTATGGTGAAGCATGTTTGATTATCCTGTGATGGACAAATGTTAGCGTAAGACTTCTGTGACTGAGTAACATTTGGACTGTCTTATCATCAAGAGTTAGAGCTTATTCCATTTTGTTAATACAGTTGAAACATAACAGCATTACATTTTTTTAATTTTTGCATTTTATGAGGACACTTGGGGGAACCCCTTGTCGTTGAATTACTTGTATAATCAAGATATTGACTTTCAGACAATTTTAGAAGGTACTGTGGAATTGTACTATGTGTTGTGTGTAACATGGGCAGGATATATTGTGGAACATCGTCAAAATCGGAGCAGTACAAATCTTGTGACGATCTGCATAAAAAAGGCAGAACATGACGACAATATTAATGAATATTCTGATGTATAATTTCAGGTTTTGGGGTTTAGTTGTGTCACATATTGAAGCTGTTGCAGTGTTCAGTGCACGTTGCTGTTTTCACCTTCAGATCACTGCAGTGTGTGTCAGAATGTTGAAAGAGCCGGATTACATGATGTAATTAAATCCCAAAATCTGAAATTTCATAATAGGCATACAAAAGCTTAACAACAAATATACATACAGTTTGAAGGTTGAACATAAAATTGTAAAATTCACACATGTAGTGACACTTGTACAGTACCTTAGATCATGATAAAGTAAGGAAGTTAGATGCTGGCTTCTCCCTGCAGAGCCACAGGTATGTGTGTGTGTGTGCGTTTTATTTGATAAACAGGCACTACAGTAAGTTTTTCTCTGACGTTTCTTCAGTTTTCACCTGCTGATCATCATCTTGTCATTGCTACATACTACTATGCCACCTTTTGAGGTGCGCGATGGACCTGAGCAGGGAGCACATTTTTCACATCTGTTTTATTTAAGATGGGAGCTTCACCTCTGACCTGTCACTTGGCTGGATACAGAGTGAGCAGGCTAAGTTTTAAGTGTGGTAAAGTAATATGTGATTTATTTTGCAGGGGTGGAGTGTACACTCCAGGGGTCGCATTTGCAAAAACATCTCTTCTTGAAGAACTAGATAAGCATGGCACAAAATTTGAAGTTCTCTCCTTAAAAGAGAATTAGAGAAGTTGATGGCCACAATTTCTGTTACATGTCCTTGGTTCTTACAAATACGTGATCGAACCTTGAAGAGTTCGCATTTATTAAAAATTTAATGTGAGTTTAATAACTTACAGGTGTATAGTTTAATAACTAATACGTCTATTAAACAGATAGCAGATGCTATTTTTTAAGTGTTTGTTTAATAACAGACAGGTCTGTAGATAGGTAACCTTGCCTAATCATTTTGGTGTAACTGTATTTTTCTACCATACTGAATTTTGAGAAAATAGAGGCTATTTTTGCTATCTTTTAAGACTTAAATGTGCCTCGTGCATGCGTATGCTAATTACTAATTTTGAGCAAAGACTAATGGTACTTAATACTGTAGCCACCACCTGCTTTCATGAATATAGTAAAGCCACGATATGTATGTATGTATGATATGTATGTTATGTTGCTTCATGTTGTTTTATTTGTCGAGGTAAGGTGGCAATGGCATTTTTATTCCAGAAGCATTGAAGGAGAGATACAATGATTGTTACTGATACAGAACAATGATGAGATGTTACATGGCCTTGTGACTGTAATCTGCTGATGCCTATGACAGCATTTAATATGGCATGTGATAAATCTGAATTTTGTTTATGTTACATTTTGCTTTTTTTTTTTTTCACACTTAATCAGTGCACTTTTTGTGATAATACAGGGGTCTGCTGTTTTCATGTTTGCCATACTTTTGAATATGAGAAGTGTGTGTAATTGAAATAAATAATAAAGTTTCATAAGTACATAAATGTGGAAGATGTTAATATGATTTCAGGTTATTCTTTGCATTTACATGATTATATATTTACATTTTCTGGCATGTCACACAATGAAGTTACAGATTCAGAATCAAAATCATAATGTACCATATTTCAAAATAGTTTTCCATAATCCAATACTACATTAATGTGTGGTAATTTACTTAGTGTCTTTAGTCATTTTTGGATTTGACCCCATTTAAAATAACAGGGATTCGGCCTGTAGATAATTGTGTCCTTGTTTGGAAAATCAGTATCTCCTTCCAGTGCTTCAGGGAGCTGGGGTAACACTGTCAATATAGTGACTGTGCTATGGATGGACGATGGGGGGTTCAAATAGTGATGATGTCAAGCAGTTTATCTTGTCTTCAAAATGTCCAGACTGGTCCTGGGGCCCACTTAACCTCCTGTTCACTATGTACTAGGGACTCTTTCCCAAGGGGTAAATGGGGAGGAGCGTGCAGCTGATCAGTTGCAGCTATCTAGTTCCAAGGCTAAAAGCCAGTGGAAGCTATACATACTGCTGTATGTTCCTTAAGGGCGTGTAAAGGGGACAACTACTGTAACCATTCCAGTGTTTCTAAGTCAGTATAGAACCAGTAGTTCTGTTTTATCCATGAAGTCTCTTGAATTAGTTGCTCTAACATACAATTCAGTGAAGGTCCTAGGAATCTTGAAAGAAATAACTTCAAGGAAACTTTTTAAGTCATGTAATTTAAAGACCCAATTTGTCTGGGATATGACGCTGTTTCACTAGGCAAGTAGTTCCTGACATTTTGAAGGATGTAGTGTCTTTATTTTCAGGGTCAAGCAGGCCATGGATCATGTAAATTGCTTGCAGGACAAAGGAATAAAAGATAGTGTATGCATACGTGGTGTTGGTGCAGTCAGATGCGTTATGCAATATGGTTCCCGGGACATTTGACCAATATATTTTTGACAAAAATCCAGATGTCGCTAAGGAATAAACTTTCCCCATGGCACACACTCCCTTTCATCCAGAACACACAAATTTTATGGTGAAAATGTGGTGCCACACACGTCAGCATGTGTCTTAAGGTGGTAATTGCTTCCACTTGTGATCAGTTATGGCATGAGTGGACCAATAACAAAGGAGTTGCCAAACAAATTTAGACACCACAAACATACATTTTTTCATTCACCAAAGGATAACTGTTAACCTTCTCCATAGTATTGATAAGTATTATTTGAGTCCAAGCAGGCATATTTTCCTTGCATTGAAAGAATTTAGTTACACTGTTTTCAGATTTTGATGTTGCCATTTAACGGTTTTTCATTTATTACAACTTTATAGCCCCTGAGCAATTATAGGTCTGTTATTATTCAGAAGTTAAAATGTACCATCAGTTCTACTGAAATGACAGTGATATTGCAAAGTGAAGTCAGAAGTCCTCATAAAACACTTGGAGATAAACAGTCCGCATTTCGGCTCCTGGTGATTTAAAATTGTAGGCCTATTAGAGGCTATTAGCCACGCCATATCTGCCCGGCCACCCTTCCACGTGGAGCAATTCGGGGTTCCCACTGAATAGTTTTTGTGAAATTTTATGTTGGAGGGGGGGTGGGGATTATTAAAACCTGCCGAAAAAAATTAATGTTTGATTAAAAGCAAGCAAAATTTGCAGATACTTTATGTGAAGACATACCTGCATGCGTGACTGCATTCTTTGCCTTCCATAATAATTTCCATCATAATAATTTTTAGTTTCATCAGCACGGTAAGATCCAGATGCACACAGAAAAGCTTGTAGGTCTTCACGTAAGGTGGCGCCCGTTGTTCGGCTTTAACCCATAGGTGGAAGGTGTTGATGTATTTTAGTAAAATATTCCAGTATCAGAGTCCGTGTTAAGTGGGTCCCTGTCATCATGGCATGGCGCGTCCTCAGGTTGCGGATGGAGGAACGGCGTACAGTTATGGAGGGTAGCTGCGAATATATTTAATAAGCAGTCGCGGACAGCCGACAAGAGGTGGTCCTACAGCTTGGGGGTTGGGCGAGGTGCTAACAACTCCTCACCGTAAAAAATTACTATATTACGAATCAGACAAAGAAGCCTCGGACCTGGACCGATTCCTTGGTACGACCCCAGCTACGGAAAAGGGACATGAGTTTTGGAACATGGAATATAATATTAAAATGGATCTTCAAGAAGTGGGATGGGGGCATGAATTGGATTGAGCTGGCTCAGGATAGGGACAGGTGGCGGGCTCTTGTGAAAGCGGTAATGAACCTTCAGGTTCCATAAAATGCGGGAATTTCTTGACTAGCTGAGAAACTCTTAGCTTCTCAAGAAGGCCTCTGCTTCGTGTAGTTAGTTAGTTAATCAGTCAGTCAGTCAGTCAGTCAGTCAGTTAGTTAGTTAGTTAGTTAGTTAGTTATTCCAGTATCAGAGTTAAGATATCTGTCTTTTGTTTCTCCACATCATACACACGAATGGATAGAGACGGCTACCTTAAATGTCAATTACAAGTAGAAATTAGGAAAGCAGCAGATCCATGGCGAAGCTTTGCCTTTTCTTTTCAAGACTCCAATTTAATATGGGCCGGGATACCTCAGTCGGTTAGCGACTAGCTACGGGTCGGACGGTCCGGCGATCGAATCCAGGTGGGGGCGAGATTTTCCGCACCCGTCCAGCCCGGCCAAGGTTAAAGAAAGAGTAGAACCGTATCTTTACTCCCTCGCTGGGCTTCCATGGCGTGTTCTAGGGCGAACTTTACCTTACTTTTAATGCAATATAATAATTCTTCCGCCAATCAGCGTTCTTCTCGTCCCATACTTCAATGTTCCACGACAGACAATAAACTCATTTCGGGTTACGCAATGTGATAGTGGAAGGAATTCAGTGAAAGACTAGCACGGACGTTTCTTGTGTACGGGATCTGCACTGAACCCTTTGTAAGAAGGGACAGAAACACAGAACATAAATGTGACGTCACAAGTTGAATATGAATTGTTTCCTGACTCGACCAAAGGTTAAATCACGATAACTGTAAAAATACGAGCATGATATTGCAGACTGCTTAAGAACTTTATCTTTGATAGGTTAGATATCGAATAAGAACGAAGACAATCATGAACATGTCATAAGGAATTATAAAGGAATTATGGCGTAGACAGAAATACAGATCAAATTATAATAAGAATAAAAAATAAACGAGTTTTGTAAAATTCCATATAGCTCTATGGGTTGTGCTTTCGAAATCTTTCGAATGCTTTCGAACACTTCAGACAGATATTCCGCAGAATAACAAGTTATTTAAGTTACATTCCTTTCCAAATTTCTTTCGAAGCTGCCCGAATGCTGTCTCAGTTTGAGATCTGCGCTCTTCTGGGTTATTGCGCAGTGTCGAATGGTAATCCTTTACCGACGTTTCGGTACAACTTATCGGTCCCATCTTCAAGGATCAAGAAGCCTTGTTCCTTGAAGATGGAACCCATACGTGTCTCGAAACGTTGGTAAAAAATAACAATTCGTCGCTGCGTAATAACCCCGAAGAGTGCAGATATCATCAACATAGCGCCAGAAGCCTGATATCACAGACTGTTTCAGGCTCTTTCTCTTTGCTTCATGTGTTTCTTCAAGTCCAGCCCAGCACCCTGGGAAAGGGAAGGTTTTTACTACAGATGTAAAACATTTATGTAAGCTGGAAGAAATTACAACTAGCTGGTCCCCTCCATGAAGACATGGAAAACCTGGCACATGCTAAAATCTGGGATTCACACACAATTTTGTTGAGAAAACCTACTGCACAATGACAGCTTTGAAAACCAAATAGGAAATGAGAGCGGAAAATTACGAAGGATTTTCAGGAAATGTGTTGTGGAGGTGGACTATGACGAAACTGCTCGAAAGTCATGTTATTTAATGGTAGGTACAGATATTAGTAAAAGGTGAAGTTGTTCCTGTCAATGGCATGAGAGCATATAAGGGGAGTAGAAGTATAGCTTCACTGATTCTTAAACTCACCACTATAATGAGGTAAGTGGTCAGCTTCATGTTCTTGCTGCTTCACCTACCCCATCCCCCAACTGAAAAAAAAACCCTGCTAGTCACTAAATAGGAGGCCGGGTGGGTCCCAGATCAAGTTTAAACATTTTAGTTAAGAGAAAAACTCTTGACCCTGCCAGGATTATTTTTACATAAATTCGTTTATTTATCGCCACACACATGTAGAGCAATTCCAGACCACACATTACTGCCACACATTAAAACTCTGCACATTAAGTTCAGACGTCCGCAAAGCCACCAGTCACTTCTGTCACCTCTTCTTGTTACCTTTCCAAATCGCCCATCTCATTGCCATCTTCCCTGGTCTCCTCACGTCTTAATGTGTCGTGGACGCGGTCCAGTCCAGCACGTCGAGATAATTACCGTACACCTTGGTTCGTTTACTCCACTGGTAGGTTCTCCACCGCGAGGGCCGCATGAAGTCCATGTAGTCCTTCAAATCCAGCGGCGGGTGTTCCCGAAGGGCGAAGTAAACCTCGCGACTCAGTAACCATATAATGGCATTGTGTCGTGGCGCCGGCCAGATGTGCAGGGCAGGGAACCGAAGCCACGTGGAAGGTACGTGCTGCGGGTCGATCCTTAGCATGAGTGCAATCGGAAACCGTGTCAAATGCCAAATGTCTCGCGCTCCCAAGCATGACATTACGCGGTGAAGGGTGGTGTCCGTTTGATTGCACGTTCGGCTTGTGGGGGTGACAAGCAAGCGTATTCTGTACAGCCGTTCGTTGGTAGGAATGATGTCCTGTACTGCCCTGAACCACATTGCATGGATTGTGGTTGAGAGGTGCTGCCCGCTGATGTTCTGCCATATACGCCACCAATGATGTGCGGGTTGCTTCCTCTGGATCCGCGGCGTCATCTTCTGCATCTCCACCATCTCATATGCCAGTTGCGTCCCACATATCTGGCGTTTTAGTGCCCGCACTGACTCGTCCTTTCCAAGATATGCACTACCTTGGAAGAAGGGGCGTAGGTACTCCAGCGCCGGTGCAAGGCTACATCTTATCGGGGGATTTGCCACCTGTATATAACCCCTCCACGCAGCTATCCATGCTGCCGTGACTGTCCCTCGTTTCCTGCACTGGAGGAGAATGCGGCAATGAATAAAGTCAGGCATTTAACATGATCATGAAGCAAGCCTAGTCCACCTTCTGCTTTGGGACAGTGCAATATTGAGGTGGGTATTCGGAACATATTCCCATGCTATATGAACCACGGGATACACATGGTGATTTGACGCGCATGCCCTCGGGAGATGGGAAGGGTCGTAGCACAATACCAAATCTCCGACAGAAGATAGGTGTGTGTCACATGGACACGTTGTAGCAGGTTTAAATCCCGTGCATACATCTCTTGGGCTCGACCCTTAATGGAGTTACCCAAGTGCGTCCAAGTTCTGTCAATGGTACCTGCAAGTGTGCTCTGACAGAGTATCCCCAATATTGTGGCCTCCTTCACGTAAGGGATTAAAAGGATCATGTCAGTGGTATCCCACGCCCCTGTGGGGAACGCTCTCGACTTCTTGTGGTTCAGCCTCGCTCCTGTTGCGCTTTCGTATAGAGTTAGTGCCTCTTGCAGGCGGTTTATGTCCGTCCTACTCGTCACAATCACTGTGACGTCATCCGCGTATGCGACACGGATGAACTTGGAAGAATTAGGGCCCAGGGTGACCCCCGTGAGGGTTTATTCTAGAATCACGAGGAAGGGGTGCAGCGCCAGCGCGAAGAGCATCATGCTGAGCGGGCAGCCTTGTCTCACATGGGGAAGTCTGTCGACCTGTATCCGTTTAACTGAAGACTGGATTCTGCCTCTGTGTACAGCGACATTAGGACTTTTGCGAACTTCCGGCCAAATCCGTAATATGATATAATTCGTTCGAGATATCGACGGGAAAGCCTGTTAAACGCGGATGTGAAGTCCAGGGCGAGCAGGCATAGTCTCCTGGCTCTCATTTCACCATGCTCGACGATGTCTCGTAGACCGGAGGTGGCGTTTAATGTTGTGGTACCCGAAGCCGCGCGATTTTGGCTGGGGTTCAACAATCCGGACAAAGTGGTGCGCAATCTATTGGCCAGAATCCTTACGTAGACCTTATAGTGCGAGTTGAGTAGCGTAATCGGTCGATAATCCATTAATAGCGCTGGTGCTGGTGTCTTCGAAACACACACTACGACTCCCCTTGCCTATTCTTGAAACATCACTTTGTACATGGTCAGCATCTCCGTTTTAATGACTGCCCATCCCCCTCGGTAGAACTCCAAGGAGGTGTCGTCCCCCGGTGACTTTTTCGCGGCTCCTTGCAGGATCGCCTGCCGGAGTTCGATTTCAGTGATCGGGCGGTCCACTTGCGCCTGTTGCTGGCCAGTAGGTTTACACTGTATCCCGCTACCGAGTGCATCCATACAGTCGCTGTCGACCGGAATGTCTTTGTACTTGCCGGCGATCGAGGAAGTGAAGATTCTCATAATCGCCTCCTGGGTGTCGTATGTAATTCCCACTGCATCCAGGATTTGCGTGATCAGCCGTCCCTGCTCCCTACGCCGAGCCCTACAGAGATGGTAAAGTGTTGGCCTTTCGGTCTGTAGCAGCTCCGGCTCCCGGAAGTCAATCGCGATTCAACTGGCATTGGTATTCTGAAGGGCGCAGATCTTCGCCTTGAAAATTTTACGGCGAGTCGCCAGGCAGGGTTTGCCGGGTGGTTCCCGCAGAAGATCGTAGATACAGGCGTAGTAGAAGTTCTCGATGTTACGCCTCTCTCTTGCGGTTTATCGTCCTTCCTCCTTGAAGAATTTCTGTATTCCCACTTCAATATACGTAACCCACCATTCCAAGATAGTCATATATTTCGGGATTCTCTTTTTCCATTCCTCCCACTGCCGGTGGAAGCTGTTGCGCGTCTCGTCCTGCAGCAGCGTGATGTTCAGTCGCCACCTTCCGTTGCCCCACCTTATGTTTGGTGCTTTCACTGCAAGACGTACTACTGCTGCATTGTGGTCGGTAAACGCCGCAGCCAAAATCTGTGAGGGACCAAGGATGGGGAAAGATAGGTCCTATCAATACTTGAGGCCCCTTGGCCCGTCTAATGGGTGAATATGGGACATTGTCGCGTATCATTCCACGAGTCCTTTGCCCCGATCCCTCTCACAAAGGTCTCCAACCCTTTGCTGACGTTCGGCTCACATGTACAATCACTCAGTGACAATACGCAGTTGAAGTTAACTCCTAGTATATAATTCAGCGGCATTGATTGGAATAAATAAGGCAGGTAGACGTGGTGGAATTCCTCTCTCTCCGCCCGTCGCGCCGCGCCCGACGGTGCATATATATTCAAAATATATGTGTCCTTATAATACCCTGCTACGCCCAGTCCCGAGGGCAGTACATCAATCCTTTCCAGAGAAAGAGGGTGTCGCATTAAAATGGCAGTGCCACGGCCGTCCGTTCCTGTGTTAACGTGGGCAGTGTAACCTGAACAAGCCGCAAACTCCTAGTGGGTAATTTCCTGGAGGAACTGAATATCAATTGCATGTTGTCGGCAAAACGAATGTAGCGTGTCCATCCTAGTCGGTGACGAAATCCTCGTAATGTTCAGTGTGGCAATAGTGTGTGTTAGACTTACGTCGGGTGGGACAGGTTCTCCCTACGGATGTCATCCGGTGATTTCCGCCGTGCCGTGCTTCGGCTCCTGCTCATTCTCTGCATGTATGGTATGTCTGTCCGTTGTTTCTTACGTGACCGTAATGTCTGGGACGGCTGACATTCATCCCCGTCCGAAGCCACAAGAGGCGGGAACTCTTCTCTGCTTTTTCGGTTGGCCTCCCTACCTCCATCTGGGACCCTGCCGGTTGCCCCGAAGTGGAGGGAACAATGGTCTGGTTTCCTCTTTGGTGGCACTCCAGGTCTTGTCTCTGGTCCTCCCATCGCTCCCGGACGCTTTGCCTCCGCTCCTGACACGTCTGTCCTCTGTGCCCCCTCATCCATCAGTTCCGTGCCGCCCACGCCTTGTGAGGGCAGACAGTGTCCCTGGTCCTCCGCTTTCACGTTGCTCTGCTGGTCGGAGACGATGGCTTCTAGCGGTGTCGCTGTGACCGTGTCACTGGAATCCTTCTTCATCTCCCCACCGTCATCCTCAACATTCTCCTGACTCATGAGACTCCTCTGTGGAGGGATCGTTGTATCACTGGTGTCCATCATGTTACCCTACTTACGGGCGATTATGGTGGCCCAGGTCTCGTGTCTGTGTCTAACTTCCGGCGCCTGTGTTCGCTGTTTTCCCGGACAGTGTTGTGTAAGGTGACCAGATACCTTACAAACATAGCACGTTGTGGGTTGACCGTCATAAGACACTAAGGCTCTGTACCCTCCGATCGTCAAACGGGACGGAATATGTTCGGAGAATTCTATATGCACTATTAGTATCCCATTGCTGACTCTGTAGTGACAAGCCTGGGACCACATTTCATACTTTATGTCCCCCACTTTCCCATATGTTTCCAGGGCTCGGATAATGTTCATCCGCGGCATTTCCAGAGGCAGATTTGCGGGTCACCGAGACCTGCAATCCCAAGCTTCACTGTGGAGAGAATCCCCTCCTTGTGGGCATATGTTAATGTCCCTTTTATTCATGTGATAATGTCATCTAAAACTTCCTGCGTCCTTACATTATACAGACCTGCCGTTTTGTCCCATCTATTTGAGTCATGAGCACCTCTTCTCCCGGAATGTCCATTTTCTCATGAATCCTGCCATGTATTTCTAATGCTGTGATGCGTGGGCTGTCTCGTTCAAAGGTACAGACCATAAAGTTCCGCCGTTCACACATTTTGGTAACTCCCTGTCACCACTCGCTACACTACTCGCACGTCACCACTCGCTAAACTACTCGCACTCTCGTATAAACACACCTTACGTAGCCCGCTCCTGAATACACAATCTTTCACTTCGAGAAATCAGAGCCAACTGTACTCGAACCCAAATCGTCCAGCCCGTAGCACAGTCACAACAGCAACTATGCTATCCCACCACCAGGCTTCGATAACTGTGGTAGTGAATCTTTGGATGCCATTACACGACGGTAGGCAGGCAGACGGTTACTTTATTGCGTAGTGTCGAACGGTACGTGAAGTAAAGTAAAGTAACGTAAAGTAGAAAGTGAAGTTATCCCTACACAGGGTTCGACAGGCCGTTAGGGCTCCAGGAGGTTGAATTTCTTTAATTTCTAGATAATCATCACATGAAACCGGTAAAGTTGTCAGCCATACGCACCGGCCGCCTTTATCCCCAGGAGACATCACTGGTACTCATTTCTGTTAGAGGCTGAGTCGACTCCAGGGCCATAGTGAGGCAGGAAGGAGGGGTAAGACAAAAAAATGCAAATGAGCACATCAGGAATCGAACCCCCGACCTTCCGGCTTGTAGCGCAGTGCCTCACACAAATGCGCCACCTCATACCCCGAACGTTACGTGAGCAATCCTTAAATTGTGTAGCAGAGTTACAGAAAGGCAGACAGAATCAAAAGGACCTATGTATAATGAAACTGAGGGTAAACTGAATGCAGTAAAGCACGCTATCAGGTAGTTAAGAAGTCTTCATTTTGCCATCCCCCCACACACACACTCATGCACCCCTCCAAAAATTAAAAATCATAAAATTACAGTCTTGTGCTTGGTTTTAATGGCTGTCAAATGTGGCATCACACTGTGAGGGAAAAACAAGTGTTTGCGAACAGACTACTATGGAAGATACATACATGGGTTTACATACTGCAAACTAACAAACACAAGAAACATACAAGAAGAGTTTCACGCTTTGATTTGGCACGTCATATTGCCACGGTCTGTTATCATGAAGACTGCAATGGGCAGGACATGTAGCACATACATAGGATACAGTTTTTGTAAGATAGTTCGGGCAGCTCAGTTGGTATAATGACTAGACAACAGACTGCATGAACTGGGGTTCAAACCCCAAGAGGAACAGGAGATTTTCTATTTTCTAAACTGTCGAGACTATCTCTGCAGACCCCCAGCCTCCTATCCAATTGGTACCATTATCCTTTCATGGGGATAAACCGGCCAAGACGTGATGCTGACCACTAACCACCTTCTAGTGCTCAGGCTAGAATAAGTGGAGCTATACTGCTACTCTGCCGATATGTCTACATAGCGTGGAAACGGACAAATTTACCTTTACCCTTACCACTTGTAAGATGTAAGTTGAAGATAGTTAAGAACAGGGCTGGTGTTAGGGGTAGGTACAGTTCCATTTTCCGGAGAACACAGTGTGCTTCCATTAGAAAGACCAATCAGTGAATGCTGTATGAGGAAATGACTGCTGTTTGTTNCACAATTAACCTTTTAATGTTGTAAAGCTTTACTGCAACATGTTTCAGCTCATATATAAAAAGCCATCGTCAGGGTGATAAGGTACCAAAAAAGGGTGTTATGTACACCACTTTAATTGCTTTATATTGTCCTTGTACATGGTTTAGACCTCAATTTATAGTATCATAAATAATATATGATAGACCGAAAACATAAATTTCAGAATTTTATTATATATATGTATATACATATTAAAAACGACGTTAAGACTTTAATTTCAGGCTTTCGCCGCGATGTTGATGAGATCTGCACTCTTCTGGGATATTATGCGGCGTCGTGTCTTAACTGTTTACCGACGTTTTGTACAACGTATCGGTCCCATCTTCAAGAGTCAAGAGTCCAAGCCGGAAAGGAAACCAACCTGTAACGTAGATACTAACTGGGAAGGTACCTGCGGGGTGGGGATCAGTCAGCGTGATAACAGCCAACAGGGTTGGACCAGGGGTAAGGGAAGAGTGGATGAACCGGTCCAACCCTGTTGGCTCTTATCACGCTGACTGATCCCCACCCCATGGGAACCTTCCCAGTTAGTATCTGCGTTACAGGTTGGCTTCCTTTCCAGCTTGGACTCTTGACTCTTGAAGATGGGACCGATACGTTGTCCGGAAACATCGGTAAGCAATTAAGACACGACGCCTCATAATATCCCAGAAGAGTGCAGATCTCATCAACATCGCGGCGAAAGCCTAAAATTAAAGTCCTAACGTCGCTTTTAATATGTATATACGTATATATAATTAAATTCTGAAACTTATGGTTTTGGCCTATCATATATTCTTTATGATACCGTAAATTGAGGTCTCAACCATATACAACGACAATATAAAATAATTAAGGTGTTGTACATAACTACTTTTCTTTGGTACCTTCTAGCCTGACGATGTTGCATCCCATATTTAAATATGTGAGCTGAAACATGTTGCAGTAAATCTTTACAGAATGTAAACAATTGTGATCGAGGGCCACTATCCTACTTATATAGTCTTTGTTAGGCTATGACGCCGGCACCGCCCTCAAAAATAACACAACCCGTCACCACCAACGCTGAATTTCTGCAACGAAAGTCCCACGTGGTTAAAACACCTCTGTAAAAAAAGAAAGAGTGATAAGTTAATACAAGAATAGTGTACAGCTGCACTGTTGTAGGTGAACTGAACCCTTTCAAATACAGCTGTAACTGTGGCCAGGCCTACCAAGAGGTTTAACTTTAAAAAATCTATGCATTTTCCCCACAGAGTATGGTGATGAGTTTTGTGTGTTCCGCCAACTACTCACTGTTTTTCTGAGCAACATGAACAGATTTTTCTATAAAATGTAAATATATTGTGTTTTCTTCCACTTTGGAGATATTTACCTTTTATAAATCGAATTATTGACATCAAAGGATCAAAAGGAATGTTATATGATAATTATTTATTTTCCCCTTTAGAAGTGACTTAACGAAAGCATCACGTGTAAACGGGGTTGCAGTTACACCAGGTTTAAAAGCTAACTGCCGATTTGTTAATGTTACTGAATGATTAGTACGTAGGTTGCTCAGAAAGTAATGCCCCACATTTTTTTCTCATTCCAGAATAAAGATAGCAATGTGAAATTGAGAGGTAGCAACACTGATGTTTATTGCGCACATGTGTGTAATTACACGGTCGTCCGACAGATAGCGCCGCTGTAGTAGTCTGTGAAAATGGCGTCTGTGTCCGACACGCGTTACAAACAACGAGCTGTAATTGAATTCTTAGTGGCGGAGAAAGAAAGTGTGGGGAACATTCACAAACGGTTGTGTGCTGTGTATGGAAGTTGTGCAGTCGATAGGAGCACCGTTGGACGCTGGGTTCAGAGAGTTAAGGCTTCAGGAAGTGGAGAAACGGAGCTGCATGATCGACCGCGGTCTGGCCGTCCTGCCACAGCCACGAGCCCAGACATGTTGCAGCGCGCTGATGACATTATTCATACGGATCGGCGAATCACAAGTCGGCAATTGGCCGTACAGCTTTCAGTCAGCACTGGAAGTGCAATGGCAATTATTGACGCTTTGGAATATTCGAAGGTATGCGCAAGATGGGTTCCTCGAAGTCTCACAACCGAGCACAGACGACAAAGGAAAGCCATCTGTTCCGAATTGTTGGAGTGTTTTGATGCTGAGGGGGAGGCCTTTTTGTCCCGGATCGTCACAGGTGATGAAACCTGGGCTCACCATTATGAGCCGGAGACGAAAAGGCAGTCAATGGAGTGGCATCATCCGCAATCACCAAGANGGCTTTTCGTCCCGGATCGTCACAGGTGATGAAACCTGGGCTCACCATTACGAGCCGGAGACGAAAAGGCAGTCAATGGAGTGGCATCATCCGCAATCGCCAAGAAAAAAAGTTCAAGACAACTCCTTCCGCCGGAAAGGTCATGATCACCGTCTTTTGGGACATTGATGGAGTGATTCTGGTGGATGTGATGGCCAGAGGTGAGACAATCAGTTCGGACGCGTACATCAAAACCCTCAAAAAACTGAAACAGCGTTACCGGCGAGTGCGGCCTAACAGGAATCCAGGAGACATGTTGATTCAGCACGACAATGCCCGCCCTCACACAAGTCTACGAACCCAGGAGGCAATCGCCAAATTTGGTTGGACTGTGCTCCTCCATCCCCCCTATAGTCCTGATCTAGCGCCGTCAGATTTTAATCTTTTTGGGCCACTGAAGGATGCACTGCGTGGGACAAGGTTTGAAGATGACGAGAGCGTGATTCGTGCAGTGAGGACATGGCTACGTGAACAGGAAACCAGCTGGTACAGGGAAGGAATGCATGCCCTTGTTTCGCGCTGGCGTAAGGCCGTAGACGTAGACGGAGATTATATTTCTTGTCCAAACCGGGGCACTTTTGACAGTGCAAGGGAAGGCTAAAAATAATTAAAATCGTATAATTTCTTAAAGTATTTATTGATTGTCCGACAAATTGGTTACGTTATATGATATTAAACTACCTTATATCATATCCAAAACTAATTTAAAAATAAAATTCTTTCTAAAAATAAAAATACTATGCGTGTACAGTTGAACTCGGCTATGATATCATGAAAGGAAGGGAATATTTTGTGTCGTTATAACCGAGGAGTTTAATGTTACGGTTAACAGTGACGAATTAATTCGTACCACAGAGAATGTGACTCTATAGGCGAGGTGTCATATAGACCGATGTCGTTATACCGGGTTCGATTGCATATTAAAGCAAATAAAAAAAGGTCTTTATATTGATTATCTGAACATTAAAAACTAACATGAGCGGAATAGTTATTCTTGGTACATATTCACGTACTTACATCAGCTTGTTAGCCGTATCTGTCTCTAGTACCACGTCACAGCTACTTTTCTGCAGTATGTAGCTTTTCTTCAAAACACCTCATTATTTTTAATTTTCTCATAAAATTGCCTGCTGTCTTTTTCAAAGTCGCATTTTATGGCTAATAAATTTGAAACTGCTGACACCTTCAATTGACTCTTCTGTGTAGACCATAATATTTTTAATTCAGAAAGTACTCTCTCTACAGTTGCTGAGGTACCTGGTAAGCTCAGAACAAATTCTGCTATGTGTAGGATATTCTCAATTCTATTTTTTTTTTCGTATTGAAATGTGTAAATATTTCATCCCAAATATTTTCACAAGTAATGTCTGCTTGCGTCCATTCAGAACACTTTTCTTCGACAAATACTTTTACAGGACAAAACTCCCTCAATAAGTCCTCTCTATTTATGATTCTTTTGAATGTTTCGCCAAATTTTGATGCTGAAAAATTGTAAACCTTCTAAGTTTCATTCCATTCCAGTACTTAACCTAAATGTATGCAATTAAACGTAGGAGTTCCATCAAAAGATTCTTCCCACCAGTGAGACATCCCAAAGTAAATTATAGAATTTCAAAACTAAGTATTGTACACCTTTTGAGCTGTCATCCTTTACTTTGTTCGGTTCCTCCCTTGCTTTTGTAGGGATAAATTTTGATGGTTTCCTGTTGCAAGCTTTGTTTTCAATAACTGAAATTCGCTGAAGCTTCAAAAGCTGAATTTTGGCGCTCCATTCATTGAATACTTTGATTAAATATTTCAACTGATTTTGATGAAAATGCAACCGAAATTTAGACGACTCTTTTACGAAAAATTTCGGTACCATTGTATGACACTTGGGTTGATTTACAAAGCAGTTATACAGAGGCTCAAACGTTTCTAAAATCCGATGATGACGGGCAGCAAAGACAGAAAGCACCTGCTGCTATGTTGAAGTATTTTTAGTATTCAACGTCAGCTTCTTCATAACAATTTTGTAGTTTTGTGTATATGTAAAAGTGTTTGTAAATTTTGACAACTACAACTTCTATTTCGACTGGTAGAATATCTCAAATTTTAGCACGCAATTATATATCATGTGTGCACCACAACCAATTCCAAGCACATTTCTGCTCCACGGGTTTCTTAATTTAGTAAGAACGTTGCTTTTACCACGATGCTGAGCTCCACCAAAATTTTTATTCGAATTATTACAGCAAAAACAGGTAATTTTATCTTCCATATTGAACTTTTTAACTGAATTTGCAATAGCACTTACAATAATGTCAGATGTTCTACCTTCGACAAATTAACTCCCAAAATCGACCTGCATGCTCTTTCACGTGTTAAAGTGAGAATTTTCACTGCAGGGAACAGAGTTCTCACTCTAACACGTGTCTCACCCACTACCAGAGGAGACGATGGCAGAAGCTGGAAGTACTGAGTAGAGGTTTACGAAACCCATCCCGGCTTATTTTAGTGCAACCATTAATAACAGTAATACTTCGTTAAAAATGAAAAATCCGGGACGAATACTAAACCGGACGGGACGCCGGGACAACAGGCTTAACCTGGACTGTCCGGGGCAAACCGGGACGTATAGTCATCCTATTCAAACTTCACACTAACAAACTGAAGCTCTTGGAACTTGCACTAACTGAATCCATGGCATTAAAATGAAGGCCTTCCTGAGAAAAAACTAACTCTAATACGCAGAGAGGCCAAGTATTCTTGTACACAAGCTGCTTCGTACGGAAAAAGCAACTTGATATCACCGCATGTAGTTAGTTTTGGATTTATTCCTTCTGTATTGTTGAACACCAACAATATTAGTAAGTTTGTAAGTTACTGGTAGTTATTTTCTGAGTTATTTTTTGAAAATGTTGTTTTGTAACACTTTATTTAAAGAATTGTTCTCTCTGCAACAAATACAAAACTTGAACACTCTCCTGGGACTGCCTTGCTGTGAATCCGAAGACGTTGTCATCTTCTCAAACACCAGTAACTGTTTGCTAATCAACATGGTATAACATCATAAAAACTTGAATCGTCATCAACACTGCTGTGAGTACCTCAAATCTTGCAGTAAGAAATTTGTTTTTTGTACTCTTATCACAGAATCTTATCTGAAGTTTGTTTGGTGTAAGTGTTTATTTGTTTGTTTGTCTGTCTGTCTGTTTGTGTGAGGGGGTAGGTTTTCACATGTGTTTAGATACATACATTAAAAGGTCTCCCAACACTACTGACACAGGGTTTTTAAAGTCTGCATTCAGGTCTGGATATCACTTAATAAAAGTGAAGTTATGGTTCTGTCCAATCATTTTATTCTTTTTTGTTCCTCGCATTCATAGTGATGGAACATAAACACTACTTGTTATCTGTGATAAAAACATTGATCCTGCACAAGCATTAAGTCTTTTTAATATGCTTATCACACACTCTCATAGGAGGTCCATTCCACACAGATTAGTTTGTTGCACGCCTTAGTACCTTTCGTCCAGAAGATATTATATTAGCTGCAGCTGAGAACGGTTCAGTGACAAGACAGAACTTATTATCTGGGACCTACCTATATTTCACATATATGTTTGCATACAAAATTCTGACAAGTTTCGTTCAACCTACTACCCTAACTTCTGCCAAAAATATTCATCTCCTAATAAAAGGTCAAGCAATCCCTGTACAGGCCTGGAGAGGCCCTGAGGGTTCCATTAGGTTGAGCCTCCCAGATTTCAAGACAATCGGCACAAGAAGGTAGTAAGGTTGTCAGCCTTACGCAGCGGCCGCCTTTACCCCCAGGAAATATTTCTGGTACTGATTCATGTTAGAGGCTGAGTCGACCCCAGAGCCATAGTGCAGCCGGAAGGATTATGTCAATGAAAAATTCCTATGACACACTCGGGAATCGAACCCGCGACCTTCCAAAGGTAAAGCAACACCCGTACAGACCTGGACAGGCCCTTAGGGTTCCAGGAGGCCGAGGCTTCCAGACTTCAAGACAATTGGCACATGAAGGTGGTAACGTTGTCAGCCCTACGCACCGGCTGCCTTTATCCCCGAGGAAATATTCCTAGTACTCACATCTGTTAGAGGCTGAGTCGACCCAAGGGCCATAGTGCGACCGAAGGGATGATGTCAATGAATGACAACATCGGGAATCGAACCCGCGACCTTCCGGCTTGTAGCTCAGTGCCTCAACCAAATGCGCCACCGCGTGCCCCTCAGCTCCTAATACGTAGTAAAAAACAGAGAGCCAACGCAAGTTGAACTTCATGTTAACCGACTATTTCTTATTTTGTAATACTTGTATACACTGTTAATGCTTTTTATTTACATTTTAATTTTTAATTTTGAATGAGTCCCTGAGGATGATGCTACAGGATCGGAACATGTAGGGCGAATACATGTCTAAATATTGCAAATGGGTTAACGTAAAACATTATAAAAATAGTGCATTTGTTAGACAAATATTGTATTTGACTAATAATTATGCACGGTGTGAAAAATATAAAATTTACTTCAGCTTGTTTGTTACAACTGTTTGCTAAACCCAGTGATGACATTCCTGTAAATTAAGCGTAAATTAAGTAGTACAGGGAAATACTTTAAACACGGACATACGAACTGAATAGCAAAATCTTTCTTTTAGTTTTTTTTTTCTTTTATCTTGTGTCTCTTTTCTTTTATTTCTCCCTTTCATTTTTGTCCCCAGCAAACAGTTGATGCCCTGAAAGAAGTAACCCCACCACAAAATGTCTGTTGGCTAATAGCACCAACATACAGCTTGATAAAATCTCAGCACATTTGATCTTCTGGGCACAACAGTCTCTTCAAAAATATGTACACAGTGTTATTAATATTAGTTAAAATTACCGAAGAATGGAAAGACATTTTATCACAGTGGTGAAGCAGTTGATGTTATCAACATGTCATTTCCTTCAACATGGATTATCACATAAACAAAATTGCTTTGAATAAAAACTTAACAATATACATTATGTGCTCCTTTTCACTCATTTCTGGTCTATCATCAGACCCCTGACAGCAGCAAAGAGACTCTCCTTGGTAAATGGGCATCTTGCGTATGTGGCTCCACAGTTGCCGCCACTGCGACCCATCTCTACGGCTTGCTTGATGCTTGTTCCATCAAGCATGAAGTTCACAATGGAATTTCTAGGGCAGGAAAAATTATTTGTGAGAAAAGAGAGCGTATAAGCCAGGTGATGGCTTCGAAATATCATCACTTAATGTGTAGTTGTTTTTGTTCAGCGATAAAGATCATCTGAGAAATAACATCCGCTTTAAAAAGAAATGTGGCAACACTGGAAGCAAGATTTTTTGCAAAGTGGTGTAAAGAAGTCCAGAAGACGGCAATTTTAGACTCGTTTGCATAGTAGTGAAAAGTGCCCATTAGCTTCTACGTGTCCGTCTGTCCGCAAGTATCAGCGCGGCTCCCACTTTACGGATTTCTATGAAATTTGATATTTGGGAATTTTATGAGAAATTCCAAATTTGGTTAAAATCGGACAAAAATATTGGACACTTTTCTTGAAGATTTAAGTGTGTTTGATTATTGCCGGCCATATAAATTCGCCATAAGTACACTGTTTGTGCAACACTCAATATTTGTATATTATTGACAGTGACATGTATCTCAACCATACGCAGAGAACGCATTTTAGCCCTTCCATTACACCAACTATTATGGGAGGATGCCACACTGTTACGTTATGATCACGTTGTCTCTGTTACTTAAGTATAACAATTATCAAAGTAATCCTTGGACTAATAGTGTAGGAACTGTAAGAAATTTAGTGTTGTTTTCGTAGAATTGTTATTGTTTGATTTCAGAAACTATTGAAAATCTCAAAGTAAATATTGTCAAAATCCTAAGATGTTCCATGAGCATCACATTGCACCTCACTGCCAACACCCATGACTGCAATACATCACTCATCCTAGAAGACTAGAAAGTTTAGATCTAGAACCAAACCATCCTTAAACATTGTTTGCAGATTATTTGCACTATCAAGAATAAGTACCCAAGCCATTTAATCTTGACACATTTTCCTACAAGGTGATATTAATGTGCAGATTGTGATTATGTGCACATTACGTATTAAAATTTCATGGTAATGACAATGACAAATATAATCTTCTCAGATGAGACACCATGCAGGGAGTTTAAATTTACCAATGTCTTGCAGGAACTAGCTGTTTTAGTATATGGTAGAACACAGCAAATCTTTTTTCTTTTTTAATCAGTGAATTACGACCAGCATACATCATGTCACGTTCCAGAGGACTGTATTCTTAAAGCGAATATAGTGTTAAGGACTCTGTTTTCTGGTAAATTATGCCGTGTCATATCCCAGAAGATATCAATCCTCAGCTACACCATCCCACAATGTGAAGGCTCAAGAATACATTTTGTACACTTTCCATGCGATCTTAGTAATTAAATGCGTATTCAGTCAAACTGAAATCTTCTAACACTATTCATATCTGCATTATGATCATTTGTTTGTGAAAATATTTAAAGTGTCTTATTCAACCGCACCAATAGCAGGCAAAAGAATTCTGCAGATTTGTTCCTAGCGTGCATCTCTTAAACAAAATTACACTAAAATCCATGAAGTGGAGTGGCAGATAAAATGTCTGCTCTGTGTTTGGACCAGACCTTACGACATGTTTTCACTTTGTACACTGAGCACCAATAAAGCCAGAACTTATTTCTATACTGATCACTTACATGCACACCTCGAGCGTTAAGAACACTTACTCGTATCAGTCTAATAACTTTTATTCCAACAGTTATTTCTTTAACTTACCCTGCTGCAGAATCTATCAGCGCATCCAAATTATTAGCTGATCCATCAGTCACCTTCTCTGAAGCCAGTTTGACATAAGAACATGCTGCTCTCTGCATGCATGATGAGGAGTCTATATTGTATTGCGCCAGTGTCTCGTCTATCCGGGACAAAATGTCCATAATCCCTGCCTTTTTGTCGTTTTCACCTGTGCAGAGAATCACAGTGTATTCTATTCATTCTATTCCATTATTCAGTTACAGTTACATTTATTTTAAAGAAAGGAAAATAATTAGAATTCTTCTTCTCTTTGCAGATTTGGTGTGTACTGGCCTCAGAATTCCCTCTTTGGTATCACTTCTGCCTTCCTCTCATCCTTTGTCTTCCTCTTATCCTTTGTCTTGTAAAGTTTTAAACTGTTTTCACAGACAGACTGATTAATTAACATAAGTAAATATCTCTAATTTTGTCTACTTGGCTAAGTTGAAATTTGTAATTTCTGAAATGTGATATTTCATAAATGATTTCCGTAGAGACCATACATATGGTCTCTTATTTACGTTTTTCGGTGTAAGATTATTTTGCAGTAGGAGAATATATTTCATTCGCCGTATTTGGTGGATATCATGCTGTTTTAGTGACAAGTGCTGTCAGTGATATAGTACCGTTTTTACTGATAATATTTCAATACGTTCCATCATTTACAGGAAATGCTTTCAAATACACACGCTCCGCAAATCATGTATGAGTTTAGTTCCTCAAATTTTTGCATAATTAGACATTTGTGTATGTTGTTATTTGACCCACTACCCATAAAAATCACGCAATACACACACACACACACACACATGTTTATAGGCCCGTATATGTATATTTATTCATTTATGTGGTATATGGTTTATGTGTTGTTAATTACGTAAATTTATACTGAGATACTAAGCAAAGTGTAATCGTGTTAAAACATTAAAAATAATTGTGGGGGTATAAATAATTAAGCCCATGGAAGAAATCTTCCCAAGCGCAGAAATTAAATAAAAATGATTCACATAAAAGTATATGACGGTCGAATTCACTTAAGTTCGTGCTTACGTATACAGGGGGAAGGGGTTGGTACCTGCATAAATAAAGACTGCAGTACTTCAGCGAGTCTTGTACTGGACGAGCATTCTAGCAACTTCGAGGAGCTGGCCAGCGGAGTTGTACTATGCAGCTTTGTCAGTAGGTCTCGGTACGCCTGCACGAAGATGCGGTTCAGCCGCACCGTGAGTAGTTGTCTCGAACATGAGTGTTAACGCCGTTACAACGTTTGCGCTTATACAGCACCTGCGTAATTCTTTTCTTATCCCACTCACAGAGACCTTTGTCCTTTCAGTACGCCTAATTTGATTTGTGTGTTGGAAATATGAATAGAGTGAACGTGTAGAAACTTCGCTGTACTGAAGAATTAACATGCTGGTTTTGCCTTAAAGATACCACGGATAAAAGTGTTCATAGCTACTTACTTCGGTATCCATAGCCGCCAAAGCCACCACCAAAGACAGTGTCAGGTCCAGCACTGAAGATGTGGAGTATCTTGGGAAGGATAAATATGGCTCCAAAACCAATTATGGCGCCAAGTACGACCCCCCCAAGATCTAGTTTCAGTTGGCCATTGACACCACCCAGACCAGTGGTTCCTGAGTTCTGCAAGTGCAGTAGATAACAAATAAGGCTCTTTATTTGAAAATAATTCTTTTTTATATCATGTACTTATATTCAGCTTCACAAAATCTTTCTAGAGCATCAGATTACATAGAGGCTTTTGGTCCATGGCCGGTTTAATACACAAAATTTTAAAAATTTCGCTGTCACAGACAAAGAATTTTGGCCAGGCAGGCAACCACACTCTGCCTGATGGAGGCAACAGTTCTGACAATTGTAGGTACACACTGAAATTGAATATTTTATTCTGTGTTTCTGAGAAAATTCATAGCAAAATAAGGAGTGTTTCAAATAATATCATTCATACATATTAAGTTTTAGAAATTAAATGACCAATGTAATCTTACATTCTTTGCTTTGTGAAAACACTGGGGACTTGAAAGTCCTTACAAAGGGAATACCCATACAGCAAAAATGAAATTTCCCTTGATTACTGAAAAGAAATTATATCTTACATAACCCAAGACAATCCTTAACCACAACAATATAGGAGTCTACATACACTGTGTACCTAGGCCTATACCTCTGTATTTACAAATAATAGTTATAAGGTAATGCTGATAGGCACTTGTACATCACAATGGCCGTTCTGAGAGAGAATATGCAGGTTTCTGCCTTCTAATCGGAAAGTGAGACGTTTTGAATTTCTGCCTGGAATCTGGCTATCCGGAATAAACTTTATCGAGGATTTCCTCACTTCCTCAAGTAAAATTTTGGATTTGTACCTCGATCAAGGCAAGACCTCTCCGAAATCCTTTCAACTTCATTATTCATCAGTAACCCGATCAGGGACACTAAAAATCTACGATAATGTTGCGAGTCACTTACCGCGGGAAAGCGGGTTCTCTCCCAGGCATAAGCTTAACTTGGCTAATAACGCTGAGGAAGGGGGGGGGGGGCCGGGGCAAATCTAACCGTAGGTATTAGGAACTTTATTTTACAAAGGAGTCAAATTTGAAAGAGGGGAAAATTGGTCCCATAAAACGCAAGTTTTTCATCTTCTTTTCTCTGTCTATTTTTTATTTGCCATTATTCAATTCAGTAGACAAATAAAATACCCCTAGGTTGAAAAAATATTGGGGGGCGCATTTGTCCCTCTTGTTCCCACCAAGTTACGCCTAATTTGTAGTGTATAAAGTGGCTCTGGGACAGGACTTTATTTAATGTGGTCAGCATAGGCACTGCACGTATGAACGTAACACTGAGGCGAGTTCGCCTAAGTATTGTTACCATAAAAAGCAATAAGTATTACATATTCTGAGTGTGTGTCTGTAGCCTTAGGTATCCAGCACGCAATGCGCATGCGCCGTATTATATTATTTGCAGCCTGTCTGGGTTAATGTCCAAGGTACTTCACTTCTGCTCACAGATACGCGTCAAACAAACGCGTTGCTCGTGACACGTTGAAGTTTTGCAGCTGCAATTAAAAACTCAGTAGTCCGAATATTTCCCTTCATACTGCCTTCAGTGACAGGATTATTAATACAGGCAACATCCTTTAACATGCCCCACATGTAAAGTCCTCTAGCACAAGTTCCGATATGGCGAAAGAAGGGCCGCAATCCCCTGATACAATCATTTCACCAAAAACACCCTGTATACGAGGCATATAATTGTTTGCGATGACAGCTGTTGCGTTCTCTTGTTAGGAAAAGGCATAGAGTCACTCGCAATCAAAGAAGTATTTACAAAACTGTGCCAGATTTGGTATATGTTGGTAAGAATTTATGGTCACGAACAGAGATGGGGCCAATAATTCTATCTGCACTCTTAACACACCACACCAACCTTGAAATATCATTAAATGGCATTTTGTGGATTTATATAGGATTTTCTGCAGAGCAATAGCTATTATTCTCAGATTTCACATATTCTTTGAGATTAGACCAAGCTTCATCGCTAAAGAAAATGAGTGTTGGTTCTATTTATCCATCATCCACCTCACGAAGTTACCAGTTGAAAAATTTAGTCTTGCTTTACGATTTGTGTCGCAGAGTTTGTGAAACAGAAATGTAAAAGCAGGAGCACTGTTGTACTTCATACTGATGACAAACATGAATTTGAGCTAGGAATTTTCTTGGAGGCATGACAAATTTAGCCCCAGTTTCTTGCAGTTCTCCCTCAGCAAGTACCTTCCGCGTGTTCTCTTGCTGTGTGGAAGGGAACTTGCCACTTTTTCAAGTAACTGTAAATCCTTGTCCTATTTGGAACAGACACACTAGGAAACGTTCCAAATTTTACGTTGAAAGTTCCAGTAGGAATTTTTTTGAGCATATACAACGTGACAAAACCTTCCATATTCCAAAGGAAACTGCATAGTGGCGGCAGCTGCCTCATATAAATATTGTAATTCATTACATGTCGAAGAAACAGCGTGGAAGAAACAGGCCGTTGATCCGGTTTGATGTACAACCTGACGAGAAACGACAAGCTGTTGTGTTCATGTAAAATAATGCCCCTGGATAATCCTAGTCAGGGATGATGTAAAGACAAAGAATAACTGGGAATGAGTATATTTGGATCCGGATTTGAAGATACCAAAGTCCAGCAAACAGAAAATATGGGATTGAGAATTACGTTGTTTAACGAGTTTTATGAACGGATAAATACACATACCTGAATTGTCGTCGTCGTTCCATATGTCAGGAAACCAAACCTGGGCTCCACATGCCGCTGGTCAATATCATTCACTGATTCTGCTGCCAAGTCTTTCTTGTCATCACTTCTTTCCCGTGGCACTGTTTGGTTGCTTAGTTCTGACTCCATTGCGATCTGATCTCCCGACTGAAGGAAGTAGCTGCTAGGACTGGGCAGAAACCCCCTACAACCAGAGCAAGAATAAACGACACAAAGTGTATACAACGTATATAGATGCCGAACGGTCTGTTTTATCTTCATGCTTTCAAACGCCTCATATAATGTCTAGTTCAACAATATTAGGAAAACCCGAGGGGCAAAAAAACTCTTTCAAAATTAAGACTGGGATTTAAGATAATTTTTAATAATTATAATGTGTACATATCCAGGAACCTGACACTCATATATAACTTATAAATGGTGGAACGTAGAAAAACATGATAGGCATCGTATATACCAGAGAAGGTTCAAGGGGACGAGTGTTGGGTCCGGGCCTCGGTCGGGTCATTGCCGTGAGGCGATGGCACCGGCCCGGGTCGGGCCTGGCATGGGGCAGCCGATCGGGATCGCTGCTGAACGGTGGTGGCTCCGGTCCGATAAGAGTGCTGCCATTTTCCCCAGGGGTCATAAGCGCGTCATACATAGCCTCTTTTCACCCAAGACCGTCTGTGCGTGGTGAAGAGCCATAACCTACGGGCGGTGACCCTGTTTGTGCAGAACACAGCGGATCTAAAGGAGTAAACCTTGAAAAACAATCCCCAGTCCTACGGTGTGAGTGCCGTGCCTATGGGATGAATGGCAGTGGTTGAGTCTGTCACAAACGGCGCCCTCTGGGATACATGGCGACCTCCCATGGCGACCAAGCATGGGGGCTCTGCTTGGTGGACCGAGTTCTTTCGCCGCAAATGAGTAATGAGTGAGTTGATGTATGAAGGCTCTAGGGACGGGCATCTCTTTCCATGGGAGCCCCATTTGGGGAACCAGGTAGGGGGCTCTTTTCCCGGGCCTTTCAGAGATAAGTAAAGTTGTGTTTTGGATATGGAGCGTCCCTCTCCATGGGGGCTCTGAGAGGGGAACCTGGTAGGGGGGATCCTTTACTGGGCTTTATAAATGGTATATGTAGAAGGCCCTGGTGATGGGCGTCTCTCTCCGTAGGGCCTCGAGGGGAACTTGGAGGGGGGTTCCCTTGTTGAGAATTTTGAGAGGTATATATGGTAGGCCCTGGTGATGGGCATCTCTCTCCATCGGGGCCCTGATGGGGAACCTGGAGGGGGGGCTCTTTCACCGGGGACTGCGAGAGACAGGTAGAGAAGGGCTCTGGGAACGGAGCGTCTGTTTCTGTGGGGCTCTGAGAAGGGAACCTGGAGGGAGACTTCTTTCCTGGGAATTTTGAATATATGTAAAGAGGGCTCTGGAGATGGAGCATCTTTCTCTATGTAGAGGCTCCGTAAGGGGACCCTTAGGGGGGTGTTTCTTCTCTGGGAACTTGGAGAGACATGTAAAGACGACTCTGGACTGGTGACCTTGAGAGATACGTAGAGAGGGCTCTGGAGATGGAGCATCTTTCTCTATGTAGGGGCCCTGTAAGGGGAACCTGGAGGGGGGGTTCAGTTTCTGAGGACTTTGAGAGACATGTAAAGAGGGCTCGGGTGATGGAGCATCTTTCTCTATGTAGGGGCCCTGTAAGGGGAACCTGGAGGGGGGTTCGGTTTCTGAGGACTTCGAGAGACATGTAAAGAGGGCTCTGGCGATGGAGCATCTTTCTCGATGCAGGAGCTCCATAGAGGGGCCTGGGGGGGGGAACTTTTTCCGGNCCTGGAGGGGGGTTCGGTTTCTGAGGACTTCGAGAGACATGTAAAGAGGGCTCTGGCGATGGAGCATCTTTCTCGATGCAGGAGCTCCATAGAGGGGCCTGGGGGGGGGGAACTTTTTCCGGGGGGGACTTTGAAAGATAACGGGGCTGGGGAGGAAACCTCAGCCTTTGTGTTTGCATGAGTGTGAAGCCCTGGTGACACTCAGGCACATTTATATGGGATCCTTTTTTTATGGACCCTAAGGACATTAGAGGTCTGAGTCTGGGGGCAATGTGGAACTTCTTTAGAAGGACAGGGTTCTCATGACTCAGGCCTAGGAAGGGGGCACAAAGGGCCGGCTAAAAAAGGCCTCCGTGCATCGGGATCATAAGGGCTCGACCCATACTTATTTTATTCTACATACCAGAGAAAAATTCTTTGAGCTATTTTAAAATCTCGAGGAAAAACGGGCAGCTACAAAGGTCGAATTAATATGAGGTTATTATTATTATTATTATTATTATTATTATTATGAATAATTTAATAAAACAGGAATTTCTTGAAATTAAAAAAATACATAATGTTCCAACAAAGGTAAAAGTACAGCTGCAGGTAAAACTATTCCTATACAGGCCTGAACAAGCTCTTATGGCTCCAGCACGTTCAGGCTCCCAGAATTTCTCGACAGTCAAAACATGGATATAACAAAGTTGTCAGCCCTACGCACCGGTCACGTTTATCCCATTAGATATCCCTATTACTCATTTCTGTGAGAGGCTGAGTCGACCCCAGGGCCTTAGTGCGACCGAAAGGATTTATGTCAATGAAAAATTCCAGGTACACCACCGAGAATCGAAACCACGACTTTCCGTTTTGTAGTGTAGTGTTTCAACCAACTGCGCCACCAATAAAACTAGCTTGAAATACGTATATGGCCTTCTAGTAACGTAACAGAACTGGAGATACTGTACAGTGTACTGCTGTATTTTCAATAAAGCCGATGTAACAGATCAACTAAAGACTGTGTCCCGTATTCGTGAAATGTTAATACAAATTGCAAGAAAATGTACGCCTAATTAGAGTGGAAGTTGATATCATATTATTGCTGAGTGTGATACACCTAAGAAACTAACGTTAACTCAAATACGTTTAAATGAGTCCTATAGTACAGAGCGAATGGGCAAATATTTGTCTGATATGTGCCCTATACAGAATGGCTTCAAAGACGGACATTCTTTGTGACCCCTTCTTTTAAATTGGCTTTATAACGTGCCACACACAAGCAACAACATCAGGGGACACATCAGCTGCTAGTCAGTGCTGATGATGTCAATTAATGAGCAAGCATAGATTGGTATAGAAGCAAATGCTATAGAAATTAACTATACTTTCATGTCTTGCCAAAAGAATTTTGGACAAAATAAAACATAAACGTAGCCAACAAATCCGTTAAGAACTTGGCAAAATACAAATATTTGGAAATGAGACTAAAAACAAACGAAAATTTTATACACTTTTAAATTAAAAGCAGATTAAATTCGGGGGGGGGGGGGTGCTTGCTAACATTCTATTCAAAATATTTATTTCCACGTTTACCGAAGAAAAAGTAAAATTTAAAGTATAAGAAACTCTAATTTTACCGATTCTGTGATATGGGTGTGGAACATGGTCTAGCCCAATGAGGGAGAAACACATATCGAAGTTGTGTATGGGGAGGAACTAGAAGAAAGCTGAAAAAACTGCAGAATGATGACGTTCGTGAATTATACTGGTCGCCAATGTGGGCGGGGCACGTTGCACGCACGGGTGAGAAAAGAAATGCATACAGAACTTTGAACGGGAAACCTGAAGGATAGGAACCACTTTGTAGAAGCAGGCAAATATAATAAGAAGAATATTAAAATATATTTTGAGGAAACATGATGGCAGTATGTAAACTGCATTCATCTGGCAGAGGACAAGGACCAATGGTGAGCCTGTGTGAGCACAGTTACATACTGTCTGATCCAGCTGAGGAACAATTAAGTTTTCAAAAGAACCAGCTGCGCTAAGTTAATGGTTACATAGTAGGAGTACAAACAAAGATTTTCGAGAACATTTCTAAAGGCATGTCCAGAGTACTCGTGCTTGTGATCGTGCTGTTAATCTGATTGGCGTGTCTGAGTAAATGTGGACAGTTTCACGAGCCCGAGCCCAATCCCAAGCAATATGACTTATCGGTGTCCTGCCAAGGCCTATTGGAGCTCGGATATGTCATGTTACTGTACAAAGCCGCAACAGTCACTGCCACTATCACGAGCACGGGTAGACTGGACTCACCTTTACCCCTGCTTTGACATTTCATACATTTCTAACGAACGTCGCCGTCTACTGTCTAGCGCAGATTTCTGCCAGGTATAATTCTGTCCCACTGTTGATCCGAGTTGGTAACTTCGAATTCAATTTCTGCGCAGTTGCTAGGGAAAACAAAATTTTTAGTTTATCGATGTACAGTAGACTCTAGAAGTCTGGGAATTCGACCTGTTGTTATCACCCATTTTAATGCCACACTTTCAAAATTGTTTGACTGGTTCCGACGAATATTAATGAGGCCATGTGACTGGTGCTTCGGCTACCTCCAGTCTCCTGCATTTTGCAGATGACTGTCAGTTCAGTTTAGCTCTGTCCGTAATTAATTGACGTTCATTGTTATTGTGCTCTAGGGAATCAGATCCTCCTTCAATCTTTTAATGTGTTTTATACTTCCAGACATTTTAATTTTTATGTAAACTTTCATGTTTTTTGTGATTGTATGATATCCTATATTTTTACTGCCGGTATTTCTTAAAGTCTGTGTACCAAATAGGTATTTACACTTAAAATATTTTCCAACTTTTGTGACCAATTTACTGGTTCTAATTAATCCTAAACACCGAGAGTGCTGTACACATTAGGACACACTGTTAGTCAGTGAATCTGTGTAATTTTCCAACGTATTTTATATAAACTCTTCCTTCAACATCAAATCATTTTCATTTCTAGAGATGCATTTGGTCACACGACCGTAGATTGCACCAAATAACATGCCACGACCACGTGTTTTGCGAAACTCTCGCTCCGTTTAACATATTTCTATCAAAATTGGTTTCGGAAGTCCTCTTTAAAATGTAATTATTCGTTCTTAGACTGACTCTTCACAGTTTAAGTGGAATACTGCTATGTTGTATTTTGACACTGAGGGCCGTCAGTACATGGGTTGTTTTTAATTACTCTGCATCGGTTATAGAAGTTCTTTCCTATCGTATTAAATGCTTGCATTGAAATGGAAAGGTGCTGGTGGGTAAAGGGTCACGACACACGTAATTCAAGGTCACATCCTGGAGTTACTGTAGCAGGACTGACGAAAACCTTGCACATCTTACACGGGAAAGAAAGTTGACAGTGCTCTTGAGTTGTGCAACACTGTGACAAGGCCCGCACACTTAGCTGAGTGAAGGATGCTAAGTGTCTCGCTTAAAATTGCCCATCTTAAGAACTGCGAAATATTTTTAGCATTGCAAGCACATAATCTTACCCTGTGGCGTCTTGTTTCTTGGGAGCAGAGAGACAAACGTCAATTGCCACTAGAAATACGGTTATGCTAAGAACCGTGGCGGTATCCATTGTCTGCAACATTACAAATCAAATTTATTATAAACCCCAAATAATGGTTAGACCGGAAAACAACAGGAGAATAAGATGAAGATGAAGACTAGAAGAAGAGGCGGAGGAAGTTGTAAAAATTGCTTGTAACTATTACGTGTGTGTCATATCAAGTTGAGTCATATGGAAATCAAATCTGAGAAAGATGGGTTTTGCATACATGTCTTCATGTGTATAATATGCATGTAATGTATATGAAAATCTCACTATGCTTTTTATTTATTATTTGTGGACCCGTTACTTCCACATTCAACTTCTAAATAATTCTATAAATTCTTTCGTTTTTTACTTTCTTAAAGTCGTTTTCTTTTTGACAGGTTTATTAAGCACACTGTAGCCAATGTTACAAATATTAAAAATTTCTTAATTATTTGCAAAACAACGTTTAAAGTAAACAGTTTCTTCCTCTTAATTTTGCACATAGGATCTAGATTTCTTCCACTGAACATTTCTAATCCAGTTTTCGCTTTAACGTGTACCCTTTACTCTGTAAGGAGAGACCCCCTTTTACCTCCCATTCCTCTCAGACTTCTTGTTTGCTAAATAGCCCAATATTATTCCAATAACCGACAGCGTAATAGAATCTAGGCTAAGTATTGCTGCTAAGCTAAAATTTTACCACAGTCAAGTGTTGTCAAAATATTGTAAAAACACGCCTTAGTATAAGAAATGTTAACATGATATAGGTATAAAAATATGTTTCATCAATTAAAAACGGAGGCTATGCGTCTTTGCTTACGAGTATGTTATTTTTTACTTGGGAGGGTTAACAGCCCTTCCGCAAAACCCCCATTCTTGAAGGACCAGTATGTCTCTCTTTGTCTGGCTTCTCTTTTATGGTCTGTCCGGCTTAGGAGGCCCTACCAGGAACATAAGTTCCCGCCGGCATAGCCAGTAAATTAATTGGAATACAAGACGTGAGATCCAAATACAAACAAAACTGGATTAACCATCTTAGACGAATGGACGACACCAGACTTCCGAAACATGCCTCAACTACAAACCCCGAGGAAGAAGAGATGGTGGATGTCCCAGAAAACGATGGCAATGCGTCGATGCCGGAACAGGCCAAACGACTTAATCCATGGAAGTAGAAGAAGAAGAAGAAGAAGAAGAAGAAGTGATGATGATGATGATGATGATGATGATGAGTTAAAAACTTAATCGTTTCAAACAGAAGAAGCTAAGTACATTTAATCTCATTAAATGCTGTTCAACTCTTAAGAACGGTTCCCACAATTTTCAATGTCATAAGAACGTCAGTTAGGCAATTCAGGCGCTCAAGGAAACAGGAGGCTCCTTTGACATAAGTAACTCTAAAATTCATCACAGGGCTTATATATGTGGTATATGAATTTCCTTTCTATAATGAATGTCACTAATAGACTAAGTCCCATACCTATAACTGTGTATATGTGTATATGCATATGTATGTACACCGGTACAGCCTTCTACCTTCTGGGTTCGTGTAAATTTCTGAATACTTCAAGCTCCAAAGTTTTCTGTCTCCTGAAATGGCAATGTCTGTTATGATGTCCGATTTGTTAGGACTGTGTCTGTCAGTTTTCACTTGTCGCCTCTATGATATGGTTACCTTACGTTCGTGAGCTATTTCTCCTGAATTTGATAGGCTACATGCTCATACCAGCGTTTCTTCTTCTTCTTCTTCTTCTTCTTATTATTATTATTATTGTTGTTGTTAAACAAAAGAAACACACTGTCGGAACTTGAGAGATGTAAAACTACGAGCATTTATCAGTTTCAACAATTAAAAAGGGACTTTTTGTATATAATGGTCCCAAAATTTGATATTTTACTATTACTCGGCATACCTTATAAAATCTTAAAGCCTTCAAAGCTGAATGTCAAATATCTTACTTACAGATGTTAATTTCTGCCCGTCGGAATATGTTTAGTATTTGTATGTCAAGAGACTCGAACTTAGGTTGTCAATTTTGGAAATTGTAGAACAGTTTTCCGTGGGATTTCAATAAAACGAAATGTAATTAGCTATCAAGGAAGCATACAAATAAAATTTCTGATCATTTTTAATAAAATTCTAATCAGCGAAATGGTGAAATAAATACCAGCATCCTTCCACCTTCAGTAATTCGAGCATAAACTAAGGTTTAAGGTTAAAAGAACAAAAGCGAAACCCTCGTCACATTTCATCAAAACTTATGCCAAACAGTAGTGAAAAGGCATCGAGGCCCACTTGGCCTTTGGAAAAGTAATTTGGGTGAAAGGCATGTGAAACGCAGAAATTACTTCAAAAGTCGTGTGTTGTCTTCAAAAAATGTTACTATTTCTAATTCGAAAATGCATACGAGCTACCTTACTTTGATTTGCGATTCCTTTTTCAGACCTCGAGCGTGCGTGTGTGTGTGGTGCTAAACAGAAAACAACGTCAACTGACGTTCTTTATCTGATGGCACATTTATATAAGGGAGGTTGTCACAGTCCTTTACAATAATGATGTTTTTGTTGTCACTTTCATTTGCCGTGTGTCTCTTGTTTGAAGTCATCCACGCGGACACTTGACAAAAGAATGTGCAGCCCGATTGTCATCACACCTGCGTGACGCTACAGCGCACGCCCTCCACACGACAAGTCACAACTTAACATTACCGACACAGCAACTTACAAATAAATATCTGGGCTCCGTATTCCCTGCTCCGATGGGTGCGGAAATCCATGCCCTCTCTCCATCACCATTCTACAGCAATGGACGCCACAAACACGAAACTGAGGTGGAAATGCACGCGTAGCAGCCCTGTAATGGTGTCAAACACAGTCCAACAAATCTGCATACCTAAGGTATGGAGACGCAAGTTGCCGCTGAACACAAATACCCTCCACCACTTGAAGACCTATAGGAGAATAAATAGCTACGAGCATGGCACTAGATGGAGATAAATGGTCAGCTTCACGCCTCCACAGCTTTGACCACGGGGATGTCTTCAGTTTCCGCTAGACGCTACCCCAACTTACGAAATTTCAAGCGACGCAAGGTTTAAAAAAAGTGACTTTTTCGAAACACGTGCCCAACTTTCCTTGGGGTGATAAAAGCACAATGAGACGAAGGGCAGCGGAAGAATACTGTTCGGCTATAAAACAGGGGGGTGGCGGTGAAGCTGCAGCCTATCGGGAAGCAGAGCCGGCTTCCGAAAAGTCGTTCTTTATTAAACAATTGACAATGGACAAAGTAAAAAGAGATTATGTCAGTGAGTCATATACCATTTTCAGAGCCCTGTAGAGTTGATGTTGCAGTGTGTTAGGGTTTGGTTTTCAACTGGACTCCCTTGTTTATACTTACATACAGAGTTGGTCATTGCGCCGGGCCTTCCTGAACGTAACTCTGGCGTAAGTCGGGAAATGTCTGTACACAGTGTGAAGGCTAAGTGAACCCCAACACCTATCTGGAAGCTGTGAAGAAGACAAAGTATGTCTTCACCTGAAAGTTTTACCTGATTTCCTCGTATTTCATATTACAGCCTTGTCATTAATCAATACAAGAAGTACCGTCACCACAACTTTTTAATGTTTATTATAAAATTAGGCGGCTACAGGTTTCGACTGTATTTTGCAGTCACTTTCAGGCCGTTGTTATAAAAATGTAAAGGGAAAATTTTTCATAATGTATGTTAGGATTGCAGATTAACATTTTCCTTTTGACACTTTTATATTGATTCGTGTTTTAGGTTGGCTGGCTACTGGTAACTTTATATTATGCATACCGTTGCGATACAGGATCATTAATCAATACAAGAAGCACAGTTGTGGTGAGGGTTCTTCTTTTATTGATCAATGATCCTGCATCACAACGGTATGCATAATATAAAGTTTCCAGCCTTGTCATGTACACTGATTATCAATAAACATAAAGTTTTTGTACCGAAACTTAGGTTTAAATAATATGGCAGAGTCTCCATAAAAGTATGAGGAAAGAAAACTTTCGGCAGCGACGAACAGAAGCGTGGAAAGTGACATAATGATGTGAGGGAAACAGCGTTACAGTTCCAGAGCATTTTTGACGGGTTAGCATTATCATCCACCGGGATGATCCACAAATTAGAGTAGTAAACATAAAATAACAGAGACTTGAAATATGTACATATGAATGAATTATTACAGTTATTAAATATTAGTAGATATTATTATCGTATGTGCAAGTACTTGGATTCTATTCATATGAGACTGCTATTCTAATTATAAAAAGTAGGACTAACCCGCCGAATATGAAGGCAGTTTCTAACAAGAGAGGCAATGTGTGTATCACGTAATATTGACACGCATTCGTGTAACAACTGTTGCTGTGGAAAAGCAAACGTATTATATATTCTGGGTGTGTCTCTATCCTTATTTATCCAGCTTTCGAAACGCATGCGCCGTATTATATTTTCATCTATGGCATGTCCGCATCTACCAAACTCTTCGACATTATCTCATAAACAGCTCAATTTTCTGAAAAAATGTTTTTGAGCATAAAATGCTTGTTTTACATTTTTCTACAAATTTTGTCTGAAATATTTCTCATTCTATGTATAATTCTGCGAGATACCGTCATAAGTGTACATAGGTCTTCGTGTATTATTGTCAGATTTTACCGAAGTTTAAATTTTTCCCGACACATTTTTGAGAAATGTTCAAATATCAAATTTAGTGAAAATTCTCCCAGTTGGAACCGAGTTGTTCGATGAGGAGGGACAGACGGACGGACACACAGATATGACGAAGCTAATAGTCGCTTTTCGCAATTCTGCCAACGCGCCTAAAAAGCAGAAGCATAAACGGCAGATCCCTGTATTCTTGCACGCTTCTGCTGTCTACTGATGAATATCCGATCTTGTAGCAGACGCACAGTAACGCCATTTGTACGAAGGAGTAGACTGTCGGAGTTTTGCTCTAGTTATGACATTTGATATATTTTTGTTGTCGGTAAAGTTTTGGAGAGTCTTTGTTCGCACGCTTCCCCAATGCTTAAGTTTAGTACGTTTAACTTATTCATTATTTAAGTTTCGAGTACTCTTTATGACGATGGGCTTGGTGCTTTATGTATGTGAATTCACAACATGTCATAGCTACAGTTTAAGTTAGAACTCAGCACCTGGAGTTCCTAATATGGGATACTCTGTTGTCTCCTAATATGGGTCCCACCACGTTGGGAGTCAGTATTTAAGCAGCTACTTTTACTTGTTTAACAATTGTTGAAATTATTTATGCCATATTGAATTGCATTTTGGAAATGTCATTTTTATCCAGTGCGCATTTGCCAGACTAGGAATTTGGAATCTATACACATAACAGCAACATCTTCAGGTGTAGTGAGTTTCCAATTCGAATTGAAGAAGAGGACGCAGATTTTGAACGAAGTGCTCATGAAACAATTACGTGACGTAACTGACACGTGAATTCCGCTGTGCAGGCAAGGTTCAGCGATTTTCAGTAAAGTGAAGCCAGTGTTTTTAATAAATCTATAATGCAATCTATAATACTTATCAAACGAATGCACACTTTTGCAATGTATAATTTACAATTAAAACATTAAAAGTCAAACATGTTTCAATCCGTTAAGGATCACTTTCAGGGAGAAATCACATAAATCAGGTACCTATAAAACATAAATTATAATTATCTTAGATTCGAATAATGCGTGACTTATCTGGGTGTTCTGAAGTCTACAGCAGAGGCATAAACATGAGGAAATATTCAGTATGAAGAGGATTTAATAAATACGTAGTATTACAATACTCTGTCCAGGGATCGAGTCCCGTTGGGGTGAGGTTTTTGCAGCAGTCCAGACAGACCCTGGGGCCCGCCCAGCCCCTGTATATTGGGTACCGGTTCTCCTTCCCGGGAATAAAGCAGCTGCTGGGGCGTGGCGTTGACCATCCACATTCATCTAGCGCGGAGCTGAAAGATAGAGTAGAGCTGTACTTCTACTCCACAGCTGGGCCTTCATGGCCTGTTCTAGGGTGAACCTCACTTTTATTACAAGACTACAATTTTTCTAGAATTGTTCTATTAAACTTACAGTGGCAACTTCTAATTCTCCCACAACCTCTACTGTCGGACCAAGAGTAACCACGTCCGACACATCGACAGCTTCAAGTAAATCATTCCGTGGTATAAGTTTAGTCCACTGCCTTCAATTTCAGAACAAATCTTAAATTGTGTTAGACATTGTAGAGCGAATTTGGCGACGATCGTAACCGCCTCTCTGTACGAGAAGGAGGTGGAGAAAAGAAGACAAGCCCAACAACATGTGTAAGCAAACTGAACGTATTCGACGTCAGAAGAATAGGATGTTTGTGCGTGTGTGTGGGGGGAGGGGGCAATTTAAGACGCACGAGACTGATGCCGAATATTTACACTGTGCAGGGTTCTTCTCTGAAGACGACGACGATGAAGAATGGATTAGATGCCAAGAAATGCCGAATGTGTGCACACACTCTTTGAGCAAATTATCTGAAAAGGGCATTTATATATGGCAGGTGTATATTATGTGAGGCAGCTATTTATTGTGGCTACTAAACATGTTAGTGAAGAAATTATTTTGCGATTTTAGTAAAGAACAGTTTTTGTTTTTGGCCTTTCTGAATTTTCTTGCACTAAATGTGAGAAATATGCAATATTAAGTTATACTCCATAATAGAAACCACCCAGTATCGATTTATGTTTTTTCGTAGATTGGAGTTTTCTGTGTAGTGAATCAAGTTACTGAAATTATAATCATTGTTCTTAACGCAGGGTAGTTAAGTTTCAAAATGCACTAGATGCTTTTATTATTTTTCGCTGTATCTATTCGGTGAACGAAGAAAAAAGGGCTAAACCATATTGAATGATTTTACTCCATATTAGTTCTATGCAATTCCTAACTTATCTGGCAGTAATATACGAATACCACCTTTACATGATGTTGTCATTAGCGCAGTCACTGTCAAGGAACAAACCACTCTCGGCAACTTTTTAAGCGCTTCACAAGGAAAGGTTGTAAAGAGTGCCAATTATCTTCATCACCGTCCTTCTGTTCTCATGCAACAATGCAGTGCTACTTGACGGATTTTCATGTAAAAAAATTCGTATTAGAATCTTTTACCCAGAAGTCTGTGACCCTTAAAATTTTTATATAAAACGGTAAACCACAGGTTGTGTTAGGTACCATCTTTTTATTTCTTTCTAAACAACATCATTTCATTAGACTTTCGTTAAATTTTATATGCAGCTCTAAAATATAATGCAGCACTTCATGAGAGGTTTCAGAGAACCAAAATGCCCAAATGTTTCCCAATGCCTATATTTTTATTTTCCGTAAGTGACGACCTATTTTCAGCTTAATATGTTTACACACAGCAACCACAGTCGACTTTGTTGCTTTTAATCCAGTATCCAAACAAATACGTTATTCGCCAGACGCAGCTGGATCAGAAGTTTCTGGTCTCTGCCGTGTGTCTGGCATTTAACAGGCGCGCCTCACGAAGTATATATATACATATATATATATATATGAAAAATGATGAAGAACATGCATATATATATATATATATATNATTTTGCGATTTTAGTAAAGAACAGTTTTTGTTTTTGGCCTTTCTGAATTTTCTTGCACTAAATGTGAGAAATCTGGAATATTAAGTTATACTCCATAATAGAAACCACCCAGGATCGATTTATGTTTTTTCGTAGATTGGAGTTTTCTGTGTAGTGAATTAAGTTACTGAAATTATAATCATTGCGATTAAGGCACGGTAGTTAAGTTTGAAAGTGCACTAAATATTTTTTATTATTTTTCGCTGCACCTATACTGTGAACGAAGAAAAATGGGGCTAAACCATATTGAATGATTTTACTCCATATTAGTTCTATGCAGTTCCTAACTTATCTTGCAGTAATATACGAATACCACCTTTACATGATGTTGTCATTAGAGCAGTCACTGTCAAGGAACGAACTACTCTCGGCAACTTTTTAGGCGCTTCACAAGGAAAGGTTGTAAAGAGTACCAATTATCTTCATCACCGTCCTTTTTTCTCATGCAACAGCGCAGTGCTACTTGACGGATTTTCATGTAAAAAAATTCGTATTAGAATCTTTTACCCAGAAGTCTGTGACCCTTAAAATTTTTATATAAAACGGTAAACCATTTTTATTTCTTTCTAAACAACTTCATTTCATTAGACTATTGTTAAATTTTATATGCAGCCCTAAAATAAAATACAGCACTTCATGAGAAGTTTCAGAGAACCAAAATGCCCAAATGTTTCCCAATGCCTATATTTTTATTTCCCATAAGTGACGACCTATTTTCAGCTTAATATGTTTACACACAGCAACCACAGTCGACTTTGTTGCTTTCAATCCAGTATCCAAACAAATACGTTATTCGCCAGAAGCAGCTGGATCAGAAGTTTGTGGGCTCTGCCGTGTGTCTGACATTTAACAGGCGCACCTCACGAAGTATATATAATATATATATGTATATATANCACCCCGCTCGCGAACCTGACAATTCCCCCGCCAGCACATGAAGCAAGCAACAGTTTCTTTGCCAGCTTTCACTAAATAGGTATCACATCAACAGAAAACAATACAGAAAGATCTTCTTAAAACTTTTCTGTACAGGTACATTATTGTTATGTACCCCACGATAAGTTGTTGCAATTAACTGTTCTTTGTTTACTACTGCAAATGGTCGCAAATACGTTTTAAAAATATGGCACGCATGAAGAAATAAGCGAGTGAAAGCGAATAGTTAAGTGACTCATTATTTAACGAAAAAAAGTCTATGTAGAAGTCGAATTAGACAACCCAGGCGAATTTTTATAACAGCTGTACAAAACTAATTCTTGGAAGCTTTTGTCTTTGTAACGCTTACATGAACGAGAACAACGGAAAGACGATGTGAAGGTAAAGGACAAACAAAGCTAGCTTCTGGGACCTCGACCAGAACACATATTCAATTGTCACAGTGGTAAAAGTCACAGCTTGTTTGCACTTTCCATCTCGGCTCTGTCGTTCTGTATCAGCAAATTATTTTCATAATAAAGCAAAACTTCGCGCCCGTATTTTACACAACAGTAAATGGTTGTTTCGGACTGAAGGGAGAAAGAAGGAATAATGCATCGTACAGCCGTTTTTTAGAGGCATTGTGCGTTCTGCTTTTCCATCCGTCTCTTTTGTTTTTATTTCAATAATTTCATATTTCTTTATATATTTACCATTTCATTCCATCAAAAATACTGGGTCAGTCTGCCTTTGTCTATTGTGTCTTCAAAATCATGAATCATCTTACGACCATTCTTTCTTAAAACTGACCCTCCACTTTTGGAAACCGAAAGTTCAGCACCGTGTTCAAAAAGGGCCTGTCACTGGTTCTTGCCCCATGTTAAATGAATCCAGTCAACAACCACCCATCCTACATCTTTAAGACCCATTTTGATAATATTCTCCCTTCATCATTATCATTTGGGTATTCCCAGAGGGTTCCGGCGCGGTTGCAAAATTACGAAAAGCAACTCCGTATTACCTTCGTCATGTGTGTCCTTCCCTCTGCCCACATGAAAGAGCTCGGCTCCCATTGGGCAGATTTTCATGGAATTTGATAGCGCAGGATTTTTCTAAAATCTGTTCAGAAAATTCAAGTTTCATTAAAATCTGGCTACAATGAAGGGTACTTTACATGTACATTTGTGATAGCATCTCGCTAAATTCTTCTTAGAATGAGAAGTGTTTCGAACAGAAGTGTAGAGAAAATGAAAACACACGTTTTATGTTCAATAACTTTTTCACGGAAGTCTTGCCGTTTATGAGATAATGTGGAAAAATTGGGTAGAGCCGAACAGGATATATGACAATGTAATGCGGCATATGGTCTTTACATTCTGGATAACTAGAACTACAGAAACATACGCGCGCGCGCGCACACACACAATATGTAATACTTATTGCTTTTCAATGGCAAAAATGGTGACGCGAAAGCGCCTCAGTGTTACGTTTATACGTAGATTGCCTCCCTTTTTACCCTTCAGGCTCTCTAACTAAAATCTAGTAAGCATTCCTTGTTTACCTCAATTCGTGGTCTAGACTATTATATCACCCCACTTTGTTCTCCTTTATTAAGTGACAATAATCATGTTGTGTAAAAAAGTAAAAAATATGAAGTTTCTCACTACGCTGTTTTCTCGGGCCTTCTATCTTTTCTCTTGCTTGTTTCCAAATATTTTCAGCACCACGAATCTGTTTTCCGCTTCGCGTTGATTACACGTAACACCCATAATACAAAAGGCACAATTTACTTTTAATGTCTTAAATTTTCGGTCTTTTAGACAGGAAATACAAAGTAATAAATTCCCGGAAAGTGACCTAACAAAGGTTGTGTGACTGTAATTTGTATTCATTGTTTACTTCCCGATACTTCACGTGCTGTCTGTACAAACTATGTAGGCCTATTTTAACTCACGCAATTTTTGGAGTTTTCCATGGTTCTGCTTTTAAAAATACATAGGTCTAAAATTTCAGACACTGAATTCGTTTGCGTCACCTAATAAAAAGGTTGGAAGGCTTCTGATCAGTTGGGCTCCTTTTACAGTCACCAGAATTTGTAACTTTTTGATGCTGGACGACAGACGAAGTCAAAAAATTGAGTGATTTAAAATAGGCCCATGAGTTGGTAGAGAAAGGTCGTGCAATTTATTTGATACTCACAAAAAGACATGCCACGCGGTTTGCCGTCCCATCTCGGCTCTATCAAACCTATGTTGTAAGTTTTAAAGATGGCGGGTTTTGAGAAGAAAGATTTCTGAATATAATATATGGACTTGACAGGAGAAAAGGGAAACAGAAGAAAACTGCATAATAAATGCTTCACCAAATATTACTACCTCCATGGAGCAGAGTCCTTCGTGAAAAAATCATAGGTCCTCAGCTAGACAAGAAATTTGCCGCATTTTATGGAACCCGAAGGTTCATTACTGCATTTACAAGAGCCCGCCTCTTGTCCCTTCCCCGAGCCAGCTCATTCCAGTCCATGCCCCAATCCACGTCTTGAAGGTCCATTTTAATATTATCTTCTATTCTACGCCTGGGTCTCCCAAGTGGTCTCCTTCCTTCAGGTCTGCCTACTAAACCCTGTATGCAGCTCTCCTTTCCCCCAGACTGCTACATGCCCTGCCCATCTCATTCTTATCGATTTGATCACCCGGAATATATTTGGTGATGAGTCCACATCATTGAGTTCCTCGTTATGTAATCTTCTCCACTCTCCTGTTAGCTCGTCCGTCCGTCTTACGCCCAAATATCCTCGTCAGTACCCAATTCTCGAACACCGTCAGCCTATGTTCCTCTCTCAGTGTCAGAGACCACGTGTCACACCCATACAAAACAACAGGTAAAATTATAGTTCTGTGTACCCTAATCTTTGTATTTTTGGATAGCAACCTGGAAGACCAGGACGATAAAATCAGTGAATCCGATATGTGTGTGGAACATGCAGCACGTCTGGGAGTGATAAAAACAAATGCGAAATTATGGTCCTGAGATCGGAATGGACAGCTTGCAGGTAGGTGGCGGGTGGAATATTGAAATAGGTGTTAGAGACGGTGGTTCATGTTGCACAGGACAGGGGCCAAACAATGGCTCATTTGAACTTGGTAATGCACGTAGGGCTGTCTTAAGAGACCGTGAATTTCTTCATTAACTGGGCGACTGTCAGTTTCTCAAAAAGTATTGTGGCAAACGAAGGGGTCTTTAGGAAATAACAAGGACACCATCTGCAAGATGAGAATGGGCAACTGGAAGGAAGAAGGAAAGAAAGCAAGGAAAGAAATTAAGGAAGTAACGTACATATATTTACAGTAGCAAATTTAAAGAATGTGAAAAGTTGACAAGACACCATGAAGGTGATTAGTAAATGAAATCGAGGCTTGCTTCACCCTAGATAATATTCTTCCGCTCGAAACAGAATGCTGCATTCGAAAGCCGCAGCCATTATCTGTCCATTTCCGCCATCCTAGCAGCAAGTGTCTTGTTAACCGGAGCAAAGGACGACATCGAAACACACAGAATAATATTGCTAGTGCTTCTATTAGCATACTTTACATAACGAAGGGGACGGGATACAGAAGTCGGTATAGCGACTCACTACGTGCTGGACGGTTCGGAGTTCGAGACGCGGGGAGAAAAACAGACTTTCCTTTTTCCACTCCCGTCCAGACAGCCCCGTGGCCCCACCTAGGATCACGTACAGTGGCCACCGGGGCTCTTTCTCTAGGAAAGAACTGGGCGTGGCACTGACCATTCATCTCCATTCAGTGTCGAGTTTAAGAAAGAGTACTTTAATACTCGCCAGGGAATGCTTGCTGTAATTCGGTGCAGAATATTTTGTCTTTCAGGTTGCTATTCGAAAATTTAAAGATTAAAATATAGAGAACTATAATTTTTCGTGTTGTTTGCATGGGTTTGAAACTTGGTCCCTCACACTGAGGAAGGAACATAGTCTGAAGGTGTTCGAGAATAGAGTTCTGGGAAGATACTTGGATGGGGAGCCGGTTAGCGCTGTCAATATACTGACTAGGCTACGGGCTGGGCGTCCGAGGAATCATAGTTCGATTCACGGCTAAAGAAAGAGGTTTTTTTTGCTCTTTAACTCGTCCAGGGTGGCTGTGGGGCCCACCCAGCCTCTTATTCAATGAGTACTGGGGGCATTTCCTCTGGGGGTTGAAACGGCCGGGGCATGAGACCGACCACTCACCTCCATCTGGTGCCTACGTTACAGAAGTGTAGACCCACACATCTTGTCCCTTCATAGGCTTTCAAGGAGTGTTCAGGAAAAATATTACCGCTGCATTTATATTAATTTTTGCAGGTATTGCACTTACAACACTGGGTTTGATAGCTCAATATAAATTACATACGGAGGTCATTTCATCCGAAATATATTCAACGTCTTATCTTCTATATAAATTGCCATGTACAGGAAAGTACTTTGAAATATTCAGCAATTGCTACTGTAAATTTTTTCATGTTTTTGCCCCCAGAGAAGCTTAAATTTTGCATTCAGTTCTTTAACCTCCTAGAACACGGCTACAGACCTATAGAGTATGTGCTTAAAGTGGCGAGGAAGTACATTTTCTTGGCACGTGGCGTTCATTGCTGTCCCAATTTCTTTGCCCAAACTGCCTTGCTGTATTATACAGAATATCTCCACACACATACGTAGTATCTGTAACTTAGAAACTGCGTATGTTTACCGTCACTACAACTTAATACGCCGAATGAATAATTTTTTTACAAACCAGAGCAGTGCGTAATGCTGGAAGATTTATCGGCAGGCACTCTCCCGAGCTTCGGTTGTACGTACACTTGTAAGTGATTTTGGAAATTACGTTTTCAGTCCCTGCAATAAAGAGCAGACCAAGTGTCCAAACGAGGACCAAATACGCAGAATTTTACTGAGTCAACAACTTTCCAAATAAAAAGGAGCGGCCAAATCTGTCAGTAAATATTGTTATTTGGTTAGTGATAGAAGTGAGTGGTTAGGCTTGGATCTTTCTGCTCACAGATTATAGTCTCCTGCTTGTTATTGAATATTGACTATTTTTGACATATAGAAGAAAACAAAAGTGTCGCAAGAGAGAAAGGTATACATGAATTTTAAGGAGAGGTATTTACATTATTATTAATTAGACTGCTGTTTTCCCAAGATTCTAAGACGCATATTTTTTCACGGTTTGAAATTTCTTAAATTAAGTTGCTTAAACAAAGCAGTCAGTTTTCTTGCTGTGCCTTCTTTAAGAAATATACAATTTTAAAATTTGCAGAGCGAGATGAATTTGTTGTAGAAAGGAATAATTACGTACTGTAATGTTCTTTAACTTAGACAAGATTCTGTTCTTGCTCGGTTTGTGAAGTGTCTGGACGAAAGTTAGGGCTGACAAATTAACAGTAGGAATTTTAAGAATTCTATGACCTCGTGTGTATTACTAAATTGAATGGTTCCTACAGATTCTTCTTTGCATTAAATGCCTTTAACACCAAATTCTAGGGTTTGCGAAAAATTCAAGTTATGTTCAATAACATGAAGTCTTTGAATTCATACAGAAAATTTTTAAACGCGATACCGACAGTGAGACTTTGAAGTATTTTACTGGTTTACAAAACACATGATAGATCATGTGTTTTATGAAAAACGAGGTTTTCCCGGCCTTCAAATGCAATTTTTAATCATCGTCGATTCAACCATCAAACAGATCTCTTAAGATTTACTCCATTCAGGTCATTTAAAGGAACTTTGAAAGTCCTGAAATGCGCAGAAAACAAAGGCGTGCAAAACGTGGTACCATGTAGGAAAAAATTTGTTACCACTTATTTAAATTATGTTGGTATTCCTGGCTGAAATATTTCATGGTGTTCAAATGCACAGTGGAAGTGGGACAGTTGACTTCGCAAAGAAAGGTATTACCTTCTATTGCTTTTCCTTCATTTGCGTGTCTTTATATACTTCCTTGCATGGAGCCATAAAAATCCCCAGTTCGTGCTTAAATCTCGGACCTGTCTCGTCAAGGCTAAAGACTGGCTTTCGTATTTCTTCTCCACGAACATTTCATTTACACAAGGCCCTTAACACGTTAACGATGAAGGATGGCAACGATTTACACATGAATTTTCGTACTCGATGAAGTACTTGCCTTAAAGCTTCCCCTAATTTGTCTTTATTTTTCCGATAAAAGGGAAGTCGGGCCATTCACCTTATAATGGCGCCCGACCGCAGCAACTCGAGTTCCCCTCTCCAACTTATCCGACATCACCACTTTCTCTAACATAAACATCACTTTTGGGGCCGCGGTGGCGCAGTTGGTTGAGGCACTGTGCTACAAACCGGCAGGTCGCGGGTTCAATTCCCGATGGTGTCAGTGGATTTTTTTTCATTGGCATAATCCTGTCGGTCGCACTATGGCCCTGGGGTCGACTCAGCCTCTAACGGAAATGAGTACCAGGAATATTTCCTGGGGGGTAAACGCGGCCGGTGAGTAGGGCTGACAACCTTACCACCTTCATGTGCCGCTTGTCTAGAAATCTGGGAGCCTCGACCTCCTGGAACCCTGAGGGCCTGTCCAGGCCTGTAATGGGACTGCTTTACCTTCTTTTTTTTTTTAAACATCACTTTCCCCTTCTTCTTATGCTTAGGCTCTTCATCAGCACATAAACGCCATTACCAGACACAAGAAAAACACAAGGACAATTGCGAATTCTAAAAACTGTGAAAATTAGTGTCGAACTACCTTCAGTATCGTGCGATATTTCGGTAGATTCTGAGTGAAATACGAGCCGGAGTAGCGTAGTCCGTATGGCTGCTACGCTACGGGCTGGACGATCCGGGGCGCGAATCCTGGTAACAGGAGGATATATTGAGCAGCCGCGATAGCGTAGTAAGTGTAGATTCTCAGAATGGGCTGAAAAATCTGGGGTTCGAACACCGTTTGGGGTGAAATTTTCCCTACACATCCAACCGACCCCGAAACCTACCCAGGTTCCTGAGCAATGCGTACTGTTTCTCTTTACTGGAGGGAGGGGGTGGCGTTGTTAACCCACTCCCTTCTACAGCCGAGATGTTTATGGATGGAGCTGTACTTCTACCTCCATTCTGTGCCATCACGGTATGTTGTAGGGTAAGCTGTGCATTTTCATGTACCTTTGTTACGTGACACGCTAGCAAAAGTGGTCTCTTTTGTATTAACATACAAGGACGCACGCAAATAAGCCAAAGGGCTAGACCGCAATTCAAGATTGTGGCCACGATATCACTTCCACAAAGAAGCGAACCCGCGATGCGTATACCCGCATAGGAGGCGGGCCTGCTGTATCTTATTACTCCTATGAACCGAAGCGTACCTTTGTTCGCTCTATTACTGTAACTGTGACTTTCCTGTTGTTACTTACAAGGCATTACATTATTTAAAACAATATTATGTTTAAATCGTGTACTTTAAAGTACGCTTATCTACACTTGTTATTAATTATTTAACCTGGCTTTCTGAAGTGTTTTCATTGGGGTAATCTCCGTCATTTAAATCTTTACTAGTAAGACAGAAAAAGTAAATAAAAGGGTGTGTGACACAAAGTAAAAAAAAACAATTCTTTTAATTTCTGACAGACTTGGTCGCTTATTGTTGACAGAAATTCATTAATATCTTTTCTTGTGAAGGACCCCTTAGAAATAACATTTAATTTCTAAAACTATCTTATTTAAAATAGTCCAGAAGCATTGTCTTTTGCTTAAACATGTTTCAGTTCCTTGAAGGAAACCAGTCACGACCGACCTTGTTTTCTTCTTTTTTACTTTAAGCCTATTGGGCTACCGGCTTCGGCCAATTACGGCCATCATCAGGCTCCACAAAAAAATATGAATACATGAAACTCTACTCGGTCACTTAGACACTCTTTTTTGAAAAAAATGTTAACATGGCAGTTGCAGAGTTTCTTTTTCAAGTTTTTGAATCGATGGGTGACGCTTGGCTAGAGTTTACAAATTTAATATTAGACATGGCCATTGGTATGTGTATACAATGTACAAAATCTTCAATTCCAGTCAGACCAACCTTGTTTTCTTCTTTTTATTTTAAGTCTATTGGGCTACCGGTTTCGGCCAATTACGGCCAACATCAGGCTCCAAAAAAAAAAAAACTTAAAATAAAGGGAAGAAAAGAAGGCTGGTCGTGACTGGTTTACTTCAAGGAATTGAAGATTTTTACATTGTATACACACGGCAACGGGATGTCTAATATTACATTTGTAAAGAGCAGTCAAGCCTACATTCATCGATTCAACAACTTGAAGAAGAAACTCTACAACTGCAGTGCTAATATTTTTTTAACCAAGATTTTCTAAAGAACTGACTGAGCAGAGTTTCATGTATTCACTTTTTGGGAGCCTGATGATGGCCGTCATTGGCCGAAACCGATAGCCCAATGGACTTAAAATAAAGGGAAGAAAAGAAGGCTGGTCGTGACTGGTTTACTTCAAGGAATTGAAGATTTTGTACCTTGTATACACACGGCAACGGGGTGTCTAATATTACATTTTTAAGCACGTTTCCTAGTAATGCTTTCAAGTATTTTCTCTGTCTCTGTAACATTTTTTGCAGTAACAGTAACAATATTTAAAGAGTCTACTAAATCTGGTGTATTTACTTAGTTCATTAAAATAAGGACGAGAACAGCCTCGGCTGCTTTCTTACTTTCCTTCTTTCTGAATTCCTCTGAGAACCTCTTATTAGAATATGTAATATAATAACCAAGATATATTAATCATTGCTATATAAGAAATAAGAAATTAGTAAAAAATAATAATTATTAAAAACTCCTACACCATATTTAGCTGCACATAATTTCCATGGCACCCACAGGAGCTGTCGACCAGTTGGTTACGCACTATCACAATGTCTGGCCAGCGTGATCACAGATTTTACCATTGACTGAAAGTTAACTGCCTACTACTATTGTTCTATACAACCACATTTAAGTCCATTAGATTCCTTGCAACGCCCCATCATGTTTTTTTTTACATAATGAAAATCGCTTTGGTACAAGAAACAATGGGTTTATTGCGAAGGTGGGTAGCTACCATCAGCATGATATACACAAAAAAAGTTCAGGAAATAATTCAGATACATAAATGCGCGGACAATAAATGAGTACCTAAAACATTTCAATATATTTACGATCATACGTACACACACAAAAACACACTGTCAGAATTTACAAAGAATTTATAAGAGCACCGAGGAAAACTGATAATTTTCCTGCTTTAATACAAATTTCTTTCCTGATTTTAACTAGCAAAACAGGGAAGGTAAAATAGTCGTCAGTGAAGACAGACTTTAATGGAAGGAACTAAATTTCAGTACCTCACAGATCTACGTCACGCGACACTGAGAAACCAGCATGTTCGGCTGGAACTTAAAACATAGAGAATACAGTAAAATGGGTAAAGATGTCCCACTGGCCAAAAATACCCCACCATCATTTACTTCGAAACCTTAGCCCTAGGAAGCTGCACATATTATGCAGCTAGAAGATCTTCCAATGGTAAGTCTGGGTATGTGAAAGTCACAGTTGCTGTGTTGTTCTCAACGTCCTGATATTCTTTTATAAAGCAAATAACGTGATTTTTAACCCTCTATACTTCAGGGAACTATTCTTTAATAATTTTCTCTTTCTATATGATTATAGTAATTTTACCAACAGTTTACGTGAAGGAAGAGTGGACTTTTCTGTACTGTTTTATACAGTTACAAATTTTCGCAAGCCAGGCCATAGTCACGCGATCAGCCGGGGCATTTTTGCTGCACGCTTGGGTACAGTCGCCCCTCTGAAAGATGGGTAAAGATACCCCACTGATATTTTAACTCGCTTCGTTGACCTATATTCATACATCGAAATGTATGGTGTATTTTAATTAATATGTTAATGAAAGACGGCACAATCGTCGCCTACCTACTAAAATATATTTTATTTACTTCTATTACATGTTCAGGAACATATTAAAATGGCGCGCCTTCACTCCTGCATCCCTCCACTCCTTAACACCCAGCAGGCTTTCTCAGGGAAAAACACCAACCAAAATTATCAAAGGCAGGGCCATCAAACGTAAGGAGAAGTCTCCATGGAGAATTCCCAATTGTTCGCCAATCGTCCAGAAGGAGAAACTAAAAGCCAAAAATAGGAAGAATACGTAGCCCATTTCCGTGCCTATATTTATATATTAGTAGAATTAACCAACAAATGCACAATGTTTTTATTTTATATTTATTTTCACTTTTTCCCCGACATGTTCCAGCATCTACATGCACGATAAAGTTTTATGTAATTAGAATGGAGCCCCTTGCGAATGGCATGTAAATGCAGAAACATGTCAGGGGAAAAGTGAAAATAAGTATAAAACAAAAGTTATGTATTTGTTGGTTAATTCTACTAATATAGGAAGAATAATTTCAAGAAAGTGGTTCACAATCCAAACTCGAGCGTTTCTGATAAAAATGATGACACTGACTACTGTAAATAATGTAAGGAGTACTACTATGTAACAAAAGAGGAATGCCACTAGATTAAAAGCTCATTCTGTGAAAAGTGACTGTCTGAAACCTGCATAACTTTCTCCAGAACCTGCATCGATTGTGGAAGTCATAAGAATCTTAAAAAAGTAAGAAACCAACAAAGAATCAAGAAGAATTGTCATAGTGATAAAAAACATATTTTATTTTATTTTATTACAATTTTTTACCTCAAATTTATTATTTTGTATTGCATTTTATGTGGGCATCTTTCACCACGCATATGCCAAAGACGCCCCGTTTGCATACTTTCGTAATTTTTACTGCTGTCAGTGAACGGATTAAAATTTGCTATAAAGGTACTGACCGTTTTGTAGCAGAGACCCTACTGTACCTCTTATACACCTAGATATAACTTCTGTTGCTATAAGTAATTGTAAAAATCTGTCAGAATAAAAAGTGTGGCATCTTCACCCAGTTTACTCTATTAGAATACCCGAAGATATACGTATGGTTTTCTAATCGTAAGTTTACCAATTTGGAAATTTCCATGACATACGCTTGCGAAATTTGCAATCACGCTCACTGCTAATAGAATTGGGATGATGAGACTTTTGTTGCATTATTTCCTACTTTTCGGTTATATTTGCCACGTGTTTTCATTCCAGCCGAGTTGCATCTGGATGAAAGGACACCAAAAAATTTAGTGGGTAAGTACAGTTCTTTTCATTTAATGCTGTGTATAATTCACTGTAGACTCGTAAACCATTTTTACCTCCTCCTAAAGTCTTTATTTTAGAGAAAAGGTGTGGCATTTCGACGGGCGTTTTGATCTTCAAATGTGAGGTGCTGTAGAAAGAATATTCTTTCATATGCTGGACACTTAAATTCGATCATGTCTACAGTTTTAACTCTTAACCCGGTTAGCATCATGACAGAATTAGAAGACATGACGTTTCGTATAAACAAATAGTATAACCCAATCCTTATTATACTGTAATTAACTTATAGCCTGTCTAGTTCATTTTGTATATAAGCTTTATTCCGTACGTCCCATTGTGATCATTATAAACTCTGTAAGTTACACGTAAACCGTTAATAACCATTAAACGTTGCAGTTCAAGGTTTATTTTAATATAGTTTATAAATTTTGTATTCTTCATCATCAGATCTCGAATAATCGAAATCTATGTTCCGAAACCACAAAACCTTCATAAATAGTAAAAGTTACTTAAGCAAATAAATTCATACAACTATTAAAACTAAATAGAGCCAATCAAGTTTGCTTTTGTATAGTATCAAGTGGGATAAATTTCCACTAGAATCTTATGAGAAGCAAGACGTGCGAATTACAGAGCCCGTGTATTGGAATAGGAAATAAATTTCTTGTTAAAAAGATAATGTTTACTCCATGCCAGTGAAATTTGTTAGAAACAAATATGGGACTATGTATAACATAAGAATGACAGGATTTAAAATTTAGAAACAAGACAGGAACGACGGTATTTTGACCTCTTGCAGCTGTGGTTTGCTGAGTACAGGAAATCGTGTGCTTCCAAAAAGATAAAAAGCATGCAGTTTTCTATAATTTGAATGCTTATGGCTGGATGCACAAAGTGACGCAGGCAGACAGTAATCCATCGCCAAATGTTTTCCTCGAGAACTTCAAGAAGCAAGGCCAAGGTATTACTGAAGATTTTGAGTTAGAGGAGACGCGCTGGCTGTTAATAAACACCAAAACGCAACTTGTTTCTTTCTTCATTAAACATAGGAAATAAGTATATACACACTTATAATTAGATTACACAAAATACATAAATTTGTCACAAAATTACATACAGAAGTGACAATTCTGAAGCTACACTACTGGTTGTTTTCCACCACATCGCTACCCTCGCCTAATATAAATTTCTTGAAGCGGACACCACTGATTTTTTACATGTGTAAAACTCACAAGGTTGTAAAAGTATATACGGTGCGCAATTAACATATGCCTTAATCAAAAGGAATTGTAGATAATATGCTTAAATCCACACTCTTCATATTATCGAAATAAAACCTTATGATATTTCATTTTTTACTGCTCAGTTTTCAAAAAGGTTTAACGTATATAAAAGATGAAGATTAAAGTTTTTGGGACATTACGCTCTGTCACTGGGAATACATTTCCTAATGTTTCCAAGGATAGTAATGCCTCTTTCTTCACGGTCAGTTAGTGCAAGAAGAAGCGTGTTTGAAGCTCTGGGATCTATAACCGCAACGACACAGTGCAACATCCCACAACACTTGAGAATTTAGCATGCAGCGCCGCTGATATCAAGCCTGTTATAAAAGCTATTCACCTCCTTCATTTTATCCTTACAAGTCATATTCTAGGAAGAAAGTAACATAAAATAAATTAGATTTCAACCTATTATAGTCAGCTAAATGATCCATGTACGTATTTACGTGGCACGATGAAGTTTGATTAAGACGACTCTTGATTGTTTACTACCCCACAACTTCGGAAATATAACGTTATCTTTGCTTTTTCTTCATTATCTCGGAGAGCATAAGACTTGTCGAAAAATGTGTTGGTACTCACACAAAATGTGTTTCCTCCTTATCAGAAAGTTTAGTCTGAAAGAGTTTTAACTCCGACAGACTTGAGTTAGCCTGTGATGTCAGCACAGGAACGTGTAGGGGTTCATGTAAAGTGTTTGTAGAAACTCTACAATTTAATGGAAAAGAAATTGGATTGACGAATTTTTGTAAAATTTCCCAATACCAAATTTTATCAAAATTCGTTCACCGTTTATCTAATTGTTGCATACGAATGATCTGTCACAAAAGTAAAGAAAACTGATTTTATAAAAAGTTGTGGCTACAAACGCTTCTAAACTGTACATACACGAAAGCAATCACCTCGAATGGCAAAACTGATTGGAAGTTGAAAACCATGGACACTTGAAACACGCAGTTGCGAGATTTTACCGTATTCCGTCCACAAGGAGGAGAGAATGTTGACAGGCTTCACAAACTACATGTCGTATACGCAGTATCTTTTCAACGAGGCAGACTACTTGACCGTCAAATCGTAGTTTGGTTAGTGAATAACAAATCAGGAACAGCATGGTCTGATACGAGGTACTGACGTGGAGGGGCTGAGGAAAACCCCGATAAACCGCAGACAGAATAGCCGATCTGTGGCTATAAATTTAAAGCCGAAGCCCCCAGCATGTATTCGTGAGCAGTGCCCTCTAGACCATTAGATTCCGTCTGAAATTCGTTTTCTGGTGTCTCAGACAAGAGCGATAGGATAAATGTTCCAAATCTTTTAACAAACGTTCTCAAGTAACGTGAAGTAAAGAAATGCTCTGTTTAGAAGACTGCCTATGATATGCAGTGTTCAACGTTTAAATCCCAATGGTAATTATATGTATCGACTGTCTTAACTTTAAATGTCGGTATTTTCTCCACACGTTGTCCTTTTATGTTTCGTATGATTCTCATAATAATTATTGACTTTTCCCTTAAATACAGAGTGCGGCAGAAAAACCTGACGGTTTTCAAAACGAAATAATACAACGACGTTTAACCTTACTATGTAACAGTCGTTATCACTGAAGAACTCACTACATGCCATTTTATTTTTGAAGATTTCGTCATTCATATATCCCCCACCATTTCTCAAACCCTTCTCCGAACTTCCTCGACGATTTTCCATCCCCCGACGGGCCATCTGCTCCAGGATTGCTGCGATTTCTTCCTTTACTCTCTGCTTTAGTTCCTCGTTGGGTCTATGCTTAGAGATGAAAATTTTACTGTTGAGATATCCCCATCAGAAGTAATCACAACCGGAGAGACCAGGTGAAGGCGCAGGCCGTGGAACATCACCGCTATGAGAAATGACGTGTTGTGGAAAAATTTCTCACAGAACACTCATTGACGACCTTGATGTATGGGCTGTTGCCCCATCTTGTTGGAACCATCCTAAAGAGGGATCGATTGCACGACGACGTAACTCTGGTTCACAGAAGTTGCGTAACATTTCCACATGGCTCTGGTTATGTTATGACAGTAACCGCTGCACCTTCGTTGTCTTCAAAGAAGTAAGGGCCAAGGACCCCAAAAGATGCGATCCCACACCTGTCAGTCAATTTATCGCTGTGGAGAGGACGCTGATGGAGCTCTTGTGGATTTTTTGGGTGGCTGTAGCGGTAATTCTGGTTGTTTACCTAACCAGGCAAGTGGAAATGAAGTACATGAGAAATGTTTCCACAACACACGTTTTGTCATGGCGGTGATGCTCCATGGCCCTAGTTTTATGGGGTATCTCAAACGTAAAATTTTCATCTGTAAGCCTAGAAGCATCGAGGAACGGAACCAGAGAATAGAGGAAGAAACTGCAGCAATCCTGAAGCAGATGACTTGTCGGGTGACGGAAAATCGTCGAGGAAAATTGGAGTAGTTTTCGAGAAATGATGGGGGACATCTGAACGGTGAAATTTTCAAAAATAAAATGGCATGTACTGAGTTCTTCAGCGATAGTAACGTTGACATAGCAAGGTGAAACGTCATTGTATTATTTCGTTTTGAAAACTGTCAGGTTTTCTGCCGCACTCTGTATTACTCGACTGACCTTCATTGACGGACGTTATGCGTATTCTCTGCGTATTCCCTCTAGTTTCATACGTAATTTAGATTAATGTCAGTCTTTAAAAGGCTGACACATTTTGGAAATTCGACACCATACGTACAGACACGAAACCTCTCTTAAATCAGTTTAGTCAAAATTACACCCTCCTAACCCTTTCCCTTACCAGCTATCAATAAATGTACACACCGGCCTCTACAGTACTTTGTATATCATTTGTGTATCAAAATACGTAGGAGTCCCTTTTTTTTCCTCAAGCAATAAGCAGGAACACTGAAACCTACTTACAATTGAATGCCGCGTGTATTTCTTTCCTAACATATTTATGTTTTCCAAAACAAATAAATATTGCGTAATACGTTACTACGGTGTTCACGATTCAGACCATCTTTACATTCCAGAAAAGAGTAGAATATGTACCACCGTGGGAAACTAAATCTTGTACAAATCAGAAATTTATCTTTATATGCGACATCCCGTTTTTGTGTCAGGTCAAAAATATTTTTTATTCAATACCAGTCACGTACACAAACATTACAGTTTTTATTTTACAGGCCGAAACCAGAGCCAAAACTAATCAGTTTCGGCTCTGGTTTAGAGCCATCATCAGGCCTTATCCAAGAACAAAGACACAGAAACTAGTCGACTGTAAAATAAAAATTTTAATGTTGTGTGTGTGTGACTGACATCGTATAAATGTATAATTGTGATCAGAAATTTATGCTGCCCAGACCTTCTCATACGTACACACATTCAAAAATATATTTCAATATTCTTTTATTTATGAATAACCTCCTTCTATTTTCTTTCTTTCTTTCTTTCTTTCTTTCTTTCTTTCTTTCTTTCTTTCTCACTCTAGCCATTAGAGTAATCTGTGTTCCTTACGTTATTTTGTTGAAGGCTGGGGTTAATTCTTTACAATTTGTGACATATTCTGTTTCCTATGTGTGAAAAATCACAGGACGCGTATATCAGAACTGCTATATATGAACAGAAAACGTTATGCTTTTATGCCTAGGTACCCATTTTTCGTCCTTTTCCCGCCTTTTGAGGTTCTTTTACATCCATTTTATTCTTCGGGATCAGAGAATTCTCCAACAGAGAAAGTTTTATCATTTCAGGTGGGATCGATGTTTTGGTCGCACGCAATTACATATATCAGCTGCGTCTTACGTAATTCGATGATTATTGTTAAATTGTTGAAAAAATCTGATTAGACGCCATTGCCAGTGTTGCTGCGGGCGACGTGCGAAGCTCTTGTTGCAGTTTGTCGGCTTCTGCTATTTCATCAAAACCTTATTTACCAGCGCGACTTTGACTTGTTCTCAGGAGTATCTGTTACTAAGGCTATCCAGAAAGCTTAGTACATTTCACGACTTCAAAATGCTTTCAGAAGAATACTCCAGATGGAAGTAAATATTGTTTCTGTATTCCCTAGACAAGTATCGTCCCTTTCTTTAAAATTTCGCTTCTGTTATGTCACTTTCTCATAATATTCACATCTTCTAATTGTAGTAACGAATTCCGCCGCAGTTACCTTCCATACGAATCAATAGAATAAATACATAAGAGCGGGCACCACAGTGATCTGGGCACCTTGACCGTTACTGATCTTTTGTGCAAACTCCTGCAAATAAAGTTTTCTTGTCTGTTTGGTATCCATCATGATGTACCGCTTGCTACCCAATAAGGCATTATTATTCTCTTCGTTACAGCAGACAGCTGCAAATTGTCTCTCTTCTTCTTCCTTCATTCTTTTTATTTCTGTGTTTCTTCTTCTCGCCGAACGAGAGTAATGAATTTCCTCTGCAGTCTCTCCTTCCCTATCGGAAGTACCAAATTAAGTCTTATATTTTTTCTTCTTCGGCATTTTTTAATTTACCTCTATCAAATTATTTTGTTCTTATTTTCTTCTCAGTCATTAGCAGAAAACGTCACTTACGTGCCTCTTCTCCCGTTTCTTCACCTACAGGGCTACCACAACTTTGCAGTCTTTCCCTCAGTCAATAGAACAAACTGTTTTGTCTTCTCAATTGCCAGTTGCAAGGTAGCTCCTCACCCTCACCCTCACCCTCAGTCAGTCATTACATTATATTGCATTCTCTGTCCTTTTAATCACCATCCTTAAATTACCGTTTTCTCTGTCTTGTCTTCTTCCACAGTAGGCAGTGGGATATCTAGCTTTGTTTTTATTTTTCAATTGCAGGTACACTAAACAGGCAACTTTTCCTCAATCGCATAGACAGAAACACCTTGGGTCTGCAGGTCTATAGCATTATTGGCCTTTTATCCTTCCTGTCAGTCAAGAGTGTAAGTGTATTTTTTCCTTCTTAACGGTCGGTAGCAACTGAGTGCCTTGATTTCTTCGTAATAGCTACAAGTAACTGCTTAACGGCTGCTTTTCTCCTCCGTCTCCTCGATGGCTAGTAGCAAATTAGATTCTTTTTTCTCAGTCTGCAGTAAAAACATAGCTTATTCTAGTTTTTCTTCTCCACTGTCAGTAGAAAATTAGTTTTGCTTCTTCTTTCACCCACGGTGTAGCGAGTGCGGTATTGGTACCACGATCAGAAAATTTTCAGCCTCTGGTGAATGTAAAGAATGTACTTACTGACTAACTAACCATCTAACTTCAAAGGCAAAGTCCATCTGAAAAACCAGCACTCCTCCGCTATTTAAGAAACACCCAACATTTTACAAGACAGGCAATGTCCATATAATGTAACACTGAGGTGCTTTCGCGTAGTTGTTTTTGCCGCGGGAAAGCAGTGTTACATATTCTGAATGTGTTTCTGTATTCCTGCCTTAGTTATACAGCATGAAAATCGAATTTTTTCTGCGCCGTATTGTATTGACATCTGTGGCCTGCCTGGTTCTACCATATATTTCCACATTGTCTCATACAGGGCAGGATTTTCGAAAAAAAAAATTTATCTAAAATATTTCTCATTCTAAGAAGAATTCAGCGAGGTATTATAATACATGTAGAGGTCGTCTTAAAGAGTAACAAATTATTTTTTTTTAATTTTAACAACTTATTTTTCTCAAATTTGAATGAAACTTAAATTTTCTCAACAGATTTTCGAAAAATCTTCTAATATCAAATTTCATGAAAAACCTTGCAGTGGCAGCCGAGTTGTTCCGTACGGACAGACGGAGGGACGGAAGGAAGGGCAGACATGAAGAACTTAATAGCCACTTTTCGCAACTGTACGAACGCACCTGAAAACAGAAAGGTCCTTGCCGCTTTCACAACAGCCCGCCACGTGCTCCTGTCTTCAGCCAGATATTACAGTCCACGCCCTCCCAGCCTCTTTCTGTTTTCCGTTTTAATATTTTCCCCCCATAAGCTTAGGTCTTCTAAATTCTTTTTTCTTCAGGGTTTCTCACCAGAACTGTATAGGCATTTCTGTTTACTCCATACGTGTGACATGTGGCGTCCCGTTAGGCCTAATGTTTGGTGAGGAGTAGAAGTTATGAAGGTCCTCATTATGCAATTGTCCCAATTTTTCTCTTATTTACTTATTATGAGGCTGAAATGCCTTCTTTAACACCATAATATTGAACACCCTCAGTTCATATTTTTTCCTTTATGTAAAAGACATACTCATGCACTTCATATACACAAACACACACACACACACACACACACACACACACACACACACACACACACACACATATCCGTTCATTCTGTAGTCTGCCTTACGACAGGTCCGTAGCCTCTTCCAAAGCGAGTTCTCCACATTGTGGAATCTAGTGCTTCCTTTTTCAACTTCCAGTATCCTCTCTTTTCTTTAAGGTCATCCAGTAGCTGCTTACGTCTTCGTCCTCCTCTTCCCTTCACTTCTATCCTTCCGTCTCTCTTTCCTTCAATAACGAGTTTTATAAGGCAGTTCTTACGCAATATGTGATCAGTCCATTTAGCCTTCCTTCTGTTTATTGTGTATGTACTTATATATATATATATATATACACACACATACATATTGAATGCAAGCTGGAGGGCTTTATTAATACATTAAATAAATGCCAATATAATCATGAGACGTACATAACATGATATGACACATCATAAAACAAAATCGCAGAAGCAATACGCGGCACAAAACCACGTTACGAAGTAACGACGTTTTGTCTTGCTCCGCGTGCTCTCTTCTGTTGTACGCTTCTGAACTGTAATGACTGATTGTTGGACTCCCCGTGGTTCTGTAATGACGCTATACCAACCACCATGATTAATAGTGTAGAATGAGATGGAAATGTGGTAATGGCGTAATCCGAATTTAAAATGAGGCGGCCTTCGTCTATCTGAAAGAAGTATATCGGCGTTAGTCTACAATTGGTGAGAAAAGAAACATAAGAAAAACGGGTGACCGGGCCGAGAGTCGAGCTGGACAAAACTGCAAGGATGATTAATGAAGTTTGTCACAAGTTACGGAGCATTTCAAATTTATTACCGCTGTATCTTTAATAGAAATTCACTAAAATTTTAAGCATGATTACAGGCAAAGTTTGGGCTTCACAAGAAACCAGAAGAAAGAGAAAGAACGACGTAGCGCTGCTGAAAGGGAATTGTCGTGCCAGATACTACTCTAAATTTGTTCCTCTCTTCCTAAACATATACTTACACATCAATTTCGTATGTTCCAGTAAGGACCTGGTAATAATTAGGGGCCTGGCCAAGACGCCTCGTAATGCAAAGTCGAGAAATCCTAATTTGGGCACTTCTGGCTGCATTGGGATTGATCCACCATCATCAATTCCTTCAGTTTTTGTCAAGAATTTAGAATACTAGAGCAGTTCACTGCTCAAAAACATACTGTATAATACACACGTTAACGCACATTTTACGTCTGTCTTTAATAAAAATTACGCAATAATATCTGGCTTTATTCGATGAGTTTGTAATTTTCCTCATCATCCTCAAACTTCGTGCACGCACAAGATTCCCGACACGTGGGTGAACACTGTCTAGCTGAAAGACATTTCAAGCACTTCTTCATCATTAGAAGCCGTTTTCACCAAAGTCACAAGTGGCACAGCAATTTACGGAGCAAGTACAGACTAGACAGAAAACACAATGAATGATTTGACATGTAGGCGGGCAGAATGTTATTACATACTATTGTAAGCAAATGAAAACATACTGTCATCATTAAATAATAACACAACGTGGAAGGGCAACCATCCTTCACTGTTTTAAATTTTACAGACTTAACCACGAGAGAGGAACGAAAAAAAAATCGTACTCTTGTCACGTGACAGCAGTTGTCATAAAGTACTCGGTCTTTGTGAGAATCATCACCATTTCAGTGCATGCTGGAGCGTTGTGAACAGTTTGCTTGTTTGGAGTGCTCGTCAGGAGTTTGTAGAAGGTAAGATAACAAAACGCACGGTTTTGTACTGTACTGGCTACCTATTATAAATAAGGCATATAATTTATCTTATTGAATATGACTTCAGCCCATCGAATTACTTAATTACAATTACATTTATTTTCTGTTTACAATCCTATTAAATATAGGATTATGTGTAAGAACTATGCTTTGAAACTTTCAGAACTTGCACATTGGTTAGTAACAGGATTGTTTAAATAGTTCAATTTTTATATTAACTCTGTCAGATCCTCTGTTTGGCTGAGGCCAACAACTGTAAAGTCAAATCGAATAAAAATTACGATGTTATAATACGTTTACCTTGAAATTTGCCGCATATTAGAAAACACAAGTTCCAGCCAAAGTCCTATTGGCCTTAGCAGCTGCATTATTTAAATCTGACCTTGTGCTGTGTCGTTTGTAAAATATATGGAGAGTAAAGGCCCAACAAACCAATAAAAATTAGATTTATTTCATGATTCCTGTAATTATCCGCAGCATCTCAGCTTCATTATCCCCTGAAACGACGGGGCCATGTCACTAACGTTAGGCCAATTATCAAATACACTTTGAATATGAGCCAAATTTTCCAGAGGTTTCGGATATATTTTACCGAAATTACGCGAGTGTCTTCCAAGCACAGCCCAGTAATAATGATCGCTTATAATGTCTATACGTTGCTATGGAACTTAAATCTTGGTATGCAGGTTCAAGACTACACGGAATAAAAAAACATTTGCTCCAGTTTCCGTTTATGAGTGTTCCTGTAGCAAAGTACAAACAAAAGTGTGACATCACACATATCCAGAGTCGAAATTTCTTGTATGAGAATTTCTCACGTTTTAAATTCGAAATATAATCACCAATACTTAGTTTCGAGAAGACAAAGTGAATATGTTTGTGTAGAGAAAAATAAAGTTTCAGCTCTTTGCATCTTTAAAAGGTGGAATTAGGGAAACAAAACTGCATGTACATACCTGCATTTGAATAGTATACCACTGAAATAAACAGACTTTGTATAATATCTTTGATACAAGGGTGTCTGAAACTGGGTTTCACACTCATATTTCCTACAGGTTAAAATAATAAAAAAAGATAATTCTTGGTTTGAAATTCTAGTCTTTTGACTACAAAGAGAAATTCGTTAACAACAGTATTGTTTCTATGCTATCTTTCAAATAGCGTCAAACTGAATCTGAAGTGGCTGTAAGGGTGTCTAATACTAACACATTTGAAGAATATTGACTCCATTTATTATGTAGAGTTCGAATAAGGAAGCGTTAGGGCAGTTAGTTTCTGAACCACTAAAAGGCCTACTAGTAATAAAGTATAATTTTAATGACAATAATTTTCTCATCAAAACTCTTAAAAAGCAGGTAAACTTACAAAGCTTTGGAAATATATTTCATGACTTGTTGAGGTCTGTAACCCCTACTTCAAATAATTCTAATTTGTTGTACTTTGTTGTACTTCGGGAGTATATTTCGTGGATACACTTCTGTAATGGCTACTTTGAAGTGTACTCATTTTTCAATTCAAGGAATAAGGCTTTGTTGGAAATAATCGCGAAACTTCTATAACTGACGATATGTTTGTTTCGTATGACTGCTGCGGTATCTAATTAAGAAACCCCCTGTGCCTACGGAGCGAGTGACAGTCAGTTTAAGGACAAAACATGCAATTCATTATTACTTATGCTCCTAGCATGTAGGCCCAGTTGTAACTGTCTAAACCCAGGTCTGAGATATGTATTTTTAATTTTGGATACTTATCATGCGGACACTAAATTTACGTGAGCAAGGATGTGAGGAGTCGTGGTTATTTTTCGAAGCCAAAAGGGGTCGGCAAGCAGAAAGTTTAGAAAGTACTGCTAATTTAGACTCAAATTGTGTAGAACGGAAAAACGACCACGAATAATGACTTGGAGTGGATGTGGTAGGAAGCGCTCGTAATGCAACTTAAGCTACACTCTCGACATTTTCCTGGACGGACTTTGGAAAGTCACAAGAATCATCAGTCAAATTAGTCAGTGTCTCATCCGAGATTTGAACCGTGCCTCTTTTGAATTTAAGTCAGAAGTATTACCTTTTCGTACCAAGTTGCTTATTATTTGTAAAAGAGAAGCAATAAAAATGACTATGCACGGAAATTTCGTATTCTCCATTGATCGCATTAAATGATGGGTTGAATAAGGTTGGCAAAGGTCCGGTGCAGTTTCCTGAGTACAGTACGAAACCATGTAACGTCGTTAAGGGCCTACAGAATTTAATTTTCCAAAGGACGAATCAGCCGTTACCTGTCGTACCATACTTCACTGAGGCCTTTACCTGCTCTCATGCCCCACTGAGGTCGTTATCTCTTATGTCGTACTTCACTCAAGCCGCAACCTGCTGTGTCAGGCCTCAGTCAGGCCTTTACCTGCTATGCCATACCTCAGTCAGGCCTTTACCTGCTATGCCATACCTCAGTCAGGCCTTTACCTGCTATCATACCTCACTGAGGCCATTACCTGTTGTGTCATACCACACTGTGTCCGTTACCTGTCGTGTCAAAGTTCACTCAAGCGTTACGTGCTGTGTCATAACTCAGTCAGGACTTTACCTATTGAGTCATACCTCACTGAGGCCATTACTTGTCTCACACCACACTCAGGCCTTTACCTCCTGTGCCATACTTCACTGAGTCAATTACATCTTGTGTCATTCTTCACTGAGTCCGTTACTTGTTGTCTCATACCTCACTGAGCCATTATCTGTTGCGTCATACTCCACTCAAGCAGTTAACTGTTGCGTCATGCCTCCCTGAGGACATTACCTGTTTTGTCTACATCCTTCACGCCATTATTCGTCCACTTCTCACCGTGGATGTCTGGTTTTACTCCAAGGGTAGTCCACGTGGGATCTGTGGTGGACCGAGTGGCATTAGGACAGATTTGTATCCGAGCACTTCGGTTTTGCCTTGCCAGTTATCATTCGAACAAAGCTCCAGGCTTATCTCTAATCAGGATTTCATTCAATAGATCCATTTCAGGTCAAATTATCACGGGACTTACGTCTCACCCTCTCGTACAGCCAAATGAAAAGATGCTGTGACGTTATTTACACACAGGAACTGAAGAAGACAGATGAAGGCCTCTCACTACAGCCGCCTTCAGGACAAGAATATAACATACTTTTTTTTTAAATATTTAACATCTCCGTTGCCTTACGTATACAATATACATAATCTTGAATTCCTTGAAGGAAATCAGTCACGACAAACTTGTTTTCTTCGATGGATGTACGTTTGACTAACCTTTATGAATTTATCCTTTTAAAGCCTAGCGGTAACTTTACGTACCACCAGGTTTAACATTAAAAAATTCTACGTGGTGCTCACATTGCGTTTATGTGTTTTGTACAAATCTCAGAACAAACAGCAACTTTTGCCTTATAAAACATTAAGAGACTGGTTTTTATAACGGAAGGGGAGAGTGTTTACAGCGCGGTACGCACTGAGTCCTTATGTAAAACAGATACGCTTCGTCTTTAAAGGGTTAGTATTGAACATCACCGTTGGCGTACGTATACAATACACAAAACCTTCAGTTCCTTGCAGAAAAACAAGTTGGTCGTGACTGATTTCCTTCAAGGAATTCAAGATTTTATATATTGTAATAGAACGTACCTTGTTACAGAATCCAGCTGTCTTTATCACAGTTATTGTTTGGTCTATCAAAAACGTGTTTCGACGCTTATGTTTGTTTCATCATCAGTGCCTCCAGCAGAATTTGTGGTTGTCCGAAATTCATATTCATGTGTTGTGTGGTTCGGGACTAAGTGTCTTGCACTGTAGTTACAAATGTATTACACTGCAAGGTTTCCACAATGATCTGGTAACATATACTGCCTTTACACTTGTTTGTTGTATGTATACTACACTGTTTGTTGCTAGCACACTGCATTGATGTGATTTATTACTCATTGCCTCTTTCATTGCTCTTGTGTCTTCACTCTTGTACCGTCAGCTGTGTTTCCCGCTTGTCCCTCTTGTTGGTCGTGTTGTGCCACCTGTGTCACATGATGTGTATATTCATAAGACCACATACATAAAACAGGTCATAGTGGAGACCTTAGAGTGTAATAAGGTTTGGAACTGCAGTGCACAGACACTTAATGACGAACCACACCACGCATGAGTATGTATCTGTGACGACTACAAATTCTGCAGGAGACGTTGAAAATGACGCAAACATAAGCGTAGAAACGAGTTTGACGTAGACAAAACAACTGTGATAAAGGCAGTTGGATAGTGAAACAACCAAGTTTCCAGAAAAGCCACACCGAATGCACAACATAGAAAATCAAACACAGTACTTGTCCAACCAAAGCCGTATATTCAATGTCTTTACATTACAACACTCACAATAGTTTCACACCTTAGTCCTACATGTTTTGATCCTGTAGGATCATCATCGTGGACTCAACGAAGTCAAAAATTAATTAAAATTTACAAACAGAGCTTTTACGGTGTATGATGTAGAACAAGAAATTGTTCTACATCATACACTGTAAAAGCTGTGTTTGTAATTTTAATTAATTTTTAACTTCAATTGAGCCCTTGATGATTATCCTACAGGATCGAAATATGTAGGACTAAGATGTGAAAATATTGTAAGTGTTGTAATGTAAAGACATTGAATATACGGCTTTGGTTGGACAGGTATTGCGTTTGAATAATAATCATTCACGGGATGAGCAATATAAAATAAGAGAATCAAACCTCAGACTTAAAGAATTGGAATCATAAAAGTTAACTACTGAATAAGGATGTCGGATTATTCGATAAGTTATTCGTTTTATTAGTCCGAAAAACTGTGAAGAGATAAAGCTCCGTTCCTTTAATACGGAGAGAAGTGCCTCAGTACTTTCATTTTAGCTTAATAATTCAAAGTTTATTGTCCGTGACGTTGTTTCGGCGTATACAACTCTGCACTCAAACATGCACGCGCGCGCGCGCGCGCACACACACACACACACACACACACACACAAAATGTTACGTCACAAGGAACACCAAACTTTCTAAATAACTAATCTGTTCTCATAAGCCACATACATAACGTACTGTCAGTACCAGATAAGCCTAATCATAACGGAGGATCATCATAGTGATCGGCACGATTGCTCGAAATTGGCTGTAAAGAACGCAGTTTCTGGAGTGGAAAGAAATGTTCTGCTTCAGCGCATTATTTATACAAAGCCATTGTACATTTCCTTACACTATAGCAATATTTCTACTCAAAACATAAGATACAGAAAGCAACCTAATTTGTGGCCTCGTATCTTGGCAATTTCACAACAACATCATGCTCAATAAACAAAGCTTCATCATTTCGCTAATGAGGTAATTTAGTTATCACGCCCGGTAAACGACTTCAACAAAGAGTCTTATGGTACAAGCAGGGTAAACTGACAGACAGGAGAAATGAATACAGAATAAAAAGTGGGATACCTAACAGACAACTTGTGAGATCTAGATGAGGGTGGGAGGATAATATTAAAATTTATCTTAAGGGAATACGCGTGGGTGTATGTGGTCTGAATTCGTCTGACTGAGAAAGGGGTTTAAAGTATTGAGATTTTTTAAACATGATAATTAGGCGTGTTCCATAAAGGCGGGAAATTTCTTGAGCAGCTAAGTGACCTTCCGCCTCTCAAGCGGTCCACAAATCTAGCTGCGAAATATTACATGTCTCTTATGTTACGTAGGCAACTAAGATCCCAAACGTTTTGGTATTCAAAAAAATTTGTCACTGCATTAGTGACAACATAGAAAGATAAGTCCATAAAAGACCTTTTAAACAGCAGAGTCTCTCGTCACTCATGGAATTAAAAACACTTTTCTATTCGCAAAATTTTCACAGTTAGTTGAAAAGTACGAGAAATGGCCTAGTTCGGGAGAACTAGTGGTGCGGCCGACCCGGTCGGCAGAGTACAGACTACAGCCCCATGAGCAAATGCTGGAGGAATTATCAAACTTTTAGCAATTTTAATGTGATTATCTTCTGTTCCATACTCACTTTGCTCCGTGGGAACTCCATTATATTTAAATAAACCTTCCTTTCTATGTTTATTTAATTGTCTCTCAGTTTCAGATACTATTGCTGCATCGCTTTCTGAATTCATCTGGTATTTATGGCCAAAATGATCTCTCATACAACACTGGGGCTGAAACAGTAATGGAAAGTAACACATCGTACCCACTCCTAATTATATTATAAACTCATGTCTTCTCTGTCATAAGGAAAAATATTTTTCAGTAAAAAATTTTTTCTGACTAAAAGTATTTTCACACGTATATTATTAGGAGTTAATTTTTATAAGAGTAATAAATGTAAAATGCTGCATTTCGTCCCGCAGTCGGCAATTCCAGAGGACCCTTTAGAAGTTCCACCCCAGACGGGCATGGGGACACCCGTGCCGCGGCAGTGAAAAAGGCGGCGCCTTTACACAAGCGCCATACGAGACCCGACGGGGGCACCATGTCAGTTGGTTCCTATAGTGCACAATTACGCATTCTGCTGTTACTATTGGAAACCAATTTTGCGTACTGTCTGTTAAATATATTTAAAAATCACCTGGTTTCTTTCATGTGGGAAATGCTTTCACGTATAATTTATTATAAGTTAATTTCTATAACAGTAAATCTTACAATATTTGAAATATAGCAATGTATTGATTAAATACTGCAGCAGTAACCGAGCTGCAGTGTTGGTGAAGGCAAACAAATAACAGTGTGAAACACTAAAATACTTCATCTTAGCTAATTTTGGGGTGATGAACCTGAAAAATGCCATTAAAACTTCAGAATTGGTTCTGGTTCCCAAGTTACGGAAAGAATCTTACAAGAAGAGTTCCTGCTCAGCGGACAAGTAGAGCGCTCGTTGCCGAGGTGGCGTACCACCGCATTCCCAGGCACATTGTCAATAGCACGTGATCAACATACGTTGTTGCAGACCGTTCTTTCTTTGCCTGTCCGTGGAGTTTTGGGAGTCTTTTGAGTGCTCGCCAGTTGTGTTACCCGACCTGCGTGTACGTTGTTCGCGGTGAGATACACCTTTCTCTCAGCCTTTGTTTCAGACATGGTAGAAATGCCCCGTAAGTGTATGAACAGAGCGGATAATTTCTGTTATATATGTTGGAGGAATCACATTTGCTTCAAGGCAGCGTGCTTTAACCCTAGTGATAAAACGAGCCTACTTTGGTTGTCAAGTAGGCGACCAGTACCAGAGCTGGACTCCGCACGCGTGCTGCACATCCTGTTCATGAAAGCTGAACGCTTGGGTGCATCGCTAAGGATGTTCCATGCCATTTGCAGTACCTGTGATATGGAGGGAGCTGATGAATCACCTCAGTGACGGCTACTTGTGTACTTGTGTGTTGCTTCCTGTTCAGAAGGGGATTACCCAGAAGAAAAAATTGACAGTTGGGTACCCAAATATACCACAGGCTATTTTTCCAGTTCCTCACTGTGAAGGTCTGCCCGCCTATTCCAAAACCCCAATAGAGTTTTTCCTTAGACTGTGATGAGGAAGAGGAGAATACACCCAAAGGAACAGAGCAGCCATCTGCTTCAAGAAATCCGGAATTTTTCCTGAATGTAACCTCTGCTGAACCACATGAGATCACGCATAAAGAACTTCCTGGCCTCATAACAAACCTAGAACTGTCGAAGGATAAAGCGAAACTGTCGCCTGCAAGACTTAGACAGCGGAATATTTTGGACGACACTGTGAAAGTGACAACATTTCGCTACCGCCAAAAGGGTTTTGAGCAGTTCTTCACGACACAAGGTGAACTTAGTGCTTGTAAGAAAGTCGAGGGTCTAATGGCAGCAATGAACATCACGTACAATCCGAAGAATGCCGACTACATTATTTCCGTACTCTTCCATGCATAGCCTAAAAGCAGTGTTGTTGCACAACGGAAACGTACTACCTGCCCCTGCAGCTCTGCTCGTCGCTCGTGGACAAGGAGCCTTAGGTTAATGTACTGTATGCAGTGTACCCATCTTTCTTCTTGTCCGGCTGGGAATATCTCCAATTCTTCTCCTCAAAACTGAGCGACAACTCTGCCGTCTTCTTTCAATGATCATTTACGGAGGGACTAGAAAGTAACTGCAGAGACAGGTCCTTGACTTACGTGTTGTTGAAGCCATTGGCGCAGCCAAGGGGGGAAGGGGGGTTGCTGCCGGGCTGCTGACGCCCCCAAAGCGAAATTTAAGAAACACAGATTTTGTAGACACGATGTTATCAAAGTTTTACGTGATTTACACTTCAGCCTAAATCAGCCACTGAAATCGGCTAATGACTAGTACATTGTACTATTTAACAACATAACTAAAACTTACTAATACGAGTATGTAGATTATTTTGTTTTTCAGTTAGTTTTAATTTTCCCTGTAACCTAACTAGATGTCGACTGGGCGATTTTGACATGATTTTCATAACATAGTTTTTAAAAGCAGACATAAAATATACGTATAACCTCAGGGTCAGCCCCCTCCCCAAAGGAAAATTCTGGTTGCGCCTATGGTTCAAGCAAACACCTAATCACCTCCTTTGTCTACTGATCTCTGACACGTTCAAATCTTATACTGTCCACTGGAAGTACGTCTTATTTCTCAAGAATGCTTGTTTTAAAACACCGCCTTCTTAGTGTCAAGTAGAAACACAACTGATAAGCTTAAAACGCAATTACTTCGTAACATATCAATCACGTAAGATTTTTTTTATAAATAACGCGTGACCAAATTCCAACTCAGACTCGCATAATCCGATCATCATTTCATAAATGTACTTAACCCAAATGGTTAAAATGTGCCGCTCCTCTCACACATACATTTTCATTGGCTAGCCGAAATCCACCTTTGTCACACGATCTTCCAACAAACTTCCACACACTTCCAACAAAACACACTACTGTTCTGCTGGCCTGAGGGGAAATCGCGAAGGAAGCAGAGAGGATGTCGGCTTGCCAACACGAATATTTATAAAAGAAATTCCATCTAACATTTCAAATAAAACCTTCACACTTAACGGGCACCAATTCCCGGGATCGAAACTGAAGGGGGCGGGCTCAATAGCAGGGTTAGATTTTCTCACGTAAGTTCGTATTCTGCCTGATGGTGACTTAACACTTAACTAAATCAGGTGCTGCACGACCTAAATTCTTAATCTGTCTTCTCGGCGAGAGTTAATTGCGAAAAATTGATGCCCTGTAAATACTTCACACTGTTTATATTCATGTTTATCTTCAAACTGCAAGTACTAAAATTAAAATGATCGCATATATGGCTTTGAAAATAGCTAGGTAAAAATGGTTATCAAAATTCCAGCGTTTGAAACGTTACAAAAGTACACTGGGCTACACTTGCTGCAACCTGCCCGCCGATTGGCTGCCGCTGTCTTCCCACCACTCGGCCTAGCAGGGAGCAGCCTGCTCGCTTTCCGCAGGTGTTAAACGAGTCCGTTGAGAATATTTGAAACAAAATTAATTTCATTTATATTCTTTCAAAGAATGTACATATCTCCTTACGAACACTGTTATTCAGATATTTAGTTTAATTTCTTTAAATACTTCTGGGACGGCTGCAGGGCCAAGTCGCCCGTGTTACGAATGACACAAATGTAGAATGAATGTGGAGGAAACGTCGTCAGCTGGTGACATGCAACCGTGTGATTTTTTTTTTCGTTGAACTGAACTACGTTAGCACAAGCAAACCTTGCCTAATAGAAATTTAGAAACAGAACTCTACTGGTACGAAAAATAACACAAACTATCCTAGATAGAACGTGAACGTCGAGTCACGAGTTACATTAAGGCTGCCTTGTGAGTGGTAGAGTTGGAGAGATGACGATGCCGGTGATATAGTGACTGGCTACGGGCTGCTCAGCCCAGATATCGAATTCCGGTGGGCGCCAAATTTTCCGCACCTTTCTAGACCGGCCGTGGGGCCCACCCTGCTACCCGTACAATGGGTATCGGGTCATTCCCGCGGCTAAAGCGAACAGGGCGTGGCGTTAACCACCCACCCCCACGTAGGGCTGAGGATAAAGAAAGAATAAAGCTATAACTCCACTCACCCTCTGGGTGTTCATGTCAGGTTGTAGGGTAACCTATCTTTACACTGTGTACTATAGGATTTAAGGGGCTAAGTGTGCAGTGCACAAGTCTGTATTTCTTGGATTTGGCAGCGGGGAAGTGAGTTCTCAATACTGAGGTGTTGATGAATGCGTGCGGTGGTAGTTGCTTCGCTGGGCGGGGTGAGGGAGGTTGAGCTTCCCCGGGCAGCGGAGTAAATAATTTAAACGAAAAAAAAAATTGAAATGATGTTATCCCATTCTGTTTTTTATAAGAGAAATGAAGCAAAAATCCATCCATACAAAACTAAATCCCATTTATGATACAGAACTATGTTCAGTATGTTTTAACACAAATTGTGAACCCGAGGATCATCTGAAATAAGTCGAAACATGTAGTTCTGTATAGTAAATGGAATTTAGATGTGTTTGGATGGATTTTGACCTGATTCTGGAAAAAATTTGATTTTATGCGCTCAAAAAATGTTGAAGCTTTCAGCCAAATAAAAATAAACTCAATAAGTGATTGTGTTTTTTCAAATGTATCATTTATGTTACAAGCAACTGTTGCGATTAGTCACATCGGGTGATAAAGATCTAGCTAGGGAAGAGTCTGATAAAACGGGGCGATAGAATAAAACGGGGTACCTCCGATTTTTTCTCTAGGAAGTTCTAACATTTTTCGCCAAAAGTACTGAGTCATCGCTACCCCAGCTCCCTTTAGTCTGCGAGCGAAAGCGAGTCGTTCGGTGCCATTGTGTGCTTGTTAAACAGCGAAGACATATTTTACAACTGTGTGCTACAATACTGCAGGAAAACTTTAGACATATTAACTGGAAGCGCTCTCATGAAACCGGGAAGTAAGTATACGTTTAAGTACTTAATGTTTAAGGTTTCCTTTGTTGTGTGAGTCATCACACACCCTTCTGGATTTTTCGAGTGGAAGTCATTTCTATTGTAACATGCGATGTCGGGCAAAACAGGGTACCGTGCAGGCGGGTAAAATAGGGTACTACCCTCTTTTGCCCAAATCTCGTCGTGATGATTATCGTTTTGCTGGTGGCAATTGTCATTTAGTTTGAAGAACGGAACATTGTCTCGCTTTCTGTTAACATTAATTCTAACCTAGTATATTACATTTTAAATGTGTTGAATATAACGCCCATTACAATACAAAGCAAATACAAACCCAAGACTCTTAGACAATCGTGGTCTCAGGAGAATATGAAAAATTCTGTCCAAGAAGTTTTAGCTGGAAGAGTGGGGTATTTTAAGGCATCCCAGTCATTTGGAGTACCTCAGACCACCCTGGAAGCGAGGATCAAGGAAGCTAGAATTGGGATTAATCTGGAAGATGCTATAAAGAAAGGAAATTATTATCATTTGGTAACAAGTATGTTAAATGTTTTTGATATTAAGAAACTTGTTATTTCACTGCTGTAACCGCAGAACTTTGGCGTATACGTCATCCCCCCTGATCTACATTCCTGCAACAACTGTCCATAAAATCCGTGTTAATTTGTTGCCCATTCAAATCTTCGACTCTTCATTGACCATGTTTCTTCTGATTATCCCGTAGTAATTTGTGCACTTTTAATTGAATGTGACTGTATCATACTTAAGTACATTTTAACATTCTTATAGGGCTGGGTCGTCATAAACCCACGTTCAAGGAAGAACAGGAGAACGAGCTGGTGGGATTTGTTCAATTAATGGAAAGTCGACTCTTCGGTTTAACTCTTACAGAATTAAGGGTTCTGGCTTATGAATTAGCCGAAAAAAAGGTCTTGAGCATAATTTCAAAGCAACAAAGAGGATGGCTGGCAAATGTTAGCTGTATTCGTTCCTTAGGAGAAACCCGGAACTGAGGTTGCGCAAACCTGAACCTACATCTCTTGCAAGGACAATAGCTTTCAATAGGACTGTCGTAAACGTGTTTTTTTATTTCTTGCCAGGACTTTATGATCAGATAAAATTTTCTCCTGACAGGTTATATAAAGTTGATGCGACAGGTATCAGAACGGTTCCGACAAAACAATCAAAAGTTCTTGCTCTGCAAGGGAAACGGCAAGCTGGGAGTCTGGTTTCGGGAGAAAGAAGTCGGTTAGTAACTGCTGAAACCTGTATGAGTGCTTCTGGGAATTACATGCCTACAACGTTTGTGTTCCCACGCCAGAGGACTAAACAGGAACTCCTCGATGATGCACCTCCTGGAACGACAGCCGAATGTCACCCTAGTGGATGGATGCAAAAGGATATTTTTGTGAAATGGTTCCAGAGATTTGTTGAGTTTTCCGAACAAACCGAAGAAAAACCTGTCCTGCTACTACCCGATGGACATTCAACACACAGAAAAAAGCACTAAATTAACTGATACGGCACAGAATAAAAATGTTATTCCTTGTTTGCCACCACACTGTACACATCGTATGTAGTCCCTCCATGTGTCATTTATGGCACCACTTAGCCATTACTGCTCCAAGGAAGTCAGAAAGTGGCTGCGATCCCATCCTGGCAGAGTAGTCACAATCAACCAGATTGGAAAACTTTACGGTTCAGCTTTCATGAAAGCTGCTTCCATTGAAATTGCTGTTAATGGATTTCGAAAAACGGCTATTCTGACTAGCTCCCCCTATAAGAAAGAACTTGAGGATCTAATGGATAAATCTAAAGCAAAAAAAGGATAATTTCAACACACGATAAACCTGCGAAAAAGAAAAGGAGAAACAAAAAGAAGAAAACAAAAAAAAAAAGAAATGTGAAAAAGACATAAAGATGATGATTCAGAGACATCTGATGGAGAAGACAACGCAGCTTCCATTTTTTGTAATGAATTGTTTTCAGTGTCCAAATCAGAAGGAGGGCGGATTAAATCCACACGATGCAATGGATGGGCGCACGAACATTATGCAGGAATTGATGAAGAATATGATGATATCACGAACATCGCTGATTTCTGTAGCTGACTGAATTGAAAAATATCAAAGGGCCCAATATGGAATGTGTAGTATTACTGTATATCTTGGCTTATAAAATTTCAGTAAAACACATTTTCATGCTTAAGATTTCTTATCTTCCACATAGACATTCAGGTACCACGTTTTATCTTACCGGTTGAATAAAACGGGATACTTTGCATCACGTACTTCAAATTCAGTTTCCTCTTACAATAGTCCATGTAGCAAAATATTTGTATCGTCATATGATAGACAAGGGTTTGAAGAGTCTTTAGTGAAGAAATTATAAGCTTAGGTGAAAGAATGAATAAGATAGAGTCGTTTTTCAACTAAGTACCCTGTTTTACCCTACGTTCCCCTATGCCATTGAGTACGAGTATCTTTACTACCCTTTAATTAACTAGCATCAAGTTGGCGCCATTCTTTTGATCTCAGTGGTGCCTCTGACAAAGTAAGTCATGTTGCACTACTTCAAAGAAGAAATGCTTCCAGGTCTTCTGATGGTAGTGCACATACTTTTAATATTACTTAAAACCTTCTGTTTTTATTTCTGGAATTTCTTCATCGCCTTCACAGTGGTCTCCTAAAACTACACAAAAACCTGTCCTGGGGCCTGTGAGTCTTATTACATTCAAGGGATTTAGGCAATGCACAAGATTAATGTGCACTTTTTGTCTGTTGATTACACAAAACTATTTTGTGCCATTAACTAATTTAATACGAGTAGTTTGTAACCTACTATACTATATATTTCTTGAACATTCTTCAAAATTAATGTTGTACAGCTTATTTTCTATACTGTACACAGTGCAAAACAAAATGCCCACACAAGCTCTCCTAATGTGATTACTGTAGCAAATGTCAAAAGTGTTACACATGTCCAGAGACCCTTAGTTTTCAAGACACACTTTACTGCCAAATGGGGCGTCACACTTGCCTGAAGGATTTTGATGACAGAAAAGCTCATTATTCAGAGCAAATTACTAACCTGATCTTCTGTAATTCTAACTTGTGCTAACAATCAGAGTTTCCAAACAGTTATTTAGGCTATTGTTAAATCAGTTGTACATCACTGCCTGGTAACAGCAATGCCACATTTTATGTTGTGACGTGTGGGACTGAGTACAGGACACAGCCTGCACTGTCTGCAGAAAAATCGTGACCACTGTGCAAGAGGTATAATGATTACAGTTACACTTTTACAACAGAATTTATAAACAGAATGCAATATGCACAGAATTATTACAGCATCACGCCGGCCCTTGACATTGGTGAAAAATTACAGTAGCCAACGTAACAAAGTTAATTAACAATATTCATACTCTCCCTAAATATTTTATAATGTTCTATGTCGTTTTTATTTGTTACGAGATTTTGGCATAAGTCTACTGTAGTGCTGCTTCTTAGCTTATTTTATGTAATATAATGTGCTTTTGCTTTTGGATCATTGCTGTTCTTAGTGAAGGTACAGAGACATCTTTTATGTTTGCAAGATATTTTTATTCCTTGTGTAATCCAGTCATCTTTTTCTTTTGTACTTTTGTATTTAACTGGAAAACTAGCTTGGAAAATGTCTAAGAAAGTGTATATAAATGAGTTAAACATATGGTTAGGATCTTTAGACAGATTCCCAGGCTTTTTTTTGTTTTGTTTAGTAGAGCCTGAAAGTTCATGATTGTTGTATTGTTTCTTAATCTGTTTCGCTGCTTCAGAGGAAATTTTTTTATTGTTGCATATACACTTTTAATTGTAACAATTTGAGTATCATGGCCTGACAGGCCATTTATAATGGGAGATACAGAAGATTAATTTAGTTTACTGTTGTCCACAAATATATTATCAATGGCAATACTTGAGGTGTTTTAAAACCTTGTTGTAAAATTTGCTGTGTGCAACAGATTATATATTGTTACTAATGAGGCTAGTTTTTCCAATTGCTTTCAATGAGGCAATCTGTGTTTATGACTCCACAAATTAAAAGTTCTGCTTTTGGTTTATAAAGATGTTTCGAAGTATCACTAGATATTTTATAAACTGCCTACAATCTGCTCTAGGTGCTCTGTATAAGCTTAATATAATAAGTTTATATGAGTTAGTGTCTAGTTCAATGGCACAGATTTCCAAATCCTTTTCTTTAGAGTTACGTGATATATTGATTTTGCTGAAACACAGGTCTTTATGAACAAAAATACACGTACCTCCATTCCATAGATTTTGACTGCAAAAACTTGATCCTAATACATAATCTGGTATTGTGAAGTATAGCAGGTCCTTTTCTTCCATGTGATGCTTATTCAAATGTGGTACATGGGGATTAAAGTTATCTATTTCTAAAAAATTTATTAATTCATCAGTTTGCTTCTCAGTCCCCTAATATTTTGATGAAAGTTAGTGTAGTCAATTAAATGAATCTGCAGTTCTCTCTTGGTTTCTAAAGTCTTTGTGATTAGAATCCATACATCTAAAGCACCTATGAGTTTTTCTTTTAAGCTAAAAAAGCGGAGGCTCTTGCATTGGTAATAACAGGAATAGTGCTAATACCTGACCCATTGTTTTCACCTGGACTGTTAGCAGTAACAATGTGAATTTTGATGCAGGCCTTGGGTTGTGAATTTATACTGTGCAAAGAGCAAATGCATAGTGAGGGTTTTACCTCTGCTTGCATACAATTTTCAGTTATTTACATCCATTTTTTATGGGAGGAGTGTCTATGTCGACAGCTGCCCTTGACTTTTTCGCTGCTCGTTTGTTTGTCATTATTTTATAACTATAAATTTAGAGCTGTTTCTTTTATATGTTGCAGCAGAAATGCAAACAAAGGTGCTAGTGCTCCAGACTTTGGGGATCCTGATTTTATCATACTTAGACCTTTCTGTTCACAGTTCATACACAAGTAGAAGGTAAGTATATGTCCTTATCGGATGCGTGATATTTTTTACCTCCTTCCAAATGTTCCCTTTGATAGGCTGTATCTGTGTATAGAAGCCCAAATTCATGAACTGCAGTTTCTTATTCAGCTCATTTCTTAGCACAGATCTGGATTTAAAATAAACATACTATTCTCTTATGCTTCAAAAAATAGTTCTGGGGAGGAAGAAAGAATGTAACCTGAAAGGCCTTAGCATGTCTAGAGAAGCAACACAACAATTTTTTCTCTCTGCTTCATAACAGGACAAAGCCGAAATTGCTTGTTGAGAGCATGAATGATACTAAGATGAACAAGACCAGTAATGTAGGTATAACTGTAAGAGTGAGGTGCTTTCATAAAACCACTTTTGCAATGGAAAAGCAATAAGTATTACATATTCAGAGTGGGTGTCTGTACCCTTGTTTATCCACCATGCAAAGTGCATGCACCATATTATAATGTCATCTGTGGCCTGCCTGGCTTTACTATATTTTTCCACATTATCTCACAAGTGGCATGATTTTTGGAAAAATGTTATTGAACATAAAATGTGTCTGTTAATTTTCTCTACATCTTTGTCTGAAACATTTCTCAGTCTGAGCATAATTCACCAAGATCCTATCATAAATGTAGGACACATATCATCATGTAAAGTATCCCTTATTCTTATCAGGCCTTCATGATACTTGATGGTTCAGAATGAAGTATACATGTTTCCCCAAAATGTTCTTTATAAATCTGCTTACTTCAATAACCTTAATATACAGTACCCTTCTCAGTGACAAAATTCTGTTAATTCCAATTTATTCTTCCAAATTTGGCTAGAATGTACAAATCACACTAGAGTTGTTCCCTATTTTTCTTGTGTATAATTAAATATGATCCATAAGTCTAGTGAAACAGAAAATCATAAAGTAAAATATATCAGTCTTTGTGTGATCTAAATTTAATATTATATACAAGTATTTTTCTACATGGGTCATTCTTTAAGCCATCAAAAATTTGATTTCATCTCCATGTGAAGCATGGCTAATACATGAGTTACAACTGACATCCATATGTCAAAAATATCACACCTCATTGGATTCATATTTGATACAAAACTGGCTCCAGTCATCTAATATGTCGCACACAGGCCATAAAAATAGGCCTATTACAGGTTCTGTATGAAATTTCTTTTACATATTGTTAATTATATACATGCTTACCATAGGAAATGACATTATATCTAACAAATTTTGCTGTAAGGGCAATCTGTAGTAATTATTCACATAAAAGGATCACTGACTGGAAAAATTATTAATTTATAGTTCCTCTGAGTCTGAGATGTGTGTGTGTGTGTGTGTGTGTATTGAAGAATTCAAATGAAAGTATGGGTTGTAAGTTCTTATAACAGCCTTTTATTTAGCACTATGAGAATCTGTGTTAATTATTATGCTCTAACACCAGTAGGTCAAAGAAAATGTATTGTATGTCCACTTATATTGATTTAATTAGTGTGCAGTTAAATGTTGAATATGCCAATGTTGTAGTGTAGAAGTACGTAAGTCCAGATGTTACCACAGTGATGGGAGATGAAGTTAAGGAACACAGCACTGTATGTCATACCAGACCAGTGTGCTGGCACATAGTCAACTTAAGTTTCATGAAAAATATTTATGCTGGACATATGGGTTTATGCTTTAAACCACTGATATAGATGTTTCATAGAACAACGGTCATTTAAATATTTTCTTGCTGCAGTACTCTACTTCATATGAAAAACTAATCAATTTGATACACATCACCTTAAAATTCTTGTTCTCATTAACTTTTCCATTTTGTGTGACACTTTGCAACTAAGACTGTACACACTTCAAAGCATATAGTCAGTCAATAGAAATAGTTCCACCTCTTTTCTTTGACCATGAAATGTCACTAATTAATTGTTCCTACACAGTAACAGCAGGCACCCATTAATGGAATCACAGCTGTCTTCAGCGATTAACCAGTCACACAGTCGAGGAAAGACCAGATATCCGTCACTGGACCAAAAGGTCACTTCAGTTATGACGTCCATGATGAACCTTACAAACTACCCAGACAATCAAGAAAAAAACAGCAATTACAAGCATCCCTCAATGGCAACACGATTCCCTTCAGTAAAGAATTCCATGAAGAATGTCACACATTTTAAAGATAAACGAGAGAAGAACGGCAGAATTTTCAGTTTCTCTGATACAGATAATGAAATCAGTGTAAGTACCATCTAGTAATGTTTAATTAATGGGTTTCAATTTGACTGAGTTGCTATGGCTATATATTACCATCTACACATTAAATAATCAACTAAGAGCAAAACTTGAAAGTTAACATTAATTAGAACTAGTACTACCTTAATACTGGATTACATTACTGCACCACTATACCCTTTCAATATTATGCAGTGACATCCACCCCCCCCCACTAAAGGTATGTGTGTTATACTACCATGACTCAGTCACCAGAGCATTTATGAAAAGAGGATGCACCAAATAGTGGAAAAATTGTAATGACACCACAAGTGGCCATTTGTGCACTTCATACACGCTTTTCATGTAACACCTGTGGCACAGAATGTTCTAGGTTTTCAAGGTGGTTTAATAGGATCGAGGACACTGTGGTCAGAACAGTGACTAGACTATGGTCTGGATGACTAAGGAATTGTAGTTTGATTACTTGTAGGGTAAGTGATTTTTCTGTACTGTAAAATGGCCGGACTGACCCTGAGGTCCACCCATCCTCCTATGCAATGGGTATCAGGGGCCTTTTCTCCGAGCTTCAAATGGCCAGTTCGAACCTTACCGCATATGTCCCACTAACATTAAGGTTAAAAATGCACGGAGAAATACTTCCACGTCCCTATATGCCTTTATGTCATGCATGGACGCAACTTTACCTTTACATTAGCATTGTGGTTTAATGCTAAAGATACTATTTCTGGGTGATAACATTCTGGAAGTAATTCCTGTCTCCAGAGTCAAGGTAAAGTGATCATCCAATAATCCTGCAAAAGAATCAGTGACTATTTAATAGTCAATTGTTCTGTCTATCTTTCCATTCATTACTGCTACACTAATCAAATGGAGCAATTTCCACCAACACACACAGTTCTCTCGTGTGAGTATACACGAGGGGTTATTTTGTAGCCACTTCACCTCTAAGATGGAGGCAGCAAGGAACTTCAAACATCAGCATAACCACCTACATCTACACTGGTCCATCACTCAAAAACAGGATCCACATGTTAAAAAATTACTTTCCTCTGCAAAATGTGCAGGAAAATAAAGCATATAGGAATGGACATGTCATCCATTAAGAGCCAAGTTTAAACTTGAGAACCACTGGGTGGACATTAAGCTATGAAAATCAACCTACATTCATACTTTTATTTCTTACAAATGTTGTGGCAGAAGTACAAATTAATGCAGAGTGACACAAACACAAATGATAATCATTTTAACTAGCAGCAACCACAATAATAGTAGTAAGAGGAATTATGGTAACTATAGTAACCATAATAATGATAAAAACCAAAGTAATAAATTTTAAAGCTTCAGTAAATGTACCTAGAGTGCAATGTCAAAACACAAAAGAAAATGTGTGCACTCCATACCTATCCAAATATGTTAAAATACACACAACAAATAAAAATAAGAACAAATAAAATACGCTTATGATGAAACAATAAATGTACTGTCAGTTAAGTTGCAAATGTCACTCTATATGTTAATATTTGAAGATTCAAGTCTTTTGGAATCAGTCAATTGGTACACTGTTACTGATATTGATACACAGGGTCAAAGAATTTTCTTGGACTGCTCCACCCCCAAGAAAGAGGCACTATGCTCCTCTGAAACATTTACATTTACATTTACCCCTCGACATGGCATAACATGCCAGAAGACTTGAATCTTCATCAGCACTGCTGTGAGAACTTAAAATCTCACGGGTTCATATTTAACACCAGTTAGAAATGCGGCACGTAATTATGCAGTAGTTTTATTGTGACAACAGTCAAGTTTGTAGTTACTCATAAATAGTTTAAAAAACAGTAATCTTGTTAGCTCTAAGTTTAGCATGTGTGCTGTAGGTGGAGCTAGGATTCACCATACCATTCATCACCATACCAATCAAAGGAAATAAGGATGATGATAACAAGCCACTTGTCAATGTCAATGTGGGAGCCATAACAGCTGGAACCATACTGACAACTGCAGCATTGATCTTCATCCCTAAGGCATTTTCTGGACTTGAACCTGAAATATCATTTGGTAGAAGTAAGTTCAGTGATCACTGTAGTAATAATTTCAACTTTGCTACAGCCTTTGAACATATACACTGAGACTTTGGGTCATGGTATGTGCATCTTAATTGCTTGTCATCTACCACCTCTGCTGCAAGAAAATCAGCAATTGCTTTGGGTGCAGTCTCATACACTGCAGGTATTTACTTTTGTTTTATCCCTGTTATGGTTCCTGTTAAATCTCAGGCATTTAATTGTATAGCTCGTAGAGGCCAAACTGGGACTGATGCTGGTTCAAACATTTCATCCTGCAATTCTTTCACTAATATTGCATAAGTTTTCATGGTATTTCTTGCCTTACAGCTTTCCTTGTCATAGGCTGTGGCAATTTCATATGATGTAATTGCATCAATAACTTTAATCCAGAAACATAATGCATGTCTTGAATCATGGTTTGGGATTATGTCAATTGAGCAGTAAGGTATCAGTAGATTTACAGCACTCAGCTGGAAGATTAATTAGGCACTAACTGAGCAAACAAATGAGCTACTAAGGCCAGTAGAGGGAGTGAACTTCATTCCTCAATGATATGCAGGATTTAAAAGTGCAGAACAGTGCTGAGTACTTTTGTCCGTGAAGATTGAGGTGCTGAGTCAGCACCTGAAACTTTGCAGGCAAGAGTTAGTATGGCTGTCAATATAAAGAAGCACCTTTGAAGTTATGCTTTATCAACAAAATATACAATTGAAAGAAGTGGAAAATAATTGCTTAATTATCTACAGTAAATATTAAAAATTACTGTACATACAGTTCCCAGAAAAACCAAAAACCTTGAGTGTCCATGAGCAGACTGCTTGACATTTTTGTTGTAGGAGGAACTAGTAGCAAGTTCAGATTTATTGCTCATCTGAAAACTTATGCTCAGTGCTGGGCCAAAATACATATTTAGGAAATAATTATTTAAATGCATGAAAGGAAACCATTACATTTTTCATTGGAATGCATCAGAAAAATACTGTACTGGAACAGGACCTGTTTGAATGGGAAGACCACCTTCATTTCTGTGGGTTAATGACAGAACGGCTGTTGATTTTGCTGTCCAGTTTTCATGAATACAGCACAGTAAATGGTATACAAGAATATTATACATGATGAGTTTACAAAACTGAGAAACCATACAGCATGCCATAATGTGCATTTTCTTCTAATCAGGAGTCGAACATAACGTATAACAGGTCAGTACTTGGTTTAAGTTACAGAAATAGACAACTTTTTCTTTCAAGCATAACTGCTAAAAGAAGAATTTTCATAGTAAGTAAGGTATGGAGTGTGGAAATTTCAACAACAGTGAACAATGGAATTTCTAAAAGCAAGTAATTATCATGGAATACTTAAACAGAAAGATAGATAGTATTTGTTTTTTTCTGAAGTGAACGACAGCTTTAATGATAAGACACACAAAATTACTTATTGATAATAAATATTAAGCCTTCCTTAGGAAGTAGATAATGACAGCCTTATTTGGAGATGATATACATCTGTTAGTCCATCCGTCTGTCTGTCCATGAGCTAGTATTAGTGGCTAAATTGCTTGTGACATATTCATTAAATATGGCATAGTTGTCCATTACAAAAAGTTGTCTTCCAAGCATAAGCTTTCTGCAAACTGGAGCAATGGCAGTCACACTTCAGAGTGTAAATGAATTTCGCCCCGTACTTCCCATAATAATTTGGTCAAAATTTGGTGCAGGTCTCCACATAATGCCGCTGTGCATTTGTGATTTTCGTGAAAATCAGTGCAGTAGAAGCCATACTTTACATATGATCCAAGAACCCTAATGAAATTTCACCCGTTTTCAACTTTTTTTAATCTGATTTCAATAAAATTCGGTGGAGAAGATATATACGACAATATATCGAATACTTGAGAGTGCCATGAAACCTGGCGAACTGAAGCCCATGCTTCACTTATGGGGGTAAATTAATTCATATCCTTACTTTCCCCATTTACTGTCCAGTTTGTGTACCATTTGGTTTAAGAAATATGAACATAATTTTGTTGAGTACGTGTGAGTCTCGTAAAATTCTGGGGAGAAGAAAGCATACTTCTCTTAGACATCTAAATGTAATTACTTTCACACTTGTACCATGAAACCGTATGATATTTTGAAGGTATAGAATATCTTGGTAAATGTCGTGTACTACATCACACAATACACTATTTGCAACCATTTTAATATTAGAATACTTCCCTTTGTTTCCCAAACCACCTCTTTAATAGAAGAATTTTTTTCCTCTTTAAAGTACAGTCCAGACAAAACTAGACATTCCATTCTGAATCATATGGCCTACTGCAGTTTGAACTTTCAATATGCTGGTACATGTATTTTTGTATTCACTTTAATGGACAGAAAATTTCCTTCACTGCAGAGCAGCAGTAAGGTAATGACATGCAGGTGGACAGGTGTTATACGTTGTGTAGGCAGAGTGGTTTCTTGCAGTCTCTACTTCACAAATATATTTTCTTTAACATCCATTTTCTGTTATACTGACATGTGATTCCCATTGTGATAACACAAGTTGAAAATACAGTAAAAACTCATTACTTCAGTGTCAGTTAATTCAAAGCATTTGTTAATTCAGAGAAAACATCATTCTGCAGCTCAAAGTATAGGACTTAATGTAACTTAAACTGGTTAATTCAAAATACAGTTAATTTTTAATTCAAATTAATTTTCCTGATCAAAAGCAACTAAAATTTGGATTATTCAATTAATTTTGTTGATTTTCTTTGTGATTTGTGCATAAATGGGAACAGTCATACTGTAACATAATTATGAGACTGACAAATGTATTGTGGGTTAATGTGGGTACAGTAATATTGGTACGTAGTAACTAGTACAGACATGTAGACAATGGTCTTCTGGGATGTGATGCAATGTAGTTTCCTGTAAATACATAGGTACCAATATTTTGTAGCAATCTGCAGCAGAATTTATTTCAGAGATTGCTTTTCCAACAATAATGTAACTGATATGTTCATGAAGGTAACAATGGTGGTCAAAGAAAGTCTGGATTCTTGTCACGTATGGACAAGGCCCTCATGGATCATAACATTGACACCTCTGTCTGCACTCAAAGGGTTGTGTGCTGGATTGTCAAATCTGCAGCTTCAAAAGTGACGACTGGTGAAGGTGGCAGTATGGACAAGATAATTGATGGAATAGCCAGGTAAGTCTGTTAGTGAGTGAAAGTAGACAAATGGTCCCACATTATACTTTTTGGAAGTCTCTTAGTAAATGAATGCTGACAAATAATTGTGCAATAAATTTTCAGGAAATCTGTTAGTGCGTGAGGACAGACAAATGATCCTAGATTATTTCGTAGTACATTACGACTGTGCACTTCTGATCTATTTAATAAATTTTAATATATTAATTTATTACATTACTGTATTAATTTAATAATAAAATAACTGATTAAATGAGCCTAAGTTATATTTTCAGTCACACTTATTGGGTTCAGATGTGCTTTATCATTACTTTTTTGTTGCATAGCAATATCTGGAATTTGTGTGTGCAAAATTTAGTCAAGTCTCTATGGAAGAAAGAAGTAAACTGCACCTATACTGACAGTTTCAGTGACGGCTATATGAGAAAATGATAAACCACTTAATTTGTATTAGTAACAGGCATCAAATAAATTCATTCAGAGTAAGAAAACATGGTGCTGAACAGAAAGAACTACAAGAAAAACATTTCCATCTTCAAAAAGAACAAATATATGTACAGGAGGGGGCATTATAAACTCCTTTAAAACAAAGGTACTCATGATTTGTGCATGTGATTGCACTTGCACACCTGCATATGGATATGTTTCATTCACTTAAGTGGTGTTCCCTGATCTACATTGCATTGTGACCGTTTGTATGGCATACTGTGAGCTCTCTTTCTAACACAAGCCATCTAATGCTTTTAATGAAGTTCAATACCTTGCTTAATGGAGCCTATGAAATAAAGTGCTGAGAAATGACACCTGACATCTGCTAAGTTGCACAGTCACACAGGACAGACATGCGAGCCTGTCACCTCTCCTGTAGCACCTTTTACAGACAGGACTCCTTGTTACTTGCAAATCTGAATACCTGGTTTTCAAATGACAGTATCTTTTAAGTAGCTCAGTTACTTATTTCAACAAGTTCCTATTTAGTACTAATACTTTCTCAGTTTGTCCTCCCAAGGAATTCTTTGCACATTTCTGCATAGGTATGTACTTCAAGTATTCTAGAGGGCTTCTGGCCATTCAGTTCCTGACAGCCCATTTAGCAACTATGTCCAAAAGAAAACATGTCATGTTAATGGGAGTTCAGATCCAATTCTTTCCAGTCAGTTTTCAAACTCAGCTGTTCTGGCACCTGTATCAGATTTCCTCTTCTGTTCACCCAGTGTCATTATGTGATGGTGGCTATCCCAGATCAATTTATAACAGATCTGATATTTATCAGCACTTTCACCATACTGTGAGTGTGATATAATATAGGTGTTTCTATTCTTATTCCCTACAAAATGTGGATTTATTCTCTGTTGTGCAAACAACACTGGCACATAATTCTGTCTGGAACGTTGTTGCATATTGCACAAAACTGAAGTAAAGCCCCTTGCACGATGTCCTTACACCACAGCATTGGCATCTTCAATTGTCTGGAACACATCTGTATACCAAATGAAAACCCCTGTGCCCTGTAGCAGCATTGTTTCCAGCCTAAAACTTTCTGTGACCTTTCCCAGATAATGGTGGTGGCCACCACCAAAACAGGTCAGAAAATGGAATAGCTTTGTAATACCTTCTTCAAAAATCATCAAGCAGAGCATTATTGTTGGAAACGTTTTAGACATTAACTCAGTAATGAAGATGCATGGTATAAACAGTGATGTGAAGTTTGTACCTGAATGTTTGAATGCCAGTGTTGGATGGCTGGCATCCACTCGCACTCAGACAATCAGCAAACCGGGACTGGTCACTGCAGTGACTGAGCTTTGTTATGGTTCCACCAGCTAGTAATCTGTGGGTACAGCATAGAGCATTATTTTCTTCTGTCATCAGCCAAGGGTTTTTCATTGTTTCAATACTGCTGACTGAAAACCCAGACTCCTAGAATATATAAAAAATCTGCCTGGACATATACTTGAAACCTTTGAAAGAGGACATGTCTGGGGAAAGAGGATGTGTGGTGACCCTGCTAAGAGGAAAATTCTGGTGACGGGATGAGAAGATGGTTTTTGGAACCAGCCAACCTTTAGCCCTACAACATTAGTTTTTATCCTTAGGTCATCTTTATGAGATTTTCACTGATTCTATTTGGCTCTCTGAAAATAATTCTAGTTAAAACTGTGCTGCTTATTTGAAGGCATATGTGGCTGTGAATTGATGTAAAGTGTTCATTGGATACATGCCATCATTTACAAGTTACTCAACTTCATTGTGGCCTACCGTCAAGTCAGTATAAACTTAGTCCTATTGCAAATAGTGAATGTACTAAGAATATTAAACTTTGAACTCAGCAAATAGTGTGTTAAGCTCCCTCCTTTTGGATTAGTGCCTGCGCTTCATCTTATAATGTGGCGTGCATTGGTGTCACAGTCAATGGTGAGGTGCTCTCCCCTGCGCTTTTGGTTGTCAAAGACATCTCTCATCCCTCTGTTTAGTGATGGTATACGCTTGTGAGAGGGGTGTGCTGAAATAGTAAGTTCCTTTCTGCTCCTTCACTTTGTGTATGCCATCATGAGTATTGTCATATTCCTAGAAGTGCGTGTCAACAAGAGTCAGGCATGAATTTGATTACTTACGTGAAAGCAGAATCTTCAAATAACACTGGGTGCAACAAAAAGTATTGTTGCTTCAGAGCTACAAGCATTTAATCCCCTTATTTTATCCCGTAAGTCCTGGGTTTCTGAATTAGTGTCATGTCCACTCTATCCAAAGTTCAAGATCTCACCTCACTGTCTTTCTATGTCGTAACTTGATTTTAAGATATTTTCACTTTTGGCAAGTCCTTTGCTGACTCCCTAAGATCTGCATGTTTGCTGGTAAGGCCAGTGTCTTGGGAAAGAGTGCTGGAATCGCCACTTCACAGTTGAGAAGGCCTACTTCCCTTTGCTTATAGGTTTATGTGTACTGGGGAGTACCTACAACATTCTTTTCTTTATGAATTTAATTACTTCTAGTATATGAGCAGTGGGGAATGGATATTGCCAGTGACCGAAAAGGATCATTCACAGCACTACTGTCCCCCACCAGTGTCATGCAGCTCTGAGCACAGTACCTCATGACCTGGCTTCAGTGGACAAGAGTCTTCTTTACTATCCTCACGCATATTATGACACTTCATGGTGTGGATGACAGGGTTATGTTTTGGAGAGACATGTAAATGCCCACTTACCTTCTTGTTTCTATTACTGAAGAATCATTACAGAATGCAGAAGTAGAGACTCATGTAGAGATTTATTTAAGAATTTAAGAATTCTCCCTCTTCTATCACACTATTTAACATCATATCTGTTGTTAACAACACAAATAAATTCAAATTAAATTCTGGTGTCTATAACATAAATACTAGACAAAAATATGACTTTCACTAACCTTTATCAAATTTATCACTATATCAAAAAGAAGTCTGCTGAAATGGCATAAAAGTGCTTAACAATCTCCCACAAAGTACGAAAAATTTAAGTGATAACCATAAACAATTAAATCACCTCTATAGGTGAATACTTTGATGTAAGTAGAGAATTATAAACTAAGCTAAATCAGTTTTAAGCCAATTGCATTGTACCAAGAACTATTGTATGTGTATGTAATATTTCCTTAACTTGCTCTTTATCCAAGGTATAAACATGTTTAGATTTATAGAATGTAAACAAATTTAAATTCAACTTCAAATTCAAATAAAAATATATATGGACCAATGTTCCATGGACCAATTATATTAATATTACAGTTAGTTTTCTACAGTAAGTGAGGCTTGTAATAAACTTCAGAAATGTTTAATGAGATTTGTTGTGTAAAATGTTTCAGCAACACTCTCTTATTAAGACTAGTTCAAGGAACTGCATTTCAAGAGGCTATTCATAATGGCAGAAGAGACAAAGACTGCAACATCATCTACTCTATGTGTCCAATTACACAGGAAGCTATCCAGCAATTAGCTCGCAATTTTGTAGCAGGAATTGTCTGACTGAGGCAAGTCTGAGGCTGGCCTGGCACCTATAGCTTATGATGCCCTTTCATATGGTTTATGGATTTGTACCAAAGTTACTGAGAATTCATAAGCTTTAAATCTGAGCAGACTCTACTCTCAGGATATAAAAAACACATTACAGTGTGTGCCTTACAAATGTAGGTATATCCAGTGAAACCTACACATTGAATCTTTTATATTAAATGTTGCCCACACTTGATCTAACACTGGCTGAATACCATATTACTTGAAAGAATTTGTGGATGGACCACGTTCCTTATTACCACATGGAACTGGATTCCACTGTAAGAAGAAATTTGAGAAGGACTAAAAAGTTTACTGCACTAATAGTGCAAGTACTGCACTTTCCTTCGTACGTAAATTATGTAATTTTAAAAATTGTAATATACGTCTCTGATTTCTTTGTGACACCACAGAAGATCACACATTTTCAGAAGTTGAAGCCAAATCAAATTCCTCCTGCTTTTACCTTCTCCTGACCAATATTCCATCTAAGCTGTGTGGGGTGCGCGACCTGCAGTAACTGAAATGCTCCCGCTCACACTGAATTGTTGCTGAGCAGCTGAAATTTTTCAGTTTTTATTGTAAATATTCTTATTATGCATATTACAAAACAAACTCTTAAAGTGCCGCGCAGTCGTCAGGTTGTGTAAACATTTTCTGCTCACAGCAACAGCAGGTACACGCAGCTGTAACAAAAATTTGAGGGAATGTTGCCCCTGACCCTAGTCTGATTCAATATAGCCTCAGGTTAGAGTGAATTATTTAAAAAAATTAATGATATCTTAATTTGTATAATTCTGGAAATGAAGCAAAGATGTGAAAAGAAAATTAACCCTACACATTGTATGATTCACCAAAGCATATGACACTTGGGAAAATCTTTGAGCAGAAAAATAAGACAAACACTGCTGAGTGTTAAGATTGGGAACAACAGTTTACAGAGAATTTTTGAGAACCTGAGCTGGTTGAGAATTTGCTATGTGTATATACCATCCATCAATTACTGCTCATCCCAAACTCAATTTGTAGTATCCTTAAATGTCACTCAAATAGCCTTTAAAATAGCACATAAGTAGATAAGATTCCTTCAAAATGTCATTTTATACAAATGCAAAGGGCAAGAAAGACAAAAACTGTGTGCTGTATATGTATACAATGTGTGTGCCAAAAGTGTAGTCTATGAAAAATAGGACTGTAATTTTTTTAATTCTGTTATTAGTTTTATGATATACAGTACATGTAAAACAATTTGAAATGTTGAACTGGAGCAAGAGAAAAAATGTATAACAGAAAGTTATTATATTATTACTGAAAATCTTCTGAAGATCTTTATCCATGAAATTACATGTTTCAACACGAATATCAACTGTATATATCATGTTTAATTTAGTTCAATGGACAGTTCTTCTCATGGAGCAGCCCAATAGAATATTATTCGCATACATTTGTCAACTACAAAGTTTTATCTGCTAAGTATTCTTTTGGTTAAAATTACTTCTTACATAATGAAGTCTTTAACAAGCAGTTCTTACCACAGTGCACAGTACAACACCCGCCATTATTTATTATCTCAGGACCCACTCTATAGAATGTCAATTACTAAAGATAATTTAGATTTAAGAAATAGAACACAGAATATGACAAAAGTTCAGTCTCATATCTGAAGTCTATAAACTAACTTATACACAAATATTTCTATGAAAACCCAGTCACACTATTGCTTGCAATACCTTTCTGTTACCTGAAAAGATCTACGCTCTGAAGTTTACAACCTTACTGGTCAAAGTCTGTGATGATCTGCTATAAAGGTCTTTGAAATGGTTTTGGAACTAGAAGTCAATATACAGTAATTTTGTGATTGCTATTTCATTATACACCAAGCCCTTGTATTATGCCATAAATGCGTTCCCAAAAAATTTGGCATAAATCAAAACTAATATTCTCTTAAGAAAAATGGAATAGGTAAGGTTTAGTATAGCAGAGCACAGCCAGCCGAAGGGCATTAAACCGAAAAAGGGGGCATAAATTAGGAAGTGATGCATATGGACAAGGGGTGTTAAAGTAAGAATGCATAAAAAAAGTGGGGTGTAAACAGGGGCTACGTGTACACTGTTTCATTTAAGAAGCATGTATTTCACTGAGAACAAGATATGCAATAACTGGAAAATATTTCATCCTGCCCCCCCTTTAAAGTCTTCATGTGAATACAACAACATATTTTTCCAAAACGAGAAAGCACAGACTAATTACATAATACACAAGTAGAAAGGGTGTAAGGATACTGCTGCAAGTGACGCTACACTCATGTGATCATAACAACACCCCCACCCCGGGCCAATGACTTTTCTGTTATAGTTAATATGCAAACGAACTTGATTGCTGTAATTAATATGCAAATGACCTTGATTAATATGTAAATTAATTTGATTGCTCTAATTGTTATTCAAAGTAACCTGATTAATATGTAAGTTACGGCGATCGATCTAATTAAATACCTCATTCCAACTGAGGTGAGTGACCTAAGGTAACAAACAGTATGGTGTCAGGACATGTTAATACTAACTCCATGGAGCAGACACCTTCTTGAGAAGCTAACAGTTTCTCAGCTAGTCAAGAAATTCCCCGCATTTTATGGAACCCGGAAGTTCATGACCACACTCACAGGAGCCCGCCACCTGTCCCTATCCTGAGCCAGCTCAATACAGTCTATGCCCCCTCCCACTGCTCGAAGATCCATTTTAATATTATCCTCCCATCTACGCCTGGGTGCTCCAAGTAGTCGCCTTCCCTCAGGTCTCCCCACCGAAATCTTCTATGCACCTCTCTTTTCCCCATACGTGGCATATGCCTGCCCCGCCCATCTCATTCTTCTCGATTTGGTTACCCGAATAATATTTGGTGATGAGTACAGGTCATTAAGTACCTCGTTGTGTAGTCTTCTCCACTCACCTGTCGCCTCGTCTCTCTTAGGCCCAAATATCCTCCTCAGCACCCTATTCTCGAACACCCTCAGTCTTCGTTCCTCCCTCAGGGCGAGAGACCAAGTTTCACACCCCAGGTAAAATTATAGTTCTGTATACCCTAATCTATGTGTTTTTGGATAGCTACCTGGAAGATAAAATATTCTCCACCGAATGATAGTAAGCATTCCCCGACTTCAATATGCTCTTAATTTCTTCACGCATGGAATTTCGATTCGTTAGGGTTGTTCCCAAATATTTGAATTCTTCCACCCTTTCAAAGGATTTACTATCTATCTTTATGTTGTGATTTTGCAGGACGTGTTAATAACCTAACTGAAAACAAAGTACCAGACAGTACGGTGCCAAGCTGACATTTAGAATTTTTTAATTGTAGGCTGAATTTTCAAATTTTCCCGCCGTGTTTAACTTAAACGGAGTTACCGAACTGTACGGTATTAAAGAGTCATTTTACAGCCGCAGTATAGGAAATATAGGAAACTCCCCGCAATTTTTGAATTTTTGAAATTTTAAATACCCCGCCATTAATTTTTTAATTTACCGTGCGTGATATAAAGTTAGAGCACTTGAATAACTCAACCAAAGTGGAAACTGCCAAAGATGTACGGTATTAAAGCCGCCATATTGAATATTTGAATGAACCACCATTAAGTGGCGCGAAATTTGAATTTTATTTTAAAAATATTACGGTATAGCGACTTTTACTAACAGAAAAAAGCGTAGCGTAGAGGTTGAATAGGAGACCTAAGATGTACAGGGTATAACTTGCAGGCAGAGAAAAAGGAACATTAGGCAGTTGTAAGACCGTGCGTTTTGACAAGTGTAAAAGGGTTTTTAGATAAATGTTGAAAGCATACTAGGAACCAAGAAGTCTAAGTGGCATTATCTTGGATCTTTCAAATGCTGGTGACACTTTGTTTCATTACAGACATCTTGACATGGCTTTGCTAAGATAACGAGTACAATAGCACGGAAGTTTTGTATACATATACATTAAGACAGGAACCTTAATACACATTTAGGACCGGGAAACGCTTAGGTATTAAGGTATTTACTGGCGACGTGTTGGTGGGTGATGTTAATAGGAAGAAATAGACTGTGTGCCAAATGCGTAAATTCTTTGCGTATGAAATTGGAAAATAAGCATATATAATTAATGGTGTATGACGTAGCAACGGCTAAACTATATATATTGAGCGCACAGCTCGGAGTGCAGACATTTTAACTTTACTGAAGAGACGGCAGCATTGGGCATGAGGTTTTTAAGTGTAACGTATTACAGTGAGTGACTCAAGTGCTACAATGTGTCGTCCAGGAATATTACCATGTAGTACCATACCACGTAAGTACACAGTTTGATAATTACTATTTTCTTATTTACATTCATTGAAATACGTATTTACATAAGGCTTACACAAGTGTATATTATTGCTTACACATAGCCGTCGGAAGCCCAGATTACGTCACCCATGCAACTTTGCAAAATTCACAAAGTGTATAATGATAGATAAACTAACATTTCAACTGTGTGATTTTAATAGTAATAGGAACAGAAAGCAGTTACGTGAGACTTTAAATCAAGAAACTGGGTGCGGTGCATGGTATGAAAATTTTAATACAGTTTATGCTGACTGGCAACAGCTGATTGAAAAATTTTCAAAGGTAATACATAGACAACTATGCGTGTGCAGTGGTTGGATTTTACCCCGCATATATCGCAGTTGTGTTGCCGGATTTTGAAGACAAAGTAAACATATACATTGCGACAAGCAGACTAAGTGAATTTGATGTCCGTAAATACACTGACTGTGCTATTGCTTCACAAAATTGTACTGTATCATTTCTAGAAGAAGGAGGAAAGCAAGTCCGAATTATGACAGATGAACAAAGTGTTACAGCGAATTTCATAAGACAGTGCACAAATGAAGAACCTGCGAATTTTTCGTTAAAAGTATTAGGGGAGACCGGGTTCAGTTGGCACACTTTTCACTTCTTAATTTTTTACAATTTTCGTAGAAATTATACAGAAAAGAAAATGGTACTGGTGGCACGTGTCATTCTTAGACTATGCAAGAAAACATATTGAAAAAGTTATGCCAATAACTAATCCAAGAGAAAGGAATTTTTCAAACTTCTGCACGTGTGCCAACTAGTCCCATATATGGGTAAGGTTGGCACACATCATGGGGTCGGTTGGCACATAGTACGGCCTGATTTATTATTATTTTCAAAAATATTCTTGGGCAGCATAAATGACGTTAAAATATTTCGCTGCTAACAACATACTGAAACTGATTTATAATAGGTACAAAACTAAGGATAAACATTCCAAATTACACTGGAAAATGAAACTCAGTACAGAAATATAAGTCCACAAAACTTCAGAAATCTTCATCTGATACATCCGACTTGCAGTTGGGGCAAATATACTCCCGGAAACGCCAGAAGTGCATTTTTATGGGCCCACATTTGCCACTGGGTACATTGAACCCATAGTTCCCCCGCTAAACTCTTGGAATATCTGTCCATGCAAACCAAACAAAATGTTTCCCAAGCACTTTCATCTGAGCAGTCTTTCTGAATTTTCCTCACTATTTGTTTCTTCTTTGAATCTCTTGCAGCCTTATTAAAAAGGCACCGCTTACTCCCCTTCTGATGTGTTTTTCCTTTTGTCACTTATGTCAATTTCTGTTTACCTTGCAAGGCTGCTTTCACCTGCGTATCAGTCAGGATTCCTGTACTTCTTTTCTTTCTTGTAGCGTTTGCTGTTCCTTTCCTGTCTGCAGCTTTAGGAAAAGGACGGACAAGTTCAGCACTCAAGGACGTGCTTGAGGAAGAATCTGCTTCGGCAGGTCTTCTTCTGGAAGGACCGGGTTCGGGAGAACGAATTCTTGAAAGGTCTGGTCCTGCAGACTCATCATGTTTAATGTTCCCGTGACTATAATTCGATGCTGCAGTGTCTGTAGCTGGGGCTGGTCCGTCTGTTACGTAGGAGGACAGAAATTCCTCATCAGGAAAGACATCTCTGTTGTAGGGAAAAATTCCAGTGGCCAGGAATCCAGCCTTGATATTTGCAGGAGTAGCTGCAGAGTTGAGAGACATGTTGACAATTCCAGGTAAATCATAAATGGTCATCATTTGTCCTGGGTGGTTTTGATCCACGCGTCAGATGCACGATTGACGTAGGTTTTTAGTGGTCCAGAGACACTCCTATCAAGCGGCTGCAGCTTGTGACTACAGTGATGTGGGAAGGCGAGAGCTGTCACGCCGTTTTCCTTGCAGTAATCGAGGGCTGCCATTGACAAACGCGAATTATGGTTTTCCAAGAGAAGAACTACTGGCCGTTCTTTTGAAGGTTTCACGTGGTAAACAAAATGTTTTACAAACTTCAAAAACTGTTCAGCCTTCATCCATCCAGTAGGATTAGCATCACCTTCACTACCTGTAGGAGCACCGTTCAAGAAGTGGGCACGAAAGTTCACCCTGGGGAAAATGAAGAACGGCGGCACTGTGTTTCCTGTCGCTGAAACGGCCAGGGCTAAAGTTACTAATTTTCCACGTTCAGCGGATACCAGTTTTCCTATTTGTTTGCAGCCACGGCGGGCAATAACTCTATCCGGTGTCTGCACGGTTGTTACACCCATTTCGTCCATGTTCCATATGTCGCCCGGCCCAACCCGCAGACGATCAAGTACGTTTTTCAAATTATAAAAAAAAAAGAGCGTTAACATTGGTCTTGTTAAAACTTGAAGCTCTACTGATGCTTGCTGCATCGGTTTGCGCAGAGAAAGGGTCTTATGCCTTTTCAAGAACTTTGTAAACCATACTGCGCCTGCCATTTTCATATCCTTCCAGCGTTGAAGGAACTGTATATTTAATGCCACTGCGCACTCAAAAGCAAACTTTCTCACCTCGCTTGCAGACAAGCCATAGTAGATGTCTGATGTCCTTTTCAAGCAGTTCTCTAAGTTTTCTTCCTCAGCATCACTGAACACCTGCGCAGAAATTACATTGCATCCTATTTTTAAAAATCAATGAGACACGCGATAAAAGGTGTGGGAACATTTAAATTTATGTAAAGACTCATTTATAAAAAAAGTACGACAAAACGCTTTTGTCCTTAGGGGGGTCTAATATAGGCGGTCTTCTTCTATATCTCACAGTAAAAATTAACCTGAACTCACCTGGCGAGTTTTCTTGCACCCAGTACTGAACGTCGGATTCTGTGACATCCCCCTTATACCATTCTCAGAAGCTCTGCTGCAATATCTCGTTAGAGAACGAAACGGGATTCCAAAATCCCTTGCGACATTCTAATCGACCTGTTTTCCATTCTGACTGCCCTAACGGCTTGAAGAACCGTATCTGGGGCAATATTTGCCCTTTCAGTTTTCCTTTTGTACGTTCTTGGCATAATTATGTTTCCTAAAACAAATATGAAATGATAAAAGTAGTAAGAAGCGTATAGAAAGCTGCATTGTTGACTGCGGGGTAAGCTGGAACCGTGAGCAAACTTGCCCCATAGCAGGTGTGCCGTCTAGACCCAACACCAACTTTCAGTTTTGAGGTTAGTTTCCTCTGAGCCTAAATGCACAAGGAACACTGTTACTTACCAGTCATATTTCCACCTAAATACTACGTAACTACATACCTTTGGTTCAGGTAAAACCCTAGCAGCCTTCTCAATAATACGTATTTACCAAACCGTAGCAAAATTACTCGGCGCGGTGCAAAACACACACAACCAAATTTTGTTTCCGATAAAGCTCACAGCAGATTGCCAACTAACTTCCCTCCAATGAAAGATGTAGCTCTTCGTATTGCTTCATAAGTGCTGCGCTCTTACAAAGGAGAGGCGAGATATTGACGTTGTGCCAACCTACCCGTGTAGCCAACTAAACCCGGTCTTAAACATACTTTATATGTTTAAGAATTTAGACAATTTGAAGATGCCGTACGGAGTTGTTTATATTAATGGACATGTAAGTTATGTGTATGATTCAACACGTAACTCTAAATTTGTGTGTGCGGAAGCAACTAGTGATATATTTTGTGAGTCTTTAAAGAAAATGATCCACTGCAAAGTTCCGAAAGATACAAAACCAGACGAGCACATTCACAATAACTACACATTTTGTAACATTAAGATTCATTCTGATGAAACAAAGACAATGCAGTGTAAGTGTCTGTCATGCATAAGGCAAACACCTGCACTTGAAGGTTTGTGTTTGGAAGCATTGGAGCTAAACGCCTACAGTTCTGTGTATCGTAATGTTTAAATGCATAAGTAAATGTACATATTACTCTCAAGTATTGATCAGGTTGCAACTGGAATGATGGCGACATTTTGTATTCAGGGTTGGAAACTGTTTTACAGCGCGAAGTATCATCAGCTATTGCAGTTTATTTCTTTGGGCATCAAAAATTCATTGGTAACCTTATCGAACGCACAGTTATAGATGTCACTCAGCTAGGCTACCCACAGTTTGCCGATCTTGTTTTCCCTACAGTCAGCTGTACTTCACCGTGTTACAAGAAGCCTACATATTTTTTTGCCATGAGCACAGCTTATGTGCTAGCACAATGGCTCCAGCTTCACATTCTCAGCCTTCAGTGTGCAGCATGTCCAACTCAACTAATCTGTCAATGTTTTCAGACGTGGACGCTACTTGAATGGGTCTACCCACTAAACAAGGCGAGAATGGGATTCGTAAGCCTGTTTGTGGATGAAACTTTAATACCCCAAGTCAACATTGTGTGTTCGTCACATGCTGTAGCGTTGAATCAAATACAGTGGTTCATATTGGTGGCATTTAAAGACCATACACCTAAGACGTGGTACAGGAATTGAGAGACTCCCGCCATATTCTGGATTTGTACTGTGGACGGTGCATCCGCATTACTTCTGATGACGTTCATACTTTGCTGAGTAAATCTCAACAGGCATATCTCATGGACTTGGTCGGTTCTTGTATAAATGGACAAATATTAAAACTGTTCCATTTACATGATGATTTGATCGAGTGGCGTAACAAATGTGTAGAATCTAAATCTTTCTGTACGCTTCCTGAAAGAAAAGCTATAGATTTTGAAACTTTGTTTAAATGAAATAATGTTTAAAACATATCATTAGTTGTATGTGATAAAAATGCATTGTGTATAGTACATCATTTTTATGACATTGTATAAAACATCTTTTGGTAATTGGGAAATATTTAGACTAGTGCTTGACTTGACTTGCTATGTATGCTGTGTTAGCGTTTGCCACTAGGTGCCGACACCTGCTTGCCCAAACACGCATGCCGATTAAGCTGCTCTCTACCGACCTTTCTGTGTACCAAGGAGTGCGTCCATCCCTTGCTCTAGCGCGTGCCGTGGTGAGAGCTGGCAGTGTTTCTTCTTTTGCAGCACCGTCCTGCATTATTAGTCTATGTATGTTTAATTTAGATGTAAGCAAGTATTAATGTGTAATAAAGTGTCTCTCTCTCTGAGTGAAATGAATCCAAAAGAACTACAATCCACAACCAGATATTAGCACGTCTCAAGCCTCATGGCCATGCAACAGTAATAAACAAGTAAAAAGTGCTTTGTATATACTTGTAAATAGAAAAATTGTGTGCTTTTTATTTCATTATTAGCCCTTCATAATAAATAAATAATATAATATAATAAATATATAATAATAAATATATAATATATCAATAATATATAATAAATATATAAATATATAATATAAATAATAATCATAATAAATAATAAATAAAAGGGCGGGACCCTTTTTGGTAAACTGCGGTAGGGAACCTTTTTTCCTTTCTATCCCACCATAAAATAAAAGAGTAGTCTAGTAGATTGGATCCGAACCTAGGATTTATACATTTTGGGTCTCGTATTCTACATCTAGGCTACGCTTTCTCCTATTAATAAAAGTCGCTATATAGTAATATATTTTAAATAAAATTCAAATTTCACGCCCACTACATATGGCAGTGTATTCAAATATTCAGCACGTCGGCTTAATACTGCACAGTTTGGTAGTTTCCACTTTGGTTAAGTTATTCACTGGCTTACTTTTTTAAGAAGGTGCGGTTTATTTCAAAAATAATGGCGGAGTACATAAAATTTCGAAAATTTAAAAATGGCGGCTATTTCCCAATATAGCGGCTTGACACCTTACTGTTTGGTACCTTAGGTTATTCACGTCAATTGGAATGTGGTATTTAATTAGATTAGTCGCCTTAATTTACACATTAATCATTTTTATTTGAATAACAATTAGAGCAATCAAATTAATTTACGTATTAGTCAAGGCAATTTGCACATTAATTAGATCAGCCATCTTAATTTACATATTCGTCAAAATCATTCGCATATTAATCAGTTGAGAAAGGGCAGTGACCCCGGGGGTGGGGATTTGTTGACATCACGTGACTGACGTCACTACCAGAGTTTTTGAGGTTGTATAAATTACAGGTTTAGTTAATAAATGCTTTACTTCTTACAAATATGTCACTACTGGATACTGCGTTTATGGCAAATGTGAATGGGAGGAAGTCTTTCACATTATCACTTTACCATTCCGTATTCTGCTCCATACATGCGAATGATCGCCTGCAGGCCCTATACAGTCTAGTAGCGACTCGTCTTCCGCTTGATAAAATTGACGTTACGGTAAAATCACAACGGCTCGACATATGTGAGCAGTAAAGGTGTCCCTGTACTCACCGTGAAAGCATGGAAGGTAAGTGGAGTTACAGCTCCACAAAGAGCCGACGTGAATATTTGCGGGGCCTGGCGCTAAAAATTGTTCGGGGCCGGGACGCATATAAACCAAAAGGAAGAAAAAGGGGAAAACGTGAAATGTATTTACATCAGTTATAAAAGTTGTAGGTAGTATATTACATCACAAAATATTGAAAAAACGAAAAGTTTTAGCATACGCGTTTAAATATGATTTTGTAGAAATTTTCTGGCTCCTTTGAAAACAAATTCATAACGAAACCATTAAAATTTCAGTTTTTCGTTTGTGATTGATAACAGTCATAACAAGAATATTGCTCATGACTGATCGTTTATAGAAATTTGTTTTATAACCCTCATTTTGAGAATGATCGCTCTATCGAAACAATGTTACGGGGGTTAGCAATATCTGTAAAACTATGATCATAGTTGTAGAGACTGCAGAGATGTTATTACTGAGAATATATTGTACTTTATATTATTCACACCGTACATTTTCATCATGAACTAATTAACAAAAACTAATGCACAATATTGGAAAAGTTTATATTAAAATCCATTCCAATATTGTGCATTAGTTGGTGTCTATTGGTTCATATTTTAGAGCCTTCAAACATTTACATTCCAATATTGTGCATTAGTTGGTGTCTATTGGTTCATATTTTAGAGCCTTCAAACATTTACATTCCAATATTGTGCATTAGTTGGTGTCTATTGGTTCATATTTTAGAGCTTTCAAACATTTAGATCTGTGACACAATATTTCTTAACATTTTCACTTCCTCAAAGATATCAATTCTTCTAAAGCCAGACGCAAATATTGAACTTTTACAATATGCCAGTATCATCCATTATATTTAATTTGTAATATTATTGAAGAATCAAATATTTCACCACGTGCCTCACACATTTAGAAAAGTCGTTTGAAAGATACTGGTGAGGTCTCAATTATTTTTAATAAACATTTGATTCCAAAAAGTTTCTTCGGCACGTTGTACTGATGTATTGGCTTGTTCATATGCGAACAGTTTCTCTCCACCCTCCCCCTTATTCTTCGACGAGATGTTATGAATTTGGATTCTATATTTAATTTACCTGCACTTTCTTTCTTCTCCTTGGCCACAGAATGGAGAGTCCAACATCCATAAATTTGGAGCAATCAAAATATATGCTGTTGCTGACTTTGATGACGACATAGGCATGTATTGACGTGCCTTCCTTATGAATGTGTACCTAAGACTGGGTCTGGTCTAGGAAAACATATTTGCTGGAACTAAAAAATTCTAAATATAGCAAAGGTGATACTGTCCAAGCCATGAAGGTATATAGGACCGGAGGGATATGGATACACTCATTCTTAACCCCGACACTAGAAGGACGTGCGTAGTGAAATTCACGCTCCGGCCTCTTTACCCCCTGGAGTGTACTCTAATCGCTGTGACGCAGTTTGTTTAGGCACTACGCTAAACCCGTTGGTGTTACAGCAGTATTTGTATGACGTCACCACGTGCCTACACCCTCGACCAATCAGGAAGCGCTACGTCATAATCACATGACCTCCCACAACCAATCACGATGGATGTAACCGAAGACACGTGACCAACGACATCACAAGTAAACAAAGTCACATGACCGGGTTAATGACTTTTACTAGAATATAAATAAATCTAGAGGCGACGCGCACTGAACCTAAACATAAACTTGTTATAATGACATCACAGGTAAACAAAGTCACATAACCGGGTTAATGATGTTTACTGAAATATAAAAAAATATGGCGACGAAGAGCACCTGACTTAAACATAAGTCCCCACCCACATAATGACGTATGTGTAAACAAACCTAACCCTTTACACTTCAGCGCCTTTTTTAATCTATACAAAATGGCGGATACCGCGGTAATTTTGAATGTGGCTGCGCGTTACATTGAAATTTAAACAAGATGGCGGTTGCGCGGTATTTTCGAATTTAAAATATGGCGGATGCCGCGGGAAGTTTAAATTCACCATATGGCGGCTACGAGGTATTTTTTTAATTTGCAAGTTGGCAGGAGCTTTGAATTTTACAATATGGCGGTTACGCAGTATTTTTTAATTTTGCAAGATGGATACCGCAGGAAGATTGAATTTACAATATGGCGGATGATGCGGGAAGTTTGAATTTTGCAATGTTGTGGGAACAAGGGGAATTTTAAAATTGCAGTATGGCGGCCTTTAGTTAGCCAACGACACCGGTTGTTAGACTGACTAAAGCTCGCCATTTTTGTGGAAAGGGGTGGTCGGATGGTAAGATAATGGACTCAAAATCGAAAGATTCTATATTCTAATACTGCCTACCTCAACCAGTCCTCTTTAAGGAGAGCTATTATTAAAAAAGAAATGAAGAACGATTTTTGTTTCCTTTCATACTTACAGTTTTTCACATTTATTAATGAAATGTTTTTTACATTAACTCGTCTGTAAGTAGGAAGCAATTTTCCGTTATGTATTCACACAGAGAGACTTTAATCTTGCAGGTCCGGCATTGTCACACAATTTACAATCACATCGAGGTAGCCCAAATGCATGGTGAGATTTCTTTGTACACCACAATGGGTGCCAATGAAGTATCCTGTAAGGATGCGCTGAAGAGCGAGTGGTATGAATTTTATAGTTGGATAACTGCTTTGGTACATTCAATTGACTTACACGGTCGTCGAGTACACAATCATGTCTTGACGTTAACATATGGTTTGTTATATAGGTTACGCGGTTCTTAAAAGACACTCACGTAAGCTATTGGCGCTAACCGAATGTTATTTAACAGATCGTATGCAAATGTTAGTACAGATGGAAATTTCCCCTCAACATATCTTGTTCCAAATGTTATTAGAATAGTTTCTCCACTATAAGAAGATAACTGAAATAGTTTCCCTCAAATGCCATAAAATAAATTGTACATTCACGACCAGAATTGCCATTCTCAATATACTCTGAATACTTCAATGGTTCATTACAGATAACATAAAAGTTAATTTAATTCACCTGATTGAGAATACCCGCAACGAACCCAAGATATATTCCGACCACACCACATAGCACTTTATCACTGTTCATCATTGAAACATTACCATTCATAAGCCACAGCCAAATTGTACTTCGAATCTTGAAGTTTTCGTACCAAATACCCATTCCTACAAGCTCAAAGCTCATTTAAGTCGTCGGATAGACGTTTCGTATCCATGCCCGAACCAAATGAGATCTCAGAAAAGTCAAGAAGATCCAGCATACCAAAGGTGAACTGTAAAATAAAAAATCAGTAATTAAAACTAGGTAACTTAATGAGAAATACAGCATAATAATTTTCAGTATTCGAGTACTTACGCTATTGTAATGTTTAAATTTGGTTGGCAGGCAGGTGAGACGTTCCTTTCCCAAAACTCGCTAACACAGAAATGAACGACACACCTAACATCGGAGTTACAGATAAGTTATTTCAGAGTAGGAGTCCTCAGCGGTCAACATGACCGGGTCAGGTAGCTCGTGAAGTTCCTGTATATGCGGTGCAGACTGTTATTTAACACATCCATTGTACTGTAAGAATAGGACTAAATATCTTTGGCATAAACGTATTACACAATTGAAAATCAACTTCGCTTATTGGCGGCAGCGCATAGAAAGCGTTAGATTGAATACAGTTTTCCAGCCGTTGGACTAATTGCTGATGAGCCACAAACAGTTTTCAAATTTGTGTATTTATGTTACAGCTAATTAAATGCATAAGAGTTCTTCACTGGCCTTTACTTAACAACACATATGAATTTTTCCTTGTAATTGGAATATAGCGGCTATAATGCGTATCTAAGAACTGGTGACTATCACCGATTTGATACAGGGAATGTTTTAATATTTGTAGCTGCATTGTTCAGACTGTGCTGCATCAGTTTTTGTTGTGCCTATTTGCAGCTGCATTGTTCAGACTGTGCTACATCAGTTTTTATTGTGCCTACTTGGAGCTGAATTTTTCAGACTGTGTTACGTCAGTTTGTATTATGCCTATTTCGAGCTGCATTGTTCAAACCGTGCTACATCTGTCGTACCTGTTGGAGTGGAGATTTTTTCAAGTAAGTGATACTATACGAATTGACACAGAATGGCTAAGAAAATATTTCTGGACAGACAGCGAGTTAGTCCTACTACCGAATTGCCTCCTGTTATCACAGGACGGACGGAGTCGGAATCTGGCCGGTCTGTCAAAAGCACTCCAGTGTCAGGGATAGCAGATGAGCTACCTTTCTTATTTTGGACGAGACTACAAAACAATTTCCAAAATTTAATGCGACCGGGCGTTGTTTGTTGATTAAATTTAACTCCTCGGATGACAAGCAGGAACCTACTTCGTATCTCCGGGAATGCATTACCAGATTAACTAATTATTTAATTGATGAACTTCCGGATAGAGATAGAATGGGGCTTACTTTCCGTAAGACGGGGAATGTGGAGCATAAGTGGTTGGGATTAACCTAAAGCGCCGGGACCAGATGAAGCATGACGTGGTCTGGGATGTGCTCGGGAAGGTGATTCATAGCAATGCTAGATTTGGTCTGAGTGACCGTCTCGAGGTTCGCTTAGATCATATCACAATGCCACCTGGTAACGGAAAAGTGCTGAGAAGACGAAGGGGCAACCTTTGGATGTTTTGAGTGCTGTCAAAAAGAGTATCGTCGTGGTAAAGGCAGCTTTCTTGTATTTGGCTATGGCCCCGGTAAATGGTGACCCGAAGTACGTCATGTATAGGGAGGGTAAATGTTTCCAAAAACCTGTTGAAGAACTCCTGAAGGCTTCCGGGATTGATCTTTCAGATGGCGGAGGTCTTGAGGAACTTCAACAGTTCCAGGAATATCTTTAGGATTACAAAATTATTGTTTATGACGGATTGAGTCCCGATAGACTCATTTTTAGTGGAAATTCCCTTTCGGATAAGCAATTATACTATATGATGCGGATCCGGGTCATTATAACGTGATCACCAACATTAATGCTGCAGTGGCAAAGAGGTATATATATAACGTGTGTGATGCATTATACAATAAAGCTCACACGCGTGACAAGGCTTGCTCCGTATATACTGCAACACCACCATGCACTAATTGTCATTCGAAGCACTGTGATACATGCAACAGGTCGTTTCTTAGTGAAAAGTGTATTTAAAATCATCTAACCCTGAAGGTGAAGTGTAAGCTAGTTTGCCACAGGAGACAGGTATGCTGATATTGCAGTTCGTTATAAGGTCTGATTCAAAGCATGAGTTTTAAATAAATTTTGTAATTACTGTAACAGAAAGCAACTTTCAGGCCATCTTTGCTACATGGCTCCACTTACACCTAGCAAGCTTTCAGACAGATTCATGTGCGTTTTCTTTGACATCGAGTGTAAGCAAGACCTGGAAAAGCATGAAGGATCTTTCCAACATGTGCCGAAACTTGTATGTCCACAGGAAATGTGTTCAAAGTGGGAAGCCATTGAGGATTTGAATATCCATTGTGAACAGTGTGGCAAGCGTGTTCACGGGTTTTGGCAGGACCCCGTAGGGAAATGTATTGAATATCTCCGGCAGTAGAGACCATTCGCGTATAAGATTTTTGTTATTTCTCATAATTGTCGTGTCCACGATGCACAGTTTCTCTTTGAGAATGTTCTGGAAATGAGATGGGTACCAAAATTTATAATGGATGGTACCAAGGTTCTTAGTATGTGTGTGTGGAACATATCCACTTCCTGGATTCACTTAATTTTATTCCAATGAGTTTGAAAAGCATGCCCAAATCTTTCGACCTCACCTTCAAGAAACGGTACTCCCCACGCTCAGAGGGGATTGTTCTAGACAAGGCGCCTATTTCCAAAAATGCGGGGCAACGTAGTTTGGCAAAGTTTAAATTGAACTCTATTTGGAGAAAATGGGCTCCGAACCAAATCAAATCCCAGACAAGGCTTGTTTTCTCAGAGAAAGAGTTCTATGAGATTTTGAGAAGTCCGGATATTGAGGTCACTAAACTCATATTCCCTAACGATGATGTGGTGTGGGTTTCTTGGAAGCATTCCGACGAAAACCTTCCCACCGCGAAGAATATCAATGTTGCTGTTGCAGGATACGTGACAACCCAATCTCGGTTTAGACTACACGAGTATATGAGAGATTTTGACGAATCTGTATTGTACTATGACACAGATTCATGACATCTACATTCAAAAATTAGGCGAGACCCAAAAGTGAATACAGGCGACTATCTGGGTGACCTCACAGATGAGTTGGAGCGGTTTGGCGAAGGCTCCTAATTTGAAGAGTTTGTCTCGGGTGGCCCAGAAACTACGTATTCTCTGGTTTTGCCTGTCGGCGGGAAAACGCACGACGAAATATAAAGTGAAGGGCGTTGCCTTGAACTATGAAATTTCAAAGGATGTGCACTTCACTTCCCTCAGGAAAATGATTCTGGAAGACGGCGGGCCTGTTCACGTTCACAACCCGAAAAATATCAAAAGGAAACATGGTGGTGTAGTTGTTTAGGAACAGGAAATGAAGGAATAAAAGTTAGTCTTTAAGAAGCGCCGGCTTATGGGCAACTTTGATTCCTTCCCTTATGGTTACACGTAACTTGAAATTTACTTTTTATCCTGGTGTTAGAGATGCCATTACATGTCACAGTTCATTTTGCAAATTGGTTTTTATCCCGGTGTTATTCAAGTACAAATAGAGATGACATAGATATCACAATTTGAAATTTGGTATTTATCCCGGTGTTAGCTCAGGTATAAATAAAGATGCCAATACATATCACAGTTCATTTCAGATTATGACGCTCAATCTACAACATCAATTTACGCTGATCGTTGCAGGACGAAGCGCGTGTGGCAAGTCTACGTTTGTAATTCGACTGTTAGAGTGTAGGGAGCAGCTTTGTGACACAGTGTATGACAATATTATCTGTTGTCATATTGAAAACAACGTCGCACATCACGTGAAAGACGTTTCATTTGTTAAAGAGGGTTCCTGATTTTGATAATCCAGAATATGTTCCTACATAAATACTGTTGGATGATCTGATGGACTCTGCTTATTCAACAAAAGTCAGCGTATTATTTACTAAGGGTTCACATCATCGTAACATTAGTTCGGTTTTAATTACACGAAACAATTTCCACCAAGGCCTTTCGTCACGAGACATTTCTTCAAATAGCAAGTATATAGTTGTGTTTAAAAATCCTAGAAACAAGACAAATAGTGCACTTGGCTCGACAAGTTTACCCTTAAAACATTTCCAGCTTTCATAAGATTTATTTGGACGTATGTAGAGACCCGCATACTAATTTGTTCTTGGATCTAACACAATCAATTAATGATCTACTAAGGTTTAGAACAAAGATATTTCCAGACGAGATTACGGAGCTGTTTGCACCTGTACAAAGTAATGAACCGATTTAAATCACAGCCATACTATTTCCACGTTCTTAAAGACACTAAACAGCAAGCCAGATGCACATTGCTTACATCTGCAAGTGACGAGTTAATAGAAGTTATTGAATGTGCTATTAATGCAGTAAAGGGAATCACAAATTATCTAAAGAGCAAAAGGGTAAACTCAACAGACATATGGGCCGGTTACGTGCGCTGGTCAACCCAAAAATCAGTTTTAAAAGCAAGCGTACACTTTAAATTCAAGGAGGTGGATTTAGATTTCTTTTGCTATTATGTTGTCAGGTGTAATAGCAGCTTTAATGAATAGGAATAATTAAAATGGCTTTGAAAAGTACGATTTTTTCCTCCAAAACTGTGAGAAAATCCTTCTCAAGCAACACCACCAGCCGTCAAAAAGATACTAGGGAACCGTAACCATCACAGCTACAATAAGTGGACGCAAGTTCGAATGCATCAGGACCCGTGCTTGAAAACTGAGAAATGGAAACGTAAACACATCCATATTCCAATAGTAGAAACAGGAGGTACCCCAGATAGTAAACCTAGTTTTAAAAAAATCAAAATATAAATGCATGATACGTTCAGTACCAGTGTTTAAAACTGAAACCACAGAGACAGAATCAGAAACCGATGTTGGTAGTAGTGTTTCACCTGTGCATTCAAAGTATATTCAGGGCATACTAAGGCGTAAAGCATCCCACGACCCTACATTCGGTGTATATCAGGACGATGCTGACGGTTCCTTAAAATTCGTTGTTCCAATTTCTAGTATACTAACAAACACGTATTTGTAGATTGCAGGAGGCACAAGTCACGACCTGATAAAAGCACGGTTACTAACCAAAATAGACAGGCATATAAACATATTGCTTCAGTCCAACGCACATAGAGTTGATTATAACCCTACCGGGAGAATCAGAGCTAACAAGGCTGTTAAATATACGCGGTTTATTTCGCGACTCTTTAACGACACACCTAGACAGCAAATGGATTGGGAAACTGTGGACTAGTGTCAATAGGTAAAATTTATTACGATCCGGAACATCCAGCAGGTTTTGGGTCTGTATCGAAGTTGATAAAGGCGAGTAAAAATAACAGAAAGGATGTGGAAGAGTGGTTGTCTGCATAGAACACTTACATTCTCCATAAGCCAGTACGCAAAAGATTTCCTTGCAATCCTTACACCATAACTAACATGGACTATGTTTGGGAAATGAATCTCGCAGATTTAACTAGTCTGTCTAAATATAACGATGGAGCAAATTCCTCTTAAATATTATCGACGTGTTTTCAAGATATGCGTGGAGTCTTTCATTAAAGGATAAAACTGGGACTTCGGTTATTACAGCTTTGAAACCTTTATTCAAAAGTAGACAATCGCTCACTTTACAATCAGATAAGGGTAGCGAATTCCTAAATAAAACGGTACAGATGTATCTCAAGAATCGAGGTGTGAGTTTTCATACGACTCAGAACCCGGATATAAAGAGTGCTATAATTGAAAGATTTCATAGGACTCTGAAGACTAGAATGTATTGGTGTTTTAATAAAAATAACATACCGCTAGTTGGATGTCCTAGATAAGCTTTTGCGAGGGTACAACAACCCCATCCATTCCACTACAGGAATGTCCCCTAATAAAGTCAACCCCTCCAACATTTACGTCATGTGGCAAAGTTTGCGCAAAGGTATCCCTCGAGGGCATATTAAATTTAAATTTGGTGACCTAGTTCCAATATCTAAGGAAAAGTCAAAATTTGCCAAAGGGTGTGAGCAGACTTTTCAACAGAAATATTTCGGGCTGTTAAGGTTATTCAGCGCATGCCACAACCTGTTTACGAACTCACAGACTTACGTAACCGACCTATAGAGGGCAAGTTTTATAATTATGAACTTGTGAAGGTAACCGTACCACCAGAAACAGAATTCCAAGTAGATAAAATAGTACGCCTCGTAACAAGGGCGGCATTAACCTTTTAAAGCTTAGTGGTAACTTTGCATACGATCAGGTTTAATATTAAAAAATTCTACGTGATGCCCACATTGCGTTTATATGTTTTGTACGGAGCTCAGAACAAACAGAAACTTTTGCCTTCTAAAATATTAAGAGATCGGTTTTTATAACCGAAGTGGAGAGTGTTTACAGCGCGGTACGCAACGAGGCCTTATATAAAACAGATAAGCTTCGTCTTTAAAGGGTTAAACAGCATCTTGTCAAGTGGAAAGGATACGACAAGACCTTCAGCTCGTCGGTAAACTCTTCCGATATTAAAATAACATAATGGAACTGTTTTACGTTGTGTTGGCGTCAAAGACTTCAGCATATTTCCCGCGAAATACAGTGTCAGATTTAAAACCAGGATAACCACTCCAATAGCGCTCGAGCACGATAAGTGGGAGGTCGGTGTACTGGAGATATCTTATCCTAAAGGCTATAAGACGCAGCCACTACACAATGTCCTCAGGTTGAATTCTATGGAAATTTAATTTTTCTGTAAGACATTACACATCTCTTTACGACATTTTCGTAACTCTTATGAGGCATTTTAAAATCGCTGGCGAAAAAGAAGGGTTTGTTAATAAATTTCGCGCGTACCTAAACAAATATGTACCTCATGATAGGTACGTTACGGAATTGTTAGGTGTGTGCTATGTACAAAATTCGCTTCAGATAGGTGAGAAGTTGGTATACCACTTTCCAGTCCGAGTTTATAACGGTCTTGAGGATTTGGCAGACAATTATGAGCCCTGCTAATTGCCGTTCTTCCAGAATACCTGTAGCTGAAATAGACAACTCTAAGTTTACTGTACCTGAGCCTGTATTTGTGTATACGGATTTACCAAACCAAATTTGGTTGGGGACTCGTACTTAAGGCTCTTAACTTTCAAGTCACGTTTTGATGATGCAAAGGATAACCTCCAACATAAAATTAAGAAAGTGACGGGGTCTGGCTTGTGTTTAAAAAGAAAGCGTAATCTGAAAAGGCACAATCTCAAAGTAAACGTAGGAAGGTAAAGAATATTTCACAACGGAATAATGTAGTGTTTAAAATCGGGTCTCGATATATTTCTCAAGCGCAGCATACAAAAGTCTGTTGTAAACAGTCACATCGTTACGTATAAACCTATTGCACCAGCAGATAACCCTGCTCAGTTGGAATTTAATTGCTCTGGCCATAGTGATTTCTATATTGTCTTAAATTCAGTGCGTGTACTTTTCCACATTAAACTTCTGAAAACTGATAGATCTGATGTGGCTAGTGCTGAGATAATTACAGTAGGCTTTGTTAACAACTTGTTACACTCAATACTTAGTTCTCTCAGTGTCTCATTAAAAGGAAAACCTTTTACTCTCCATGAGACAAACTACCATTACAAAGCGTACCTTAGAAAGCAGTTAACCCTTTAAAGACGAAGCGTATTTGTTTTGTGTAAGGACTCAGTGTGTACCGCGCTGTAAACGCTCTCCACTTAGGTTATAAAAACCAATCTCTTAATGTTTTATAAGGCAAAAGTTGCTGTTTGTTCTGAGATCCGTATAAAACACATAAACGCAATGTGGGCACCACGTAGAATTTTTAATGTTAAACCTGATGGTATGTAAAGTTACCGCTAGGCTTTAAAAGGTTAAATTATGGCGTGGATGTTTGTGGCACGCAACTAGTTTCGACTTCCTGTTTCTGGATTCGGTTGCAGTAGGTGGATCACTTACAGCTGACAAAGCCAACACGGGTTACACCACAAAATTAAATTATCTCAGCGAGAGTCAAACCATACAACTGTACGGAAGACTTCATGCATACTTGTTTAATTCAGATAGAATGCGCATTAATGGTGTCTATAGGAACATTAGACTTACTCGTGCACCAGAAGCTTTCTATCTCCTAGGAACTACAGGTGATGACAACGTGCGCATTAAAATTTTCGACGCTACTGTTTTTGTCGCTCAGATCGGATTAAAGCCCCCTCTTCTAGCTCATGCTAATGTTTTGACTATGAAAAGGAAAGCACATTATCCTCTTACACATACTCAGATTAAAACATCCATAGCAGGAGCTGGGGCCCGTCAGATCTCTATCGATAATGCAGTCCTCGGACCGATTCCCGACTTGTTAAAACACTGCGTTTTTTTTTCGGTCTTGTAAGTACAAATCCATTCCAGTTTCATCACTAGGATATGACATATCTTGTTTTGTACGTAAATGAGATAGAGTATCCTACTGAGTCACTCACAATGGACTGCTCTTCACCTTTCGGAGTTACCAGAGCTTACGAAACACTCTTCACCAGTATGGGGATACATCAAAATGAACTTGGCCACATGATTACCAGGGAAATATTCACTAAAAGTTTCTACATATTGGGATTCGATTTAACGGCGTACAAAGAGGCTGACGAAGAACATATAAGCTTGCCACGTCAAGGGAAGGTGCGCATCGAAGCACGCTTTAAAAACCCCTACCAGAACCTGTTACTTCCAAACTGTATGCTGAATTTCCCGGACACATCGAGATCGATAACTCCAGAAATGTTACAGTAGAATGAATACCATACAGATCAATAGAGTTGTAAAATATGTAAAATATTTTCAAGGAGTTTATCCCATAGACCTACTACCATCCACAATGGTAAAACCAGACATAATCGTCATCAACCTTGACAAATATTACAAGCCCGGTTCGCATTGGGTAGGTAGCTGCTTTTCTGACTACGGATACACCGAATACTTGGATTCGTGTGGTCTCCCACCATTCAAACTTGAGATCACAGCCTTCCTGCAACGCCACTCGATTTGTTAGACATTTAACAGCCACAGACTACATAGTTTAACTTCGAATGTCTGCGGACATTACTGCTGCATCTACGCCCTCCATAAGAGCCAAGGTACTATCCATGACGTCATTCGTAAACATGTTTTCTCCTGCTCACTACAACTGTAACGATACAAGGGCAGTGAGCATGTTCCGTGATCAGTTTCGAGAGTGTCCGGCCTTCAGTCAGTTGCAGCAGCAGCAGCAGCAGCAGTCGCGCAAGTCGCAGATATAAATAAAAGGTACGTGCACCTACAATTGTCAGTCAGCAGTGGCCCTCTTAGTGATTGGTTTTACCTACTTAGAAGGAAGGGATTGTGAACTGGTGGTGAAGGAGTTGGCAGCTGCCGATTCCCAGAGCAAACTGTCTCATCGTATGTCTTTAAGAGGCCTTAGCTTGGGAAGAAGTACCTATGTTTCACGCAAGATTTAATCATGGAACACGGGTATAATTGAGATAATGGTAATATATTGTATTAACTGCTGGAAACTAGTCTTCACCGCGAGGCATCGTCCGCTGTTACAATCTCTTGCTTGGGCCTCATAAAACAGCATTTATTAGTAAGCTCATCGAGCATACAGTTATTGGCATCACACAACCAGGATGCCCGCAGCTTTCAGACATATGTTTCCCTACCATCAGCTGTACAGTTGCATGTCGTAACAAGTCCAAATATGCTTGTTCGCTACGATCGAATCGTTCATTAGCGCAATGGCTACACTTTCACATTCTTAGTATCCGGTATCTCTACTTCAAACTCGTTATCATTAATGTTATCCAGATGAGGACGTTGCTTGAACGTGTCTATTTCCTAAACAAGCGGAGGACAAAGTGCGTCAGCATCTTTCTAGATGAAAACCTGACGCTGCAATTGAATATTGTGAGGTCGCGCAATGTGGTTCTGTATCAAATACAGTGGTTCATTCTGGTGACATTCAAGAATAGTATACCAAAGATTGAAGTGCATGAACTTGGTGACTCGCATCATAATGTGTCTGTGTACTGTGGACGGTATATCCGCATCACGTCTGAGGACGTCAGTGTGTTCTTAAGTAAATCTGAGTGGTCGTATCTGATGGAGTTGGCTGGTTCTTGTATAGACAGGCAAATACTCAGAGTACACGACAATCTCATACAGTGGCGAAACATGTGTTTCGAATACAAATCTTTCCGTACACCACCTCAAACAAATGCTACTGATTTTGAAACGTTGTATGACGAGCTAATGTATAAAACATTCCATTAATAAATGTGAAAAGAAAATAAAACAAGAATTGTTCATCTCTTTTTAATAACACCTTTTCCTCTCCTTAAAAAGGAGTAGTCGAGGTATGCAGTATTAGAACATAGAATCTTTCGATTTTGAGTCCATTATCTTACCATCCGACAACACCTTTCAACAAAATAGCGAGCTATAGTCAGTCTAACAACCGGTGTCGTTGGCTAATTAAGGCCGCCATACTGCAATTTTAAATTCCCGCCTTCTCACCATATTGTAAAATTCAAACTTCCCGCATCATCTGCCATCACGTAAATTCAATCTTCCCGCGGTATCCAACTTGCAAAATTAGAAAATACTGCGTACCCGCCATATTGTAAAATTAAAAATTCCTGCCATCTTGTATGAATTCAAAAATACCACGTAGCCAAAGGCGGCCGGTGCGTTGGGCTGACAACCTTACCACCTTCGTGTGCCGAATGTCTAGAAATATCGGAGCCTCGACCTCCTGGAACCCTAAGGGCATGTCCAGGCCTTAAAATGGGACTGTTTTACATTTATTTACGTGTTTGGTATGGATCTCGGAACAAACCTCGATTGTTTCCTCATACAACATTAACTGACTGATTTTTGAAACCCTGTAGGGGCGTGTTTACTGCGAGGTACGAACTTAGCCTGTAATATAATCAGCGTAATCTCAGTCTTTAAATGGTTAATTACAAAGATATAACATAGCAAAGAAATAGTCGTAAACAATGTTCTGTTTGGTGTAACTTATGATCTAAGGCCGTGCCATGGCTCAGGCCGTTAGCCGTCGGGCTCCCACCGCGGAGGCCGGGGTTCGATCCCGAGTCAGTCCACGTGGGATTTGTGGTGGACAAAGTGGCACTGGGACAGGTTTTCCCCCGAGTATTTCGGTCTTCCCCCGTCAGTTGCATTCCACTTGTGCTCCATTACTAGGAAAAGGACAATAATAATAATCTTCATCATAAGGTTGCAGAAGAAGCTTGAATGCATCCACAGCGTCTCTTGCGGGGCCCTTCTCCACAAAAAGCTTAAATCATAGTATGGGATTTTATGGTGTGCATTTTCCTTCAAATGCTTCAACCTTTTGCCTTCTGCAAGCACTATTCCCGTCTTATATACACTGTAGCGTTGTCAGTCTGTCACATTCCCACATTTGAGTTTCACGGATCGCCACCAGATGGCACGAAAAGACAAGACACAATTTAGTTTGACGTACGCGCGGATGGTACGTAACAGATACAACTAATTCGGGTACCACGTTAACTATGTAAAGGGTCTCCGGGCACTAATACTACAGTGTAATATACGTACATACACTTTCGGGTTTTCACGATAAGTGGGGGTACCACTACGAAATACACAAGCGTATACATTCTTCAGGTGTCCACGGTAACTACGTAAATGAGTGTTTTGCTTGCCCATATCGTGAAGTTCCGGTGGTAACTACGGAAATGGGTGTGCCTTGCCTGCCCGGACCGCGGGGTTCCGCAGTAACTGCTTACATGAAATGTGCCTTGCCGCCACGGGTCGCGAGGTTTCAAATGTAAATAAGTAAATGTGTGTGTGTTCCTTGCTCGGGTCGCGGGTTTTCCACAGTAACTGCTTACATGAAGTGTTCCTTGCCACACGGGTCGCGAGGTTTCAAATGTAACTAAGTAAATGGGCGTGTCTACCCTGCTCGTTTCTTGGGATTTCCACAGTAACTGCGTATATGAAGTGTGCCTAGACCCCACGGGTTGCTGGGTTTCCACGGTACATACGTAAATGGGACTTCTTAGACTGCGCCGGTCACTACCCTTCTTCTTTAACAAATTTGTTATTTATAATTTCTGTCACGTGTCATTAATAATTCAATTTTTATGCCTCATATTGTCCATTACTGTACTATAACGATTATCGGAATCAATTACAGTGACATAAATTACTTATAGCTTGTAGATGAACAGCTTAAGACAGGGTCACCTAGATTTGGAACGTTTCCGGTGGTACTTCGCTTAAAACAGAGCTTTCCACAAGTCAAATTCTGTAGGAAGATTGTTGTTGAAGAGTCAAGATTTCTGGGAAGAACGCCGTGTCGACTGCTAATGAGACACCGACGTTTGGATGACACAAAGAGTCCTCCAAACGTCGGTATAGCACACCAGAAGAATTAAATATTCAGTAACATCGATGTGAGAATTTAAAATGTCGAAGATTGTTACGAATTTAAAATTTAAATCCAAGCGTAGAGAAACTGCGACCGCCCTAATTTATGGCGACTTACTAAATAAGAACAGGCTCACTGGATGTGCTTCCACATTTAACCGAAAAAACAAAACAGTATTAGGCTCCTCTTCCACGAGCGGCGCTGCCGTTCGGAGCGAACGGCAGGTAATGGACGCAGGGGAGGAAGTTCTTACGCTTGCATTGTTGCACGCGAGAATTTATAAAAAGAAGAAAGAGTTTTTAATAAATTTCTTGCACAGTGACTCCCATGATTAGGTTTTTTTCTTGTTTACTGCTGTAAAAAGACGATCTGGAGTCCCACACGGCTGGCAGCTGCTCTATTTCCGTGTCGAGTGAATCAAGGTTTCAGTGCTTTGAAATTTTTAGAAAAGTCCGAACTAGATGACACAACACTCCAATTTCCCTCTCAGACGAGCGCGTGATAGAGCCGCTCGTGGAAAATGAACCAGCACCACTGTTCACAGTGCGTCTCACCTAGCAGCGTGGCATAAATAGCTGCGAGGAAACGCCGGCTGGCAATGTGCCGTGACCTTGACAGAAGCGCGGCGGATATAGCAGTGCACGCTGGTGGAAATACGTCCATTTGGAGCAATGTATCTGTAGCAGCGCTGCCGCTGTTACAAAAAGCTCGTTGCAGAGGAGCCTCGTATACATATAAAGTCAGTGAATTTAAAGAACAATGGGGCAAATTCATCCGAAAACGTGGTGGTGTGGAAGGGGGGATGTGGGAGTTTATGGACAAAGACTTCCTACTATTTTAACTATTTTTATCAACATTTTTAAATATTTATGAAGCAAGTTTACTTAAGTCTTTTACTTAAGTAATGGCAATGACAAACGTTGGATTACTGAAGGCATAAAATATATTGTCAACGCAAAAGAACTTTACATACTATCAGCAAAAGCAGTAGTGACCTAAAAATAAAACTCTACTCCAAAAAGTATTGCCTTATTTCAAGAAAAGTAATTTTTGAAGCAAAAAAAATCTACGTTACAGTTAATTGCAACTTCTAAAAATAGTGTAAAAACATCCTGGAATATCATAAGAAATGTAACACATAAATCTACTAAGTCCAATTACACGCCTTCCTCATTTAAAATGGATAATAAGGATACTCACTCTGAAGATGCAGCAATCTGAAGAGGACTACTTTCTGAATATAGCAGATAATTGGCAACCGCACATAGGCAATTTAATTTCACCCCTTAGGTTATTAAAGCATGTCTACCAGACTCTTTTTCCGAGTATGAAAATAATCCCTGTCTCTAAAGGAGGAATTATCAGTATAATTTGTTCTTTAAAATCAATGAATTCTTCTGGCATGTTAAAATTGTGTAGCGTGGCTATAAGTGAGCTTTTTCTTATCTTTGCAACATGTCTATTATGATTGGTGTATTCCCTGATCGTCTGAAGTATGCAGTCATAAAACCTTTGTATAAAAAAGGTGATAAGGTTGATATAACAAGTACAGGCTTATTTCTATGTTGACTGTATTTAGTAAAGTATCAGAAAAAACTATGTACCATAGACTAAACCAGCATCTACAAGCGAATAATATTTTGGTTCAGGAACAATTTGGTTTTCGGAAAGATTTGTCAACAGATCATGCTGCCTTGTCACTTACCAATGGCATACTTAAGCCTGGAATGATAAATTTCATACTGGCAGGATTTCCTGTGATCTTGCTGAAGCATTCGACTGTGTTACTCATGAGTTGTTTATATCAAAAGTAGAGTATTATGGTGCTCATGATTGTCATCTAAATTGTTTTGAATCCTATTTATCAGGTAGAAAAAAAAAGTGTACCTCAAAGCTAATGATGATCAAGATTATTCTTCTAAATGGGGAAGAGTAAAGCAGGGAGTTCCTCAAGAATTTGTTTTGGGACCACTCCTTTTTATGATTTAAATTAATGACTTGCCATTAAGTATTAATAAACTCGCCAGTGTTTTTATTTTTGCTGATAACACCAGTACTTTGGTCACGGATAAAAATCATTGTGTTCTCAAGCGCAAAGTAAAGGGTACTTTGTCCCACATTACAAATTGGTTTGCAGCTAATAAGTTGGTTTTAAATTTCAGCAAAACCAATATTATTAATTTCGCTCCTAAACAATCTACTAACCCTTTGTTGGAAGTATCTCTTGATAAGATAGTCATGAATTAAGTCCCTGAAATAAAATTTTTGGGTATACATATTGATAACAAATCGAATTGGAAGAATTATGTGGAATACATCCTTCCTAAACGTAGTTCTAGCTTTTTGTAATCAGGAGTTTATCTTACTTTAAGAGCTCAGAAACACTGCGAATGGTGTATTTCCCTTACTTTCTTTCTATCAAGTATGGAATTATCTTTTGGTGAAATTCGACTAACATTTCCAGAATTTTTAAATTGCAAAAGAACGTAATAAGGATTATATCTGCAGTCGGATCTAGAGACTCACGTAGAGGTATTTTTAGGAAATTGGACATCTCACCATTGTCATGTGAATATATTCTCTCTTTGATGCTGTATGTGATAGGTAACCAAAATAACTTTCGTTCAGCTTTAGAAGTTCATGGCCTGAATACTGGAAGCAAAAATCAACCCTACTTACCAGCTTCAAATCTTTCTGTTTTTCAGAAGGGCACTACTTTTGCTGGTGTTAGGTTATTTAATAGCTTGCCTGGTACAATTCAAAATCTTAGAAATTATAGAGTTCCTTTTACAACTAACTTGCTTCCATATCTTATGACTAATTCATTTTATACTGTTGCTGAATTCTTGGAATATGCACTAAACAACTAATTACAATGTTACTTTATGGAGCATTTCTCTTGTATCGTTGTATTGTCTTGTTATAATTTGTGTTGTGTTGTCTGTGTTTTGCTATGGCCAGTTTCATGTCCATTGTATAAATCTTGGATTTACGAAATGTGAAAATATATGTATGTGTGCATGTATGTATGTACGTATGGATGTATGTTTTAGTCGAGACAGTAGCAAGTGACTGCATGAGATGTCACTAGTAGCCGCACCTGAGACCTGTAATCCACCCTTGAGGGTCCCTGCCTGAGAGGGTTAGAATATAAAATTGTGTTGTGTCTGACGGTGTTTTATTTTATTCTTATTTACAAAACTGACACCACGGGATGACTCTGTGGAAGTTAGGTAGTTACGCTAGCGTACAGTTTTGTCTGTAGGCCTATAACCTATACGTTTGCAGTTCTTCAAACTATGAAAAGACAAAAACACTGCTCACAAAAGACACTGTGATAGAGATATCATGCGAAAGTGTTGGTAATATCGCGTTCCAGTTACTTGTTTCACCACGTGTAGTTTACCTTCTTGAAAGACAAAAATATTACTGGTCAGTCGTAAGAAAGAAATTTAGTAACAGTTCTGAGGAATTTATTTTGAAAAAATTGAATTACATTATCTATACACACGCCATGAAGGCTCATAGGATGAGTGAATCTTCAAATCTACTCACTCGCAACTTCGGTACTAGGCGGATGTAAGTAGCCAGCCTCACGCCCCGACCCCCTTACCCCTGGAAAAACAGCCCCCTGTACCATAGGCTAGAACGCTGGATGGGCCCCAGAGCCGATCTGGACGTTTTTGATAAAAGATAAATCCCCTTGCCCCTCCCGGGATTTGAAACCCTCTTCGTCCAGCCTGCATTCTAGTCCCTATACACACAACGCTTAATTTCTGTGGGTATTATGAGGAAAGAAAATAAAGTAACGGGCTTAAGTATGTCAGGAGCTTAACCGCTTCCTACAGATTCCTTGGAGACGGATAGCTTGCCTTCATTACTTTACAAAGCTGCGGAGAGACTATTTGCAAGATGTGACTGTGTACCAGATAATACCTTGTGACTTGATTTATGGATATTCCAAGAAAGCGTCAGTTTAATATCTTCATACCAGGTTTTGAGAAGCCATCTGAAATTTCCTGAAGTGTCTTTCTGAAAGTTTCAGGAAGGTATAAGTAAATGAACAAGACAGCAACACAAGTAATACCTCCATAAAAATAGAATACACCCTCCGTGCAGCTTATATCTGTGCTGCTTATGGTACCGCCTGTTAACAGCACGAGAGTCGGGAACAGCTTAATTGCAGCAAATCCAAATAAGTTTCCCAAACATGTTGTGACGCCACAGGCGAAACCTGCGACTTCCGTCGGATACACCTCTCCCAGCATCGCCCACGGGATGAGGAAGAAACCCATGGCAGCTGAAACCTGCAAGAAATGTAAAATTAGCCTATGTCTACGCATATCGAGGACATAATAAGGTTAAAACGCGATTTTCCATACCTCATTGGTATTTTATTTTTTCTTTTACCGCATAAATATCGATAATTAACAAAATCAGAGATGTAAAGACCGCAAATGAAAGTAATTTTTGGTTTATGTCTCAGTTACACAAAAACGCTCTAATTATGTAAGACATATCTTAGAATGACAGGAAGTTTAGTGAATAGAAATTAGTCAATTAGAAATAATGTAGAAGTAAATGTGTTGTGGTCAAATTCGAGGCACAATTCCGGTATTTACTGAGGAAAACCACGAAATACTTGATCAGAATGGCCGGTCTCCGAGCAGAGGTTTCAATCGCAGGTGTCCGGAGACAGTAACATTACGTTACAGAATAATGAGACAAATTATGACAACATGTTGTGTTCTTTTCTTCTTATCTCATTACACCAGCCCACTTCTACGTTAAAAGGTAAACTTAAAAATATTTAAAAAACAAGCTGTACTACGACGCTGCATCTTCACTGGCTCTCCTGATACCATTTTCACATATTTTATTTGTCCTACTCAGCTTACGTTTCTTCCCCTCTCAGGCCACCCTGAAGGTTGTGACTCAGGGATCTTTTAGAAAATAATTTAATTCCCATAAAAAACACATTTTTACAATAATACCACTGCTTATACAAATGTCGATATGTTTCGATTTATTAATCAGCAATTTTGTGAGATTTACTTACGCAAAGTGACCTTAAGAATCACAAATTAATTTCCTTTCCTTTGCTTTCCTTTCCTTTCCTTTCCTTTCCTTTCCTTTCCTTTCCTTTCCTTTCCTTTCCTTTCCTTTCCTTTCCTTTCCTTTCCTTTAGTGTGGCGCAACAGCCAAACTCGGGCCTAGGCCGCCTCATTGTAGAGGTTTCTGCATCACACACAATTAGACAGACACACAGCCGATACGGCTTCTCTGAACGAGTAATCAGTTCATCGCAGAGACCTCTGCCTGACAAAGTACAACATTCACAAAAGGCAGATATTCATGCCCCAGGACGGATTCGGACCCACGATCCTTGCAAGCGAGCGGCCACAGACCCACGTCTTAGACCGTGCGGCCACTGGGATCGGAAAAATTATACTACCTCTTTTATTTTAAACTTTCAATCTTTTCAGCAAAACGTGCTATATCTTCTCATTGCTTGAAATAATCACGTGCCCGTTGTGGAGGGCTGGCACAATATCCCAGCAGTATTCCTGCAGCTGAGGTACAGGAACCTTCAGCAGGCAATATAACGTGAGTCTGGGGATTAGTTTAAACACTATAATTGATCTTTCGTAATAATTTTCATGGTTGATTAAAACCATTTTAATCCCTTACTATAAATGATGCACTTGCCCAAACAATTATGATAATCAACATCCCATAAAATAAAATTCTCCTTTTCATATACACCAAATTTACCATGGACTATCATCACTCAAATATAAAAGTTTTTAATGTACCTTTCAGTTTTACATAACACACAAAACATTTTTCCGTATTGTTTCACACTTGCAAATCAATAATGACTTCGTTTCCTTCCGTTCTATCCCAGGAAGGTAGTCCGCTTGCATGCCTCTTCAAACAAAGCTGCCTTCCTGCTGCTTGTCTAGTACTGCCACCCGAACAGTTATGGTAGCAATCAACATGATTACTATGCACAATGGCTATATTTAGTCTGCCTTCCACTTTTTACACAGTACAAACCGTACTGCACAAAGAATGTACTTGGTTTACATGTTGGACACTGACCTTTTTTTCTGGTCAGCATGTACCTAACAGTAAATGCACCACGTAATCATGGTCCTGTATTCAACTGTTTTTCTGCCTTAACACGTACCTCACAGAGAACACGCCTTGTAACCATAACAGCCAGGGTGTGATTCACTCACACAAAGGCTGTGACTCACATGCGGTATTATAGGTAGACAGATTTACAAGGTGGTAAACTGTGTGCTTAGGAATGAGTTAAAAAGCAGTACTTGATAATATTCTTAAAATGCTATAAAATTTAATGAAGCAGTAGAACAGTACAGGGTTTGCCAGGATGATTTATGACTGTACTTACGGTATAGACAAATATCAACAGGAGTGGCAGCCAGGCCAACCTTCCCTCTGCCTCTGATTCCGCGGTCATCTGACGATGCAGTCCCAGTCCCAGCATGGATATCGCCATTCCTAGTCCAGATCCCACTGACAAAGGTCGTCTGCCACACCTGCAGATGTGCGTGCGGGGTTAATCAATGTTGGTGTGCCAACTACAAGGGTTATTTATCGTAAAATGGGATTAGGTGAGAGGATAATAGAACTTGAGTGTGTAAAGTGACTCGGGAAGGACTGAGAATTACGCGGCATGGTGTGTTTCAAGGTACAGTTTTATTATAACAAAATGTTATTTTGAACAAAAAACTGAGCTACAGGACTCACATTAGTATAAAGTAACGCGTAAAATAAAATAAATGTTGTTTTGTAGGTCAGCTAGTGGAGTTGTTTAAGCTGATATGATGACAGTCGCTCCTAATGACATAGTGTGAAAAGTTTCTGGAAGCTCTAAAGAAAGTCCCCCTTGACTTCCGGATAAAAACGCTATGACAGTTTTAGGCGCGTTCGCAAAATTGCTAAGAACGATTGTTAGCTTCGTCATATCTGTGTGTGTGACTGTCCGTCTGTCTGCCCACACGGAACAATTCGGCTCCCACTGGACGGATTTTCATGAAATTTGATATTTCAGAATTTTCCTAAATTACGTTGAGAAAACTCAAGTTTCACTAAAATCTGTCAAGAATAACGGACACTTTACATGAAGACCTACGTACATTTATGATATTATCTCGCTGAATTCTTCTCAGAATGAGAAATTTTTCAGACAAAAGTTGTATAAAAATAAAACACACGTTTTATGCTCAATATCTTTTTTCGAAAATCTTGACCTTTATGAAATAATGTGAAAAAATATAATAGAGCCAGACAGGCCACAGATGACAGTATAATGCTGCGAAGGAAAGATGAGATTTGCGTGCCGGATAACTAAGGCAAGAATATAGACACAGGTTTATAGTAGTTAAATACTTTGGCCTATTGCTTCATAATTGATTAATTGCGTCTGGTCTCGTCATATATTTTACGGTAACACAAAAACTGAGACACTAGGCAATGACTTATGTAAAAATACGACCTTTCTCTCTTTCTTTCTCAGTCGGAGGTCTTATACCTACTTATTGTAAGTGTAGAGGGTTACTGTTGTATTTCATCACACTCAAGGGCGCAAGCACGTACACGCACACACTCACACACACCTGGTAGGACTCCCCTAGACGAGGGATCGGCCCATCGCAGAGGCTTCTACCTCCACACTGCACAACATTCACAAGAGACAAATATTCATGCCCCCAACAGGATTCTAACCCACAATCCCAGCAAGCGAGCGCCCGCAGACCTATGCCTTAGACCGCGCGACCACCGCGATTGGCTCATTACAATATGTTTAGCCAAACTGTACGTCTACAGAAAGTCATGAACAAACATAGACTTTTTGCTTCAACGCAGCCATTATATGTAACGTGTGAAATGAGTGCAAATTAGTTGGAAAATAATTTCTCTCAAAAACTGGTACGTAAAATTTGCATTGTTTCCGGTTACATAAATTTACCATAAAAGCATTGTTGAGCAACACCTAGTATTTTTATATAGTTAGCAGTGGCATGTAACTCAACAATACACACAGATCGCACTGTTATGTTTGCACTGCAAAATGGTTACGAGAAGGCGCCACAAGGTCGCGTTCCTAGTTAAATTGTCTACTCAGCCTCCAACAAAAATGAGTACCAGGAGTATCTCCTACGCGGTAAAGGCGGCCGGTGCGTAGGGCTGACAACTTTACCACCTTCGTGTGCCGACCGTCTAAAAATTCTTCGAGCCTCAACCTCCTAGAGCACTCAGGGCCTGTCTAGTCTCGTATATAAAATAGTCCTGTAGTTTACCACGTCTCACTTTGATGGGGACATCGTCTCTCCTTGTTTTATTTATATTATGATAAACATTTGGCGATGGTCTAATCCTTCACACACATAGGGTCTCGAGAAATATTTAGGCGAAAGTGTTCAAAGAAGAACCTATATTTGCACACCAAGAAGAGCAGAAGAGGTGATTACTTTAACCCTTATTTTTATAAACTTCCATTTAATAAATTCATTGTTAACACAGCTGAAAAATTGTCTTTTTTTCGGAATGAATTTTAGCTGCAACAAAGATATTCAAGCCGTAAGTAAATTCCCTGTTCTGCATTTTATAAAACCAGTCACCCTCCTTAAAACTGCATTTTGTTTTCTGTGTCGCAGTATCAACCATTGTTATCGTTATCAATATATTTTGCATTCCATAACGATAAGCAATCTCCTGTTGACATACGTGGTAATCAATCACAGGCCTAGCGTTTACTGCATCTTTACGTGTATTACATTCTACAGAATGACAGAACAATTTCTCCATTGTATTATTATATAGGCTACGGATAAGGACACAAACAAGTCATAATTATTCATACGGTATGTGTATTACATCAGGCACATGTTTATTTATGACCTTTAAATGAACGGTAAATCCTTTTTTTTTTGTTTTGTTTTTGTTTAGGGAAAAATTTCCAAGAATATAGGCTGAAGGCCTACCTTTCGTAAAATGAGAAGTTAGTGTAAAAGATTTTCTTCATCGACATGTAAAATATTTCTTTACAGGCAGAGATACACCCTCTTTTCCCGTGACACTGTTACTTTCCTAGTCAAGAACACAATATGCAGCAGCTGAAACTTTAAAGAAAGAATTCCGCTCATATTATGAAACCAAAATACACTTGCTCAACTAAAAGAACAGATTTTGAACAAAGAAGTCTACAGCACTATAGAGTGCTTCAGAAAAAGCGGCCATATTTTAGATGCGTGTTATATAGACAAAGAAAGAAAGAAAGAAAGAAAGAAAGAAAGAAAGAAAGAAAGAAANGTTATATAGACAAAGAAAGAAAGAAAGAAAGAAAGAAAGAAAGAAAGAAAGAAAGAAAGAAAGAAAGAAAGAAAGAAAGAAAGAAAGAAAGAAAGAAAGAAAGAAGAAATTCATACAAACACGTATCCCATAAGGGTTCGTTTTCGCGTGCGAGGATCTTTGATGAGAAGCGGAGCGTCATGTGCAACAGAAGAAGGTGGTCACTTCGAGCACCTCTTGTAAAGTATTGGCATGTGTACTGTATGAATCTGGAAGTGGCAACAACAATGCATCATCCTAGGACCATTCGCACTGGTGTCTGAGATGTGAATTCTCTTCATGTGTAGTATATTAACCTTTTAAAGCCTAGCGGTAACTTTACGTACGACCAGGCTTAACATTAAAAAATTATACATGGTGCCCACATTGCGTTTATGTGTTTTGTACGGATCTCAGAACAAGCAGCAACTTTTGCCTTATAAAACATTAACAGATTGGTTTTTATAACCGAAGTGGAGAGTGTTTACAGCGCGGTACACACTGAATCCTTATATAAAACAGATACGCTTCGTCTTTAAAGGGTTAATACCAACGTGGTCATAATGAAGAAACGGAGCGTCCTAGGACACATGTTTGTACGAAGTTCTCTCATTGTTTTAGTCCATAGAACAAGAGTCTATAATACGGCCACCTATTTCAGAAACATCCTCTATGCAGACCGCAGTAACAGCAACGACTATGGTAGTTTACATATTACAAGAGTGCAGGGTAATTTCCGTCACATCTTCGGTGCTCTGCATGAGGTTTGCAGAAGCAAAGCGGGAACGTATCGTACTTAACGCTAAATCTAGGCGCGCCGTGGCTCAGGCTGTTAGGTGCCGAAATCTCATAGCGACAGAAAGGATCAAATCATCAGGCCGTGTAAGACCTCTAGCGGACAAAGTGGCACTGGGATGTACTTCTTCCGAGTGCTTGAGGTTTCCTTTGTCAGTACATTTCCACCAACGTTCCATACTCACCTTCACTTTAATGCTACTCCTATCAGGACAAACGGGCGAAAGAAAACATGCTCTTTGGCATATCCGGCAGCATTAGAAAGAAAAGTACTTTCATATTTTTTTAATATTATGCACTGTCTGTATATTAGGTTTGTTACTTCTTTAAATCCAACTAAGTACACATATTCCAACTTACACATTCTACTCTTTATACTAGACTATCTCCAAATTGTTTCAGATTTTTTCGAAACATCCTCCTACAGTAAATTTTACAATCAATTGCTACGGAACAGATATTATATAATAAAGAATGAAGAACACACGTCAATGTTCGTAATTAAACCCAATCAAAATCAAGGCTTTATGACTGTTAGGAAGATTTTAAACACTAGCAATAACACCATATTTAATTGTCAAATGGTTTAAAGTTTTATATAATGAATCGATGTAAGCCTCCCTGAAGATGGTAGGTAACCGAAACATCTCGAAGGTATAAAATAAAATAGACTAATATTTTATGTAATATAATTGTGTTTTCAGTTGGTTTTAATTACAAAAATTAATATCAGAGCACGTAGGTGAGCAATATAAAGCACATAGCGATATCTGGATGCATAAAAAATATTGCCTTCGATTTAGGTATCAGTATTCTACAACAATTTTCCCCTAGCACAACAGCCCAGATCAGGCCTAGGCCGCCTCACTGTAGAGGTTTCTAGATCACACACAGACACAACACTCGGAAGGACTCCTCTTAACGAGGGATCGCTCCGTCACAGATACCCATACTTGACAACATACAACATTCTCAAGAGACAGACAGACAGACATCTATGCCCCCGGCGGGATTTGAAACCGCAATCCTAGCAAGCGAGCGGCCGCCGGAATCGGCCTACGACAACTTACTTTTGTAAAATTTATTAGAACTTGTCATCCTTTTTTTTAACTAATGATTTATACGCACACACATATTGATGTTGGACAAATGTTACATTTAATGCCACTATACATTATATATGCCCCTCCCTGTTGCTGCGCAGTCTAAGGTGTGGGTCTGCTTCCGTTCGCTTTCTGGGATTGCGGGTTCAAATCCCGCTGGGAGCATGGATGTTTTTCTCTTGTGAGTGTTGTGTATTGTCCGACAGAGGTCTTTGAGACGGGTTGATCACTCGTCCAGAGGGGTCGTACCGAGCGAGGTGTGTCCGAGTGTGATATCGAAACCTCAAAAATGAGGAGGCCTTTGCCCGTGTGGGGCTGTCGGTCCATAAACAAAATACTTTATATATAAAGCCACTTATATAGAACAGCCTTTAATGTGATTGTACACTTATATAGTATCTTGTATTTTATCTACCTGAGGATGATCTGAAACGAACCGAAAAATATTGGAGACAGTATAATCTAAACAGTGGAATGTGTAATATCAAGTAAGTCTATTTAGTTGGCTTTAATAAAAATAATATCAAGCAACAACATACACAGGGCCTAACTCGAGTAGTCTCGTACTTGAAAGCGTGACTGCTGGCTAGAAGTCAGTACGTATCCGACATGTCCTGAGACAGGCCAAACTGATCAAAGGCGTTCCGTGGTTTTCCCTCTTTCACAGAACAAATGCTGAGTTTGTGCCGAATTTCCGCATTGTAACTTCAAAATTTCCGTCCGAAAACACCCTTCCTAATATTATAAAAACGTCTTTATTATGCAGGTCTCGGAACTGTCTCTAAATTCAAATTTCAGCCCACTTGGTCAAATTATTTCCTCTGCGACACAGTCAAAAAGACCACTTCCCGTTATTCTACCTTCTTCACTTCCCCACGTTTTACCTTCTCTCCAGCCTACTTTGGCTGGAAGGACGAGCACGTAAGGCCTGGGAACCTTCAGAGACGTCAATATTCTTTCTCCCTATGATAAGTATGGGCAGTGTCTTGCACTGCATCCTCTAATTCTTATTCTTATTCTCCTCCTCCTCTTTTGTAAGACGGTATGCCTTACAGTGCACTTGCCTGTTTTGAACAAATCCAGCAGCAATTTCGAACAGGATCTTCACAACTCCAAGAAGCAGTGTTGCCAGATATGGTTCCATGGACACTCCCTCGCTTATCATGATGTTCACAGCGTAGGATAAGAGGACAGGAATGCCAGAGAACTGCATGAAGAAGAAATAGCAATTGAGAATCACAAGAGGTTTCCACACATCCGAGCGCTTTAGCGTGGAACACACAGTGTTGAAGAGACCCTCGTTTCTTGCGTCTTTCACTTCCACTTCATCCGTTCCGTATGTTACTCCGATATTCTGACACAAAGGTTCTCCCTCATCACCTTGTGATACATTCTTAACGCAACCCTTCAGCCTCTTGCTGTTTTCAATAAATGTTCGGAATTCTTTCTGAAATTCGTTTAGAAATGGGTTGGTGTCCTTGGTGTAACGGAGTCCTTCGAAAGATCTTTGCGCTTCTTCGTCACGCCCTCTAGCCAGAAGCCAAACTGGAGATTCATTGAGGCACAAAAAGATCAAAATCGCTGTGAGGACTGGGACGAAGGTGCTGATGGCTGCGATGGTGCGCCATTCCTGGATAACCAGTCCTAGGGCGTACACCAGAAGGACACCGACAGAGACGGCCAAAGATGGCCAAGTGACCAGCATACAACGCGTGGAACTAGGTACCACTTCGGAGATGTAGATGTTTGCTGGAATACTGACCTGAAAGTGAATAATCATACATTTGTAAGCAAGGAAGAAAGAGAAAAGAAATGGGAGAGAGAAAAATATGAAGGGATATAAATAAATAAGTAATAAAAAAGGAGTTCCAGATAGAGCTCATAAATATTCGGCCAACTTCAATTCTGCAAACCTCCTGTTGTTAATGTATCACTTATTTACAAAGACGGAATATAAATCTAAAATCCAACACTGAAATGTAGTTTAGTTCAAAGCCTAGCATGTTGGATGCAAGGGGTGATGTCGAGTATTCGGATTAGAACCGTGCCAAATTCTTTGTTTCTTGCAGTTTAAAATATGCCAGATATTATTATTATTATTATTATTATTATTATTATTATTATTACCACCGCCACCATCTGCTTCTATTCGGAAAATTTTAAAATTAGGTACAGATAATCGCTACGTGTATCTTTCGGACACGCCTTCGAAATTTCCTGCCGCTGGCACGTTTCTAATTACTAACGTAAAAATACCAATCCTTAAAAAGTAAAGCATTAAATTTCAATAATAACACAATAATATAAAAACAAACGTAAAAACTTAAATTATGTAAATAGTACAATATTGATATATTTTGTAGATGGTATATTTTAATATTTACTGATTTTTAGCGTTACCTTGAGTATTATGTTATTCTTGAGGGCGAGTGAATAGCCCATAAATATCTGCCACACGTGTTATTACGTTACACATGTCTGATTTAAAAAGTAACCAAATGACGTCGAAGTTATAAAACTCATGGGTGTTCGAATTTAAAAACTACCGCCGCACGCAAACCTGTGTTAAATGGCGCTAGAGTTGCTCCCCCCTCAAAACCTCTTGCGTTTCCCACGTTGCAATTGCAACTAACTAACTACATGGAGCAGAAGCCTTCTTGAGAAGCTAACAGTTTCTTAGCTAGTCAAGAAATTCCCCGCATTTTATGGAACCCGGAGGTGCATTACCGCATTCAAAGAGCCCGCCACCTGTCCTCATCCTGAGCCAGCTCAATCCAGTCCATGACCCATCCCACGTCTTGAAGATCCATTTTAATATTATCCTCCCATCTACGTCTGGGTCTCCCAAGTGGTTGCCTTCCCTCGCGTCTCCCCACCAAAATCCTGTATGCACCTCTCTTTTCCCCCTTCCGTGCTACACGCCCCACCAATCTCATTCTTCTCTATTTGATTGCCATAATAATATTTGGTGATGAATACAGGTCATTAAGTTCCTCCTTATGTAGTCTTCTCCACTCCCTTGTCGCCTCGTCCCTCTTAGGCCCAAATATCCTTCTCAGCATCCTATTCTCGAACACCCTCAGTCTTTGTTCCTCCCTCAGTGTGAGAGACCAAGTTTCACACCCATACAGAACAACAGGTAAAATTATACTTCTGTACACCCTAATCTTTGTGTTTTTGGATAGCAACCTGGAAGACAAAAGATTTTGCACCGAATGATATCAAGCATTCTCCGACTTCAATCTGCTCTTAATTTCTTCATGAATGGAGTTTCGATCCGTTAGGGTCGTTCCTAAATATTTGCATGCTTCCACCCTTTCAAAGGATTTACTATATATCTTTATGTTGTGATTTTGTCCTGCATTCTGATTTCGAGACATGACCACGTACTTAGTTTTCTCAGCATTTACTTCTTGACCACTCTCCTTACTAGCAATTACCAAATTTTCTGCTTTTTTTATACTATGTATGCTTCCGCCAAATATATTAACATCATCAGCATAAACCTGAAGCTGATGTGTACCATTCAATTTCAAGCCCTCCTGGTTTGTGTGAACCCTCCTAATGGCATATTCTAAAGCAAAGTTAAAAAGCAATGGCGACAGAGCATTTCCTTGTTTCAAGCCATTCTTATTAGGAAACGTGTCAGACAGGTGTTTGCCTACCCGAACTCTACTATACGTTTCACTTAGACACATTTTTATTAACCTTACTAGTTTCATGGGGATACCGAACTCAATGGGAATATTATACAAGACCACCTTCCTAACTGAATCGTAGGCTTTCTTCAAGTCTGTAAATAGCTGATGCGCTGCCTCATTGCATTACCATTTTTCTCAAGTATTTGACGAATGCTGAATATAAGATCAGTAGTTGACGTGTTGCGTCGAAATCCACACTGATGATCCCCAATAATTTCCTCTGCATATAGAGTCAACCTTGACAGAATAATGTTGGGTAGAATTTTGTACGTAGTTGACAAAAGCGATATGCCTCGATATTTACTACAACCTGTTTTATAACCCTTCTTATAAATGGGCACAATGACCGACTCCTTCCATTCCTCAGGCCATTCCTCCTTATTCCAAACAAAAATAATAAGTTTATGGATCTCAGACCGAATTATCCTACCTCCTGCTTTAATCAATTCTGCTGGAATCTGATCAATACCTGGTGATTTGTGCCTTTTTAGCTTTTCAATAGCCATCTCAACCTCAAAGGCACTGGGCTCAGGCACTAGTGGCTCTGCCGTGTGTACTTCAGTCTGCTTAACATCATTAACCCCGTGTATATTCAACAGCTGGGAGAAAAGATTCCTCCACCTAGCCAAAACACTGTGGGAGTCTGCAACCAGGTCACCCTTCTCATCCTTTAATACATTACTTCTAGGCTGGCACCCTTCTTAAAGTCATTGATATCCCTATACAAGCCTCTGATATTTTTTTCTTACTGTTTGTTTCAATTTCATTAACTTTAGCTTTCAGATATTCCTCCTTTCTTCCTGAAATGTCTACTAGCTTCACGTCTTACGTTGTGCAGATTATCTCCATTACTTTGATTTGGATTCTGTAACCACTGAATTTTAGCCTGCTTCCTATTATCTAAAAATTCTGCACATTCTGCATCAAACCATGGTTTATGCTACTTCCGTTCATGCAGACTTAGACTCTCTTGAGCTGAGATTTTGATATTCGCTTTAATGTTTTCCGAAGCCCTGTTTATGTCCTCACTAACATATAAGTTTTCCAGAGCTGCAAACCTGTTTGAGATCTTAAGCTGATACTGTTTCCTAACTTCTAGTTCACTTGGTTTCTTGAGATTAAATCTGTCCGCATCAAACTTCTGTGCTGCTTTTTACTTACTGCCAGTCTTTCCCTGACTTTTGCAACCACCAGATAGTGATCAGTATCACAGTCAGCACACCTGCAAGATCGCACATCGAGTATACTCGAATGCCATCTCCTATTTAGCAATATGTGGTCAGTCTGATTGTGAGTCTTTCCATCAGGAGAGGTCCAGGTGTATTTATGAATGTTTCGGTGCGGGAACATCGTGCTCTTAACAACTAGATTCTTTGATGTGGCAAAGTTTACTACTCTAACACCATTATCGTTGCTATCCTGATGTAAACTCTCATTCCCAATTGTCGGTTTGAAAGTATCTTCTCTCCCCACTTTTGCATTAAAATCTCCTAACACAATTTCCATATGGTACTTAGAAAAATGATCAAAACCCCTTTCTAATTCCTCGTAGAAACTGTCCTTTGAATCATCACCTTTCTCTTCTGTTGGTGCATGCGAATTCAGAACAATGATATTACACCAGCGGCCTCTCAGCACTATGTATGACATCCTATCACTAACAAATTCAACTCTCTTGATTGCTGATACTATTCTCTGGTGTACAAGAAAACCTGTTCCCAATTGATGATTTTCCTGGCCTTTGCCATAGAAAGAAGTATACTCCCCGGCTCTTACAGTCCCTTCTTTGTCCCACCTAACCTCCTGTACACCCACTAAATCTAACTTATACTTAGCTAATTCCCTGGCCACTGTCATAAGCGACCCTGACCTATACATGCTCCTCACATTCCATGTTCCAAAACTCATATCCCTTTTCCGTAGCTGGGGTCGTACCAAAGAATCGGTCCAGGTCCGAGGTTTCTTTGTCTGTTTCGTAACATAATCATTTTTAGGTGAGGAATTGTTAGCACCTCCCCCAACCCCCAAGCTGGAGGACCACCCCTTGTCGGGTGTCCGCAACTGCTTATTCAATGTATTCGCAGCTACCCTCCATAACTGGAGGCCGTTACTCAATCCGCAACCTGAGGACGCGCCATGCCGTGGTCACATGGACCCACTTAACACGAGTTGTAATTACATATTAAAAAAAATAAATTCAACATAGGACAGGTCATGAAGACCCAGAAAGTGAGTAAAGGTCTGGCTGTACTCTTTATTTAACCTCTTAAATAGAGGGGGGTGTGTGGTCAACTCCATGCCCCGGCCAATTTATTGCCAGGAGAAAGACGCGCTACCTACACTCTAGAAGGTTGGGTGAGCCCTATGGCAGGCTTGGATGGGCGTGGAAAATCTCGCCTCACCGGGATTTTTTCTTTTCCAAATCCGATAACGTTTTATTTATACACTTCTGGCTATGTACATGGAGACAAAACTGAAATCTCAAAGACAAAGTTCGGCAGAATAACACTTTCTATCCCCGGACCGTCCAGTCCGTAGTAAGTTGCTATACCCACTACGCTATCCCGGCCGACGTTATTATAGATGTACGGTATTAAAAGGCATGAAGACAGCGTGGCTTCCAATGGCATTAAATCTGCGCCAAATGTCATGAAAATCTACAGAATAATTCAAGAGTTAAATGCGGGAGGCACACAGATGACCGGTAATCTCATAAAATGGGAATAAAGGAAAATAACGGTAGAAATAAGAAAGCCAGAACGTACCATTCCTCCTCCGAGTCCATTCAACAGACGAGCGAAGTAAAGGAGAGGAACAGGAGTTGGTTTTGGCGCCATCCACATGAGCAGCCATCCCATGATAAAGGGAGTGTTGATTACGAGAAGAGTTTTCTTGCGCCCCAGTGTGTCCAACAGGGGCCCGCAGGTCAGGCAGCCCACCAGAATCGAGATAAAGCTAAGACTTGCTAAACAATATAACATAATTCTCTTAAGCATGAATCTGTTCTAGTAGTAGCAGTAATAATATTAACAATCACATAAAGTAATAAAAAACTATTTTCATATTGGCATACGCTTGACAAGGGCACACTGCAGCAACATAAGCAAACCACTCTGATCCTGTCGGATTTTCTGTGAGTAGGCACCATAGGAAAAAATATATTTTCCGCCAGAAGATGGATCCACCTTGCCCATCCGCAAAGCATTGAGTAAATCAGGGTTCGGCAAGTCGAGGCCCCAATTTATTTTGGCCTGCGAAATTCTTGTACACGAAGAGCAAAATGTGGGAGTGAAGAGTCAGACAATTAATGTATTACTGAAGTCTTCCTCAGTTTATAGTATTTTTGATTGCAAAAGAAGACAGGCCCTTTACGGCCTATGCATTCGTGAAGTGTTGTTTGTTGCTGCGGCTGAAAGTGATTGTCCAGATAAGAAAAGGAATTTTCAAGACGTCAGCCCCTCTGTCATACGCTTACGAGAAGTATGTAAAAACCGAAGACATATTTGTGTAATAAATTAACTGCATTTGGCTTTTATACGCTCGAAATTGACGAAAATAATGATAGCACAGACACTGCGCACTTGGTTATATTTATTCAGATCATGTATATTGTTTTACATGTTCATGAAGAAGCCATTACTTTATACTTATACCTGAAAGTAAAGGAACCCCTTGATTCTTTAGCATTATTTTGAAACACACGGACAAGCGTGAAAACCGACAGTGACAGAAATATGTATGGCTGACTTAGTAGGACGAAATTGTGAGGAAGTTATGGACATGAGATCCGAGAGTCCTGCGGGATTTCACTGTAGTATGCATTAAGGGGCACTGTGCTGTAGAATTTTTTCATTGTAAGTGAAGTAAATTATAGAAACTAGGACTTTAACAGTGGAATATATGCGGCGCAACCGTTTGAATAATCGTCACTTCCAATATTTTCTGGAAGAAGTCGGACAACATGACTATGTCTCCTAATATTACTCAGCAGTGAGGTTGCTTAGCAGAGGCGCAGTATTATGTAAATTTTTTTACTTCATCGCAAATTTTTATTGATCTTTTAAAACCGAATTGTGCAAAACTGTAACACAGATATCTGATGAAAAATGGGTCATGGCTGTTGCATTTATTATTATTATCATTTTAATAAACTCACTATGAAAATTCAAAGAAAATATAAGTTACTGTGTGATATGTTTGTGAGGTAAAGACCTTTGAAACGAAACCAAGTGTGCTGCTTAATATACTAGCGAAAAAGGATATCAGCCACTCTCCGCCTGGCAAAATTGTATTCTGCTTATCCACCTCACCGGCTGACTGGCAGATTACTGAAGAACAACTTTTTGGTATTATTCAGCAGTTCCAGAATGAATTTTCTTCATGGCTCGAAGATTTTCACAAGAGGGCAGATTGAATCCGAATGTTTCCAAATCAATTTGTTATAGGCACTGACCAGGTTCCAGTGCAAATGAAAACGGAGATAGATGAGTTACGAAATAATTACACTCTGAAATATGCTTTACATTAGAAAATATGCAGCAGTGTTACCTCAGCCTACCTGATATCTTAGCTCTTGTGGGATGTTAGGCAGCTTTGATTGCTAGTTGCCAACTACGAATCAACGCTGCGTAACGTCCCAGAAGAACGAAGATCTCTTTTACACCGCAGCGGAAGCCCGGATTAACGCTTTCAGCCCTATGTTAAATTCTGCGGTTAAAAGGCCAACAACATTTGGCGGCACTTAGATCTTAATACACGTGTTTTCGGGCATGAATCTCGAAAACAAGTTTTGTTCCCAGATTACCTGTGGGGAACTATATTACGCATTTCTCTTTTAAGTTTCAAAGCAGGAAATTCAGATGCTTCCCAGGGACACCCAGAATCAGAAATCATTTTCAAGCAGTGTGTAGTCTTTCTAAAACACCGTGACAGGCTTAGTCTCGTTGTATCCACATCCACTTTCTAACTGCGAGAAGCAAAACTCAAAATAAACACTACTTTAAGTGGATCAATAGGTACGAAGAAAGTACGAAATTTTTTAAACATCTTCATGTAATAGTTCATATTTTTCCGGCATGCTTCAGTTAATAAAGTATTTTCAAGGTCTCCAGAAAAGCACATACACATGTTATCCAAAGCTTATATTCTCATGGCATGTAAATAGAGACATTACTACAGTTTAGCTAAAAATGCCTATAGATTCGAAATTCATGTGTTATTTAGAGTCCAAAACTAATTAATGTCTTAGGGAGAGCTGCAAAGTAAAAAAAAAGTTTCTTATAAGCAAAATGTCCACTTTGGAATTATTATACACAAAATAAACCTTGTATAATAAGTACGTACCCAAATGATTAACAGCTAATATTCATTCATTCATTCATTCCGTAGTGGGTCTTACGGCAGGTGCATAACCTCTTCCAAAGCGAGTTCTCCACATTGTACGATCTAGTGCTTTCTCTTTCAATTTTCAGTTTTCTCTCCTTCCCTTAAGGTCGTCCAGTAGCCCCGCAAGTCTTCTTCCTCATCTTCACATCACTTCTATCCTTCCTTCTATCTTTCTCTAAATGAAGTGTTTTAGAAAGTGGGTCATACGTAAGATGTGATCAATCCTGTTAGCCTTCCTTCTTTCTATTGTACGTAGGAGAGGCCTATTTTATTACTGCCTCACTTTCCAAACGATCGGTCCAATTGATCTCTATCCTTCTTCAGCACCTCACTTCAGAACTTTTCAGGTATTTCTAAACCCTTCAAGAGCTTCCTTGGTAAGGTATTCGCCGTTACAAATGATTGAAACTCACTGTTGTAACGTGCCATTCAAAAACTGCGCGTGGGCAGGATATTTGAACATTCACCCAATAAATGGCAACTGAGAATGGCGCAAGTTCGTTTTTAGCGGGATGATTGCGTCAGTCGCGCTATCGTGGACAATGGAAGGTGAGTATCATGGACAAATGTGCACCACATTGTTCTTGTGGAATGAAGGTTTGTCGGCTGCGGACATTCATCGTCGACTGGCAGCCGTGTGTGGGGACGCTGCCCAAGTCTTATAACAGTGCTTCGATGGTTAGAGTATTTCAACATTGGACATGAAACTATCAAGAAGGGAATACGTCTAGGCCGCCCGTCAACAGCCCGCACGTCGTCAGCTGTACAGCGTGTCTCTCGCATCATCACGGAAAACAGGCGCGTAACCATTGATGAACTGCAACTGGCAGCATCTTTCTGTCGTGAAACAATTCATGCAATAATTCGCAAAAATTCACGAAGATTTAAAGATGAAGAATGTTTGTACACACTGGGTTCCAAGCGATCTCAAGCTGGAAAAAAGGAGAGAAGGAAGCATAATTGCCAGCAGCTGCTCTCTCTTCACAGCAAGGATCCAGAGGGATTCTTTGTGAGACTGGTTGCTGGTGACGAGTCCTGGCTTCACTATCAAACTCCGAAGGTGAAAAGTTCTGTTAATCGAGTGGTTTCCCAAAGGGAAAACAATTAACAGTGAAGTTTACTGCAACACCCTTACATGTCTTCGTCGCATAAACCCTCAACGGCGTCAAGGAAAATGGGCACGCCACATTCTGTTGTTCCATGATAATGCGACAATACAGCAGTAAACAGACAACTATTGGTGTCCCTTGGATATAGTGTCTTACCACATCCACCATGTTCTCCAGATCTGGCCCCATCGGAATAGGCTTTGTTCAACAAATGAAAGAATCACTCTGTGGGAGAAAATCCCCTGCCAGTGATGACCTGGAACGAAGTGTCCGCGACTTAGTGCGCAGTACCGCCAAAGAAGATGCCGCTGTCTAAAAGTTACCAGACAGATGCCAGGGGTGCTTAAACCTAAGTGGGGAGGACGTCGAAGTTGCTACAGTGTGATTTGTTGCCAATCATCAGTAAGAGGCTGTAATCCAGATAAGCGTCACTCATTTACCAGCGACCTTCATATTTTACAAAGCTCTACGTTCGACCTAATGCACCGTAAAACCTAGAAATAGAACTTGAAGATGACTTAGATGCGGACGTGGAGGGCCTTTATATTTTAAACAGTGAAGTGGAAAAATCTATAAAGGATACGAGGAATAAGAAGACTACAGGAGGTCATGATGTACCAGGGGATGTACTCAGATTTTTGGGATAATATGGCCTCAGACTAATGACACAAGTGATCGGCAATGTATATGAAGCTGGAGAGTGGCCCAGAGATTTCATTGAAGTTACAATTATTGCCTTAAAGAAGAAGCCAAATGCTACAAAATGTATTGACCATTCCACAGTTAGCCTCATCGCTCATACAGCAAAGATAATAGAGGGATACCTAGAAGAAGAATTTAAAGGAAAATCGAGGGCGTACTTTGAGAAGATGAGTTTGAATTTGGAAATAGAAAAGGAACTAGGGGTGCAATTGGGATGCTTAGAATAATATCAGAACGAACTTTGGACATGGATGAAAAATTTTATGCTTTCTTCAGGTGGCACCTGACGGAGTAAACTGGACTACACTAAAGCAGATCCTAAAGGAAACTGGTATCGACTGGCGTGAAAGAAAATGGATCTACAAATTTTATATGTATCAGAGCTTTAAAGTACGATTGGACGAAGGGGAGACAAGAAGTGTGAAGACTGGAAGAGGAGTTAGACAATGATGCTGTTTGCAACCGATTCTCTTCAAATTACGTAATCCTCCCAAATTTCCAGTGCTTGTCTCTGATACACTATTATGTTCCCTTGAAACTCTCCGGTGACAATATTTTTAATAACATGGTTTTCTTTCCAGACTGGTTCCTTTACCTTCATGTACGTTAAATCATAACGTCCTGTTCTTCGAAATTCATCATGGACTTTCAAAGAAAAGGACGTTAACATATCCTCTCAAGATATTCCTTCTTGGCCTTTTCTGTGGCTCTTTTCATTTCGTTCTTCAGTCTTGAAAAGTTCTTTCTTCCTTTCTTCCTTCCTTCCTTCCTTGCTTCTTCATAGCTAACATTCTTCCATTTCCTTCTTTCATATATTTTACTAATAAAGTAACAGGAAGGCAGAATGATGCATAAAAATTGTATTTCCTTTTTTTATTCATTGACGTTGTTAAGCAAGACATCTCTTAATGAAACATTTCACTTTCTAGAAAATTCCTGTAATAAAAGGGTGAAGTTTTCCATATGCTTAATTAAGCATCACGCCATTAACGCACACAGGAAGTGCAAGTACCGTTCCACCTATTCTTAATCTCGGCATTAGATGCAGGTGGGTCGTCGGATTCACGGTCTAGCCGCTTTACCATCCGGGAAAGAGCCCCCTTCTGCACCTTCAATAGAGGGCTGGGTGGGCATGAGAATCCGTCTCGGCGCTTTGCAGAAGAGAAAAATCTCGTGGCCTTGTTAGGAATCGAACCACGGTTCTTCTGTCATCCAGCCATTAATATAGCAAATAAGCAGCTGTTAAGGACTCTCGATAAAATACTTGTTTATTTTGCTGCGCCAACGTGTGAGAAATTGTTATATTGTTAACACAATCACGCGTAAATTAATCCTCATTTAGGAACGGAATACGGTTTTAAACTTTTAAAGAAATGCTGATAAATATTAACTGAAAAATACTTCTGTATGCATTGCCACAGTTCACCAGCGCATAACTCCATAAGAGTGTCGACATAGCCTCTCGTTGCAAGATATATTTTGCTTCAAGGATCCCATACATCATGATTCTGAATTTGGACCAACCAGTCGCGGAACTTTCTCGACACGTCATTGTTTTATTTTCTGCCATCATCAGGACTGGGGGAAAATAAGATTTCCTTTAAAGCTGAAATATACGTTACTTCAAGAAACAATGTATTACATCCTATGAATTACGATACTCGTACAAAAGCAAGTATGTACGGAATCATAAACAAGACAGCGATTGAATTTAATGTTTTCTATTTACTTAGAAGCATGATATATTTAACGGCGTTGTCATTATTTGAGAATCTGTTTTATAAATGCTAGGATCGCTACCACATAATAAATTTTAAGGATCTGGAAGGAAGCTATCGTGGCATTACTTGTCTTACTATTTCCGCATTTTCCCAGACGAAGTAAGAAGAAACAAAAAGCCTAAGCCGGGATCCAAGGCAAGATTCGAGTTAACCGGTATCCAGAATATAAAATAAGCATGCCGCTTAAGGCAGTCTGTTCTGTCATTTTAATATTAGCAATCCCTCTACAGGCCTGGACACGCCCTGAGGATTCCGGAAGGTTGAGGATCCCAGATTTCTAGACAACCGGCACATGAAGATAGAAAAGTTCCCAGTCCTAGGCACGGACCGCCTTTACCCCAGGAAATATTCCTGGTACTCATTACTGTTAGAGGCTGAGTCGACATCAGAGACATAGTGCGGTCGGAAGGATCAAGTCAATGAAAAAATACAGTGACACAATTGGGAATCGATCCCGCGACCTTCCGTATTCTAGCTCAGTGGCTCAACGTACTGTGCCATCACTTGCCCCATTTTAATATTAATTTCTTCAATATTGCGTCTGTAGAAACGAGATATTTTATTACACAAACATTTTAGATAAATGTTACGCAACAGCCATTCGACTAGTCCATTAGTTTAGATATTTGTCCATTAAACCAATCAATCAGTTAAGTCTTTCGCAGAGCTGCACGTACCGAACCAGGAACCCTCCTCGACTGTTAGTCTGTCAGTTCCTGCAGGATCTTGCATGTGCGGTAGAGAGACGGCCGAAAAGCCCAAGTTCATCCCAGCGGACAGCAAAGTCGCCGAGGAAATGAAGCTCACCAACACCTGCAAGAGGCATGAGAGACACTGGTGGCCTTTGTTGTTGAACAAGTTGCATTATAGCCTCTCTTTTTTCTTTTATCGTGGACTTTGGGTAAAAACCAACCAGAATAAGGTTATACAGCAGGGTAAGGAGGGCGGGGGCAGCAGTAGTCTTCTACATTTCGACAAGTTTCGGTCTGGTCACCTGCTACAGTGTCGAAGCCGTAATTCTTTCCAAGGGTTCAGCGTTTTTCGAACAGCTCATTTTACTTAGCTAAAGTGAAAGACATGAAAGCACGGCACTGCTCACATTGTTCGTATCCAGGCCCAGCCAGAGACATGTGGGCGCCGTCTTTCAAGTTAAAAATTGGGCGTTCCTTCTAACCACAATTCTTTAAGGCTTTTCGGGCTAGAACAGGCCTGGCGAACATTTCTGAGGGCGCTTGCTCAAATTGGGGATAATCCTTGGAAAAAATTTGTCGCTTGTAGAAAACTGATCTTATTATCACCATAATTCCGATTATTCCAGTGATGTCTTAGAGCCCCTTATAGATTGGCGTTCCAAGCAGCTGTCAGGCTGGCCCGCCCCTTAGCCAGACCCTGCTAGGGACGAAATTTGATCAACGAATTCAAAGCGACAACTGAAGACTTAGGAAGGAGCCTTTAGAGATTGGTCGTTTCATTTTCCAGCCAAGATCAAGCTCCCTAAAAAATGGACACTACAACACAGAAACCACAGCAATTCAGGATATTAACAGTTTACACACTTCAAAACAACACGAGTTAATACAGTTTTACTTATTTGTGTTTTATTGAACGACGCTGTCGGTAAGTACTTCGAAATGCACATATTTCAGTTAATAACAAATAATGAATTAGAAATGATACGCAAATACACCGGCGTGATTTGAAATACTATGCCAGTGTTTGCCTGTGGAGACTGAGAAGAGCCGCTCAAATCCTCAAGGTAAGCAGTCTCTGAGTTGAGATTTCAACACAAGACCTTCTGAAAACGAAGCAGAAATATTGCCTACTCTACATGAGGGCAGTGTGAGCGATTAAAACAAGATAAAATATATCCTAAGTTGCCTGAAAGGAAAAGCAACAAGATTTTAAAGATATAAACATCATCCTTACCTCTCTGAATGGCATTTTGATGTTGGTCATTTCCGCTAGTTCTTTGATCTTGGTTCTGTCCTTGCAAATTAGGTCAAAATATTGAGAGGATATTAATAATTAATATTTGTGTACTGGACCCTGTGACTAAAACTTTTTTAAAAAAAGTAAGTTTGTACGTTCTTCTTGTTCATGTTGTATTCACTATCACACGATACACTAGGTTAAATATGGAAATGAAAGTAAATAAATACGACGTCAATCGCCAGTCCTTCGAATGGCGGTGTCTAAAAATTCGTAACAAATGCTCCGATATGAATGGCGAATTCTGATAGCAGTGGTGTCATGAGGAAATTGAAACACGTTATAAGCGTAAGAAGCGATTAACCTTGTGGTTCAGAAGCTGCAGGCAACCTATCATAACAACAATCGTCATCCAGTTTTACTGTTCTGGTGGCGCAATAGGCTCTGTAGCCAGATCAGGTCATTTCTCCTTTGTACTACTTACATACCATAATACTCTCTTAAGCACATATCTATAGATCAGATTAAGAAGACGCAAGGAGCTTATCTGTGACGTAATTTTCTGTACAACTACGCGTAGAAAGAGAATGACTACACGAGAATTTTTAGACTCCTGCGCAAAATTGCGCAAAGCGACTATTTGCTTTGCCATATCTCTCTGTCCGTCAGTCTGTCTGCATGGAACATCTCGGCTCCCACTGCACAGATTTTCATGACATTTGATATTTGAGTATTTGTCGAAAATCTGTTGAGAAAATTCAAGTTTCGTTAAAATCTGACAATAATAACGGGTATTTTACATGAAGACCTATGTACCTGTATGATAATATCTCGCTGAATGCTTCGTAGAAGCCGAAGTATTTCAGACAACATTTGTAGAGAAAATAAAAACACATTTATGTTCAATAACTTTTTCCGAAATTCATGCCGTTTATGAGATAATGTGGAAAAATATGGTAGAACCAGACAGGCCACAGACGACAATATAGTACGGTGCATGCGCTTTGCGTACTGGACAATTAAGGTTATAGACACACAATCAGAATATGTAATACTTATTTCTTTTCAATGAAAATAATGGTTTTGCGAAAGTGCATCAATGTTACTTTTATACGTATATTACCTGCTTAGTTTGTATTCTCGTGCATGTTTCCAGTTAAGCAGAAATTGTTGCAAGTCATGCTGATGCATGTGGAAAGACAGTATTATTGTAGACATATATAAAATCTTCAGTTGTATGGAACAATTTCAGTCAGCAAGCCCATATGTTAGCTACTTTTCACCGTTACATATTTCCTTACATCTTAAATTACGTTAGACTATCACATCAATAACGTAACCCCCATCAGAAGCAGAGTATGGATTTGCTACAAGCACGTGCCATTATATGGTTTGTAATTACCATAGCATATTCTACTGAAGGTCGTATATCTCATGCCAAAACATGAAGCGAATTAAAGTAATATGTATGTAATATTTGTATTAACTGACACATCCACTGATTCTTGGATAATATTGGATGAGCCAATAGAAAGTAAGCATTTCCATATTGCTCTTTGATGAATGTGGTTGAACGTAAAAACAACAAACATTGTGGAAAATCAAGAACTAAATTCCATTAAATATACGCCCTTTCTGAGGGCCCGTCGTACGTATAATAATTGCAGATCATTGCTGATACTGTCGCGCCCGATAAAACATGACACTAAAAATATAATGATACCCTATGAAATGGAAGTGTCCTCCACAAACAATAAAGGATTTTATCACGTCTTCTGTCAGTAACAATTTGTTCGTCATATGAAATATAATTTACACCGGTACAGACGTGATCAGTATACAAAGGCGCTGCAGGTAAAGTGCTAATTCTCTGTTTTATAAATGTTAAAACATAAACACAACGTCATAAATCACGATTACAAATAAATGATCTGCCCGACTGTAGCAAACAGTGAGTAAGGTAAGGTACTTGTATGCCTGCAAGTAATAATATACTTTTACCGCACCTGCTGTGTGTTCTTTATCCTCCATACTACAGTCAACCTTGATTACAAGGGATCGTCAGGAGTGTCCTCAGCAAATACGTCACAACCGATGTCTGCTATAGACGAGGCAGGTGTGCACCCAGAATTTTTCTGTTGGGGCGGGGCTGACCCTGACGCTATATATGATTTATGTTTCATTTTAAAAATTGTTATAAAAATTATGCTGTAAGTAAAACATAACACTGTCCGCAAGTACATTTATATACATACGAATATAACTACATGTTCCATGACTCAGTCACAGTGTCCTATTTTCTTATTTTTTAAATTTTTGAAATTTTATTTTGAAAATTCTAATGTACTAGTCACCAGCCGATTTTAGTGGCTGATTTCAGCTGAACGGGATATGACGTAAAACTTCTGATATCACAAAATCTGTTTTTTAGATTTCACTTTTGGGGGGATTTTGGAAGGCTGCAGCCCGGACGTCCTCCACTCCTTGAGTGCGCCCTTGAAAAGAGGTCAAGGTAAATTGCCCTTTAAATACGATTGAAATTAATACCATGTTTACTTCCAATTTTATTGCATATGAACAGTAATGGATACATTTTGCACACCAAAAAGCACACATTACACATTCTTTCTAGCTCAAGTTTACTTTACTTTAGAAAATCGGGTGTGTTCATGTACTTCTTTGAGCTTCTTAGGGCTTTACACACAAGACCTAACTTGAATTATATTTAAAGGCTCAGTTTTACCGCACAGTAAACACACTCCACCTCGATTATAAAAAAAATGTTGCATAGGCAAATAATCGTTGTTTATTCTGAGAAGCATATGGAAACATAGAAATATGCAGTGCGGGCTAAACACAGAAGTTTTTACGTGAAACTGCTAGTGCAATTGTTAGGTACCATTTAATATAGTAGTTCAGAATTCATTTTCATGTATAAGTACATTCTGCAACCATAGATGCCTCCATAATATCAAAACCCGTTATGACAAAAATCGCCAGTTTCTCTGCAAAGTTTGTTTCATTCATCGCCCTTTTCTAGCCATTTTTCCACTTAACTCATATTAAAGCGCAACACCAATAAAAAAATTCCAGATTACTTTGTGCCCTTTCCTACCTTGCCTTATGCATCGACACATGGAAAAAACACGATTAAATTACACAAGAATTTGACAGTACTTTCTTTGTGAGTTTACGTTTGTCAATAATCACTGCAAATACACGTTAGTGTTTATTATTATAATCAATAACACAAATTACACCATGACGTTACAGTCTGTGACTCATAAAGCTAATAAATAGACCAGACGCTATACAGATGCCGATTTTATTCCCATATTTCTTCTTCTGCAGAACCGCAGCGTATCAAAATGTTTCAGTAATTAAGTATTTATTTCCCTTAACGTGCATATTTTTTGTAAGAAAAACCACTAACTGGTATTTATTAACAAGTTATTTGAGCTACGTGTAATGTAGACTAGGTATTACAGTGGACAGAACAAGAAACAAAGACACATTCTATTATGCGCAGTATCGCAGCTATTTAAAATTGTCTTACCTGTTTTTTTAATATATAAAAATAAATAAGTTCATTTTCATCAAATTTCTTGTCCCGTGAATTGCAAATCTTCCGTCCGCGGAAACACAGGGTCTAATATTTATGCCCACTAGCTGTATGTCATTGGAGAACTGGAGAAGACTCAAAACGAGTTTATGAGTAACAAAGTTTTTCCTCCGTAACTTGACGTTTTGATAATTAAAACAATGAAAACAAAATGGACAATTTATGTAGCAGCACAGAATAAATAATAAATGTATAGGCAGACTTTTTTGTCAACTGTTAAGGAAATAGACCACTAGGAAAACTTCCGTATAAACGAGGAGCTAATATAAAAGGTATAGCAGATGTAACTCATCAGTGCATTGAGTATCAATACAGCGGTCTCTTTAGATATGATGCCATGTAGTTTGATAGATAGGTACCAGCTATTTAAAACAACCTGCTGCGTCCACTATCAGCAGTTTTCCACCAACTCAAGCTAGCTCTCTGTACAGATACAACTGTCTCGTACACACACTTTTACGCAGTTCCTAATCGTTTGAAGACCTGTCTCAGTATACTTGTATGTGAGCACTAGCTATGGGCTGCTGATTCCTTTCTTCTCTCCCGTGCCAAGACCGCAAGACGCATCGTAAAGCCCTAGCCTGTCGAATTCTTTGGACACCACGGTATCTTGGAGTGAAGCTTTACAGCAGGTGTCCTGGCTGGCTCACACAACCAAGGTGGTAGCATAAAGACTGGACACGCAGGCCCGTCTCCTTATCACGAAAGGCGGTCTGTCCATTAGAAATGGTGTACTGTACACCATACTTAATGATGGCGTGCACGTGCCGTGCTTAGTAGTCGGCTGCCCGCACTGAATTTCGAAAGTACATGTGCTAAAATCCGAGCGTCTTTGCCCACGAGGAACCAGAATTCGGCTACCTGGATTGCGCTTCTGCCCAGAAATGGCTGTCGGAAGCCACCCGCACTCTTAATAAGATAAGCAGTATATAGTAACTTAATATTGTGGCGCGTTCGAGTAGTACTTTTTCTTTCTGGGCTATCCTACAGCCTGATACCATTTCAATCGAAGAGAGCTCTTTTATGGCAATTTAATGTCGCCGGCAACAACAAAACTTACTAAAGCCTTCATGTAAAGCGCCCTATTTTAACCAAATTTGGATTTTCTCGACAGATTTTCATAAAAATCCCCAGTATGAAATTTCACTGCCATCCGTCTAATGGGAGCCGCGCTGAAAAAATGTGGACAGACGGACAGAAAGAAAAACCAATGGAGAGCCAAGGCGTCGCTAATATGCGTTTTTACGATCATGTGAACCCGCCTGAAAATCAAAGGTGACTAACTTAACAAGCCCGTAAACGCCGCCCGTGACAATGTTGCAAAGTTGACCCAAAGATTTGTGCCCCCTAATCGGTTAACCAGACACAGATTTTGCGTAACCTTCCTCAGTTGTAAAGCAAATGCCATGGTATGATTTAAGATGGGACACAGCTCTGTCACAGAAGTCTTCAGCCAAAGTGACCCCTCCTCAATCACAGAGGCCCGCAGACAAACCTCCCGATGTCCAGTCCCCAGACATCTGTCCAACAAAAATTCCAGTCTCAAAGAACTACCTGCCAGAAGGAACTCTCGTCTCTCCGGGGAAACCTGTCCTTAACACGAGTAGTTTAAAGACTTTATTCAAGACGAGAAATCCTTTAACATAGATTCCGCACCCCCTTCCCCTATTGTTACGGTTTATAAGGTACACTTATCATGTTTCAGCTACGCGTTTCATAAGCAAAAGAATTAAAACTACCAAGGGACGTCGACTTGAGCTTCCGAAAAATCGCCGCTATTATTTAACTTTAACATTGGGTCTTTCCTTCTTTATTTGTATGGAGTACAATCCAGAAATTCCTCTTCCTTTAATGGGACCTGAAGAAGGAATTAATTGGGAACAATATTTTTGGATTCATATTAATGTATCTGGAAAAATATGACTTACGTTAGGTGTAATTTCTGGTGTTTCTGGTGAAGGTACCAGCCTTTAGGTTTGATTAAGACGGAAGACTCTTTGTTATTACGATGATAGTATGAGACTGCGATTCTCGTCTGGTGTATCTCAGCGCCTGAAGTTCCATTTTAATACACTCAAATCTTTTATACAACAAAGTTTTGGTACACATATTGAGATGCTCTGACACAATGACACTTCTCTTCGGCTCAATAAGCTTAAATTAAATAAGAAATAATGTGGGATTCGTAAAGAACAAAGTGACACTGGAGCAGGTTGTTCTCTTCGCATACTTCGGCTTCCACCTGCCACAAATCATTATACAAATGCTGCGTAATCCGCATCGCCAGGATCTGGTGTAATAGCCCAATAGAGACTGCAGTGAAAAGGAAGCTGTTATTGTCGTTCTTGAGATTTATTTTCTCACACGCACCGGAATTGGTAAACGGAAACAGCGAACAGAGCTTTAGGGAGTTAGCGACACAAAACCTTCCTTCCGCACGGCTGCCGGAACTCTTCTGTCACCTCTTCAAGCGATTTACCGAAAGTCTCGGGGAGAAACAGGAACACAAACACAGTGGCAACACAAGAAACAGCACCAAAGAAGAAGAACCCTCCGCCGGTAGTTGGGTTGTCCCCTCTCACCAAGTCCTGGAACCCGGGGTACAGCTTGATGGCTGCGAATCCCATCAAGTTTGCTAGACAAACTGCGATACTCCCGGCCAGACCTGCAACTCTTGTAGGATACAACTCTCCAAGCAGTCCCCAAGGGATCAGGTTGAACCCAATGTTAGCAAACGCCTGAAACACACGAATTTTGACGTGATATAAAGTTAAAGCTACGTGTGCTTTGAATGCTTTCCTTTCTCCATTCAGAGAGATTCCGTCCACTAAATATGTTCGTGAATCACCAGACCAGAGCCGAAACAGCCTGTACCGCTCAATCAGTACACTGACTGACTGGGCTGAAGGGCCCCGTTTCTATTCCCGACAGGCGTAGGCACAAACAGCGTATGGGACAGGCTTCGTGTCTTGTAGTAAGAGGAACCCTCTCCCTTGGCCGGAGAATGAAGCTGACCAGTAACATCCATTTTATGAGGAGAGCGGAAATGCGTGAAATTTATACCACCACGCTTCCTGTAGGCCTTCATGCAATGGCGCTGGCGCAAAAAGAAAACATTCCTTCAGCTTGAGAAAAGCAGATGTTGTACAGCGTGGAATAGCAAATGAGAGGAAGCAACAGTGCAGAAGAAAGTGGTTCTGACGTCTTTAGAAGAAGAGTACACAGGTGTAATTAAAGTGTCACTATCTCCAATCTATTCGGACAGGCATAACACAACACCCTTTTTTTTTCGTATTTATTGCAACACGTTGGCCTGTCGGTATAGGTTGGAGACAGTGATATAAGGCACGAGATGGGAAACCCAAACTTGTAATTAAAGTTGTTTTACATGTGGGGTTAGTTAATTCAAAAGAATATCGAACCTGCTGTTCATCATTTTATGCACAAGGGCCCAGGAAGTCGAATGCAATGCGTGTCGGAGACTCTTTACCCGAGGTTAAAGGAGTCAAACAAATGAAATCAACCATTCACTTACATTCGGTAGAAAGGCAAAGCAGACCAAGAGTTACGGTGGAATATAGACACATCGACCGCTTGATGCATGTGCTTTGCTCTATGTAAATTTGTGGCGATGGCATGATGTCCATTACAGAAAAAATGAAATATTTACATATTTGGTTTAAGAAGTACAAAGTCAACCTTAAAAACAGCCACCACGCGAAGTACAGCAAACGCAATAAGAATGATGAATCTTTTAGATACGCCTACAGGGGCAACTTTACCATACGTTTATCGACAACAGTGTTAAGTTTTCCCAAGTGTGTGTATCTCAGGTGTTGTATTCGGATATAGTAGCACGTTGTGATAATAACCTAGCAGAATGTGTTCAGTACTTACTATGTAGATGAGAATTAATAGAAGTGGCAGCAAAGACAGATCAGAGCTTCCGTCTCCCACTTCAAGGTAAATCCCCAGACAAATCATCGTGACGGCCATTCCTGCCCCTGATATCAAGGAAAGAATACGTCTGCCATACCTGAAAGAAAAAGGGATTATCCTCTTACAGAATGCGTGATGATATTTAGCAACAGTAAATAGCATGTCCTTTCCTGCAAACGGTCACGATCTCAATTACGCATACGACTATTCAGGTAACTTCATACCTGAGCTCCCTAATACAGCACGCAGCTGTAGTCGGCACGGTCCGGCCGCTGTTTCGCTCACATCGGCACGGCCAGGCAATGTTATACCTGTTCTAGAAGCATCAGTTCTGTTAGGAGTAGGAGTACATTGTCTGTCTTCAGCGAAACGCTCGATGACCCTCCTAGTAATGTCTCTACCTTTGCTACAAATTACTTTGTTAGAAATGTCTGACATTCCACTTCGCTCCTCTGCTTAAACGAAACTGTAGAGGCATGTGAGTTATCAGGCAATGTTTCTAGAAACGGAGAGAAAACGGTTGGAGCTGCGTGCGCTGTGCTTCCCCCCTGATTAGCTTGCCTCTTCACCCCGCGCTACAAGGGATCAAGTTACCTGACGAGGACAATACGTTTTACAGTGTAATAAACTCATTCTGTGAATGTTTTGTTTGTTACTTCAGTATTTGTAATACTGTGTTTTAATATTTTTTACCAAGGGTTTCGGACATTTACTTCAATTTATTTAAAATTCATTTGGTTATTGAATTGATTACGCAGTAGCAGCCGTTTCCTGTTTATTTCTTAAATCTTCCCGACAAGCAGATGGATGTTTTTAAAAGTTCCACACACTTCAATATCGATAACTTACTAGATTTCGAGCGACATACAACATGTAGTTAGGAAGCACCAAGCCACAGACAGCAGCTGCAGCTAGGCAGCGAAAAGAAACACCTACTGTAATTAGAAAGTATGAAGCTACGCACAGTATCTATACTTGGGCAGCAACATTTATCACGTAGTTACAAAACATAAGCTAGGTACAGCAGCTATATCTGTGCAAAAACATACGCAATATGTGGTTACTCGTGATAGGTATAGCAGCTACTGGTAGGCAGCCACACAGATCGTGTGCTTAGAAGGAATAAAAGCACGCAAAGCAGCTATAGCTACGCAGTGACAAACATCACATATTAAGACAGCATAAAACTACGCAAGTTATCTACAACTAACTACACAGCAACACACATGTACTTCATCTCAAGCTACGCAGCGACATGGCCCCGCGCCACCAGCTCAGCGCGAAAACTGCAATCTCACAGTCACAGACCAGCACGTGTCCATTTTGTGTTAGAAAGAAACTGAATTATTCATTAACCTTCGTAGGCTAGGTAAATTTTATTACGTGGATTTATTTTTGTAAAGACGCGCTATTACATCGTTTTGGTATCTTTGACTTATACTTAGCTAGAGTTTTGACAATCGTTGTATTAGCAGCATTTGCAAGAACTTCTCCTGTTGTCATAAAAATACTCAAAACAAAGCATTACATTTCGGCAGCAAACTGCTTCCTTCTTCATGTGAAACCATTATTTTATTATCTGATGTCTTGACTTGCAGACTTGTTTTAAATGTTTATATTTTATCACTGTTGTTCAAAATTTTTTTAGGGCTTGCGTATTTGGAACTTATATTTTTAGAAGTATCGGTTTTTTGTTTTTCATGTGTGAATTATGTTAATGTCTGCGCTATACTTTTGGTCAGTTGTGTTTTAGGATAAGCAGTCTCACTTGAAGAAGGAAGCTGTTTGCTTCCGAAACGTAGTATGTTTTTTGAGTATTTTTATGACAATGGAAAAGTGCTTGTGAATGCTGCTGATATTTGGGGGTCTGTTTAAAAGTAAACCAAAAGCTTTTCATATATCTTTCATTTCTGATCTTCTATCTTTACAAGCTGAGCAATAATCGAGATAAAAGTTTACACAAAAGGGCTAACTTGTTAATGACCAATCAGTTGCGATGGGAGTGAATATGGATACACAGCAATATTCCCACTAAACTGCGCGGGCGACAGAAACTGAAATGCTTCTGCGCACACTGAACTGTTGCAGCGCAGTATGCAGTTCTTCAATACTCATTGTAAATATTCTTATTATGCATATTACAATCACACTTTAAAGTGCCGCGCCGTCGTTAGATCACGTAAAAATTTTCTGCGCAGAGCAGAGCAGGTCCGCGCAGCTTTAAAATATATTAGAGCGAACGTTGACACACACAAATGCACTGATATTATTTGTGTGTTGATGGAGTTGATAGCAGTGTACAGTTTAAATATGGTAGCGGGATTCAGAGCGAAGAAAGTCACATGTTATCATGTTTCATGAACTGGGAGTAATTCTGCACGGTTCGGATTAAATGCGTCACATAAAGAAAGGATAACCTTGGAAAGGATTCCCAAACGGCAAATGACGTAATCTTTCCCACAACTCTAGTATCTTAACGAAAAATACAATCGCTTGTACCAATTCTCTGTAATGCCATCTTCAGTCTTCACAGTTGGTACAACTGCCTTCCGTAATTGTTCAGTACATTAAGATGCCGTGGAGTGGCGCTTGGTTGTTATGTTACGCCGTCGTATAACGGAGCTCATCCTGGCTATTTATTAAATAGAGATATATTAAGTAAGTTAGGTAATGTGGGTCCTGGGGCTAATGTGAACCTTGCTAATGTCTCAACCGCATAGTGCTGCTATCTTCGGAAATCTTTTATTCCATTCCACGTGTTCATCTTCGTGAGTAGAATAACGTTCGTTGAGGTGTGGCAAGGAAGACTTACATTTTGTGTTTGTTCAAAAACGCGCAGTCTAAAACTTCTTGAATGAAAGTGTGCAGTGGAAATTTTGCTTTGAAATCTTAAGTTTATGAAACTGTTTGATTCCGGGTTTATGATCAGCTTTGGTTTCGTAAGATAGACAAACGTAGCAGCTATGCAAAGGGGAAATCAAAATCAACGTACGTTATTGTGGACTCAACACAGTGGCTTGTTCCGCTTTATCAGTCCAGTATTATTATTTGCGCTCTTTTCTTTGCGTCTTCACTAAGGCAGCTGTAAGTTAAAGGTCTGGATGCCAGATATAAGCGATTGGTTGTAAGCACTGAAAAGTAGAGCGAAGTAGTCCCTGGGTCCACTTTAATAAACCTTTCCCTTTCCTGTGGCGCAACAGTCCAAATCGGGCCAAGGCCTCCTCCTTTTGGACGTTTCTAGAGCACATTCAGTTAGACACACCACACTCGGTAGCATTCCTCTGGACGAGTGATCAGTCCGTCGCAGAGACCTCTTCCTGACAACGCACAACACTCAAGCGAAAAACATCAATGCCCCGGTGGGATTCGAACCCACGATCCCAGCAAGCGCTCAGCAGAAGGCCCACGCCTTAGACTGCGCGGCCACTGGGATCGGCACTATAATAAATCAGTGCTGCTAATATTTCAGTTTAGCTTCAGACACTTGTATTTCCGAGTAATGTATCATTCACGCATAATAGCTGACATATCAAAGGTCATTATTACGTCAATTAAAACATTGCAACCTTTAAAGTGCAAAGTTCATTTAGAGTTCACAATACATTTTACAAACTTTTCTGTGCTTAATACAGTAACACACTTATTACACTAGAAGCCCGATTCACTATGGTGTAAGACTAACGTTCCCTCTAATTTTTTAGAGCTGCGCGGACCTGCTGCTGCTCTGAGCAAAAAACTTTTACACAACCTGACGACTGCGTGGCACTTTAAAAGTTTTTTCTAAGATGCACAATAAGGATATTTGCAATGGAAACTGAAAAATTCCAGCTGCGCGGTAAAAATCCAGTGTGCGCGGGAGCATTTCAGCTACTGCGCGGCTGCGCACCCGCGCAGCTTAGAGGGAACACTGTGTAAGACTGAGTAAAGTGTATCCGAGAATACAGGGGCCAGAGCGCTACTGGAGGACTGTCAGCTGTGCATGATTTTTCTGAGTGAACTAACCCTGGTAGAGGGAGTCATGAAAATCTTTCCGATATCTTGGCAGTGTTGGTGGACAACAGTGGCTTCAGTCCTGATATGAGGATGGATGTATATGAAGAGGCGGTGAGAGTGATTACCACTTTAATAATATCTCAGAAGTATTAATCATCGGCTAACTCTTTCAATGACACTACAGTTTCTATGAATGATGAATTGAAAAAGATGTGGAAGACTATGGATGTAGCCTGTTTAAAGGCACCACCCAATTTTACTCTAAGAAGACTGGTGACAGTCAAGAGATAAGTATTTTTTATAGAAGTCGGCTTTCTGGCTGAAGTTAGACTCTGAGACAATCCGAATTCGAAATTGGACGCAAATACTTTGCTGAAAAAGCTAATAAAAATGACTACTTTACTGTACACATACACAAATTACTTTCCTTTATACCACATTAAGAGTGTATCGTATGTGCACATGCTAAAATAGAAGTCGGAGGCATTACTGAATCCTGCGCTTCGTGCCAGACGTATACTTATGCACTGCAGAATGCATCGTTTCTGAGAAACCTGACAAAATGCGGATTTCATTTTCGTGTAAATTGGTGTCTGCAGTGGATACACAAAAATTTAATTTAAATTCACATAAATATGTCATTGATTATAAATCCGACACGTGCTTCTAGGGAAGAAATGTAACTTTCTAACAGATGCAATAATATGACCCCCAGCAGGGTAAGTGGAGGTAGGACGTTGCGCGACCACCCCAAGCAGCACAGTTCAAGAGACGGAAAGCGGGCGGAAAAGGTACATTCTAAATGACGAACATAAGTTTAAAAGACTTTAAATTGTAGCCCAATAAGCGACAACTTAATAAATGACTTCGGTATTCTAAATACATAACTTTTCTACGAGCAGCCCGGATAAAACGATGCTAGTTACGCCACTGACGGCCCCACCTTCTCATTCTCAGTTTGTTTTATGCAATGAGCATAAAGAAGGCGCAACATAAGCACATACTTGAACTGCTCCAAGTTTTAATAACCGTCTAGGGCTACATCAGTATAACTTTTCCCTCTCCACACACGGAAGGCGATGGGGGAGTAGAGGTATAGTTCAATGCATTTTTCACCTTGACAATAGATGGAAGTGAGCAGTCAACTTGACACCCTAACCGCTTTACCCCCTGGAAAGAGCCCTTGATACACAATGAATAGGAGGATCGGAGAGTCCCACAGCCGGTGTGGAAGTTTTGGAAAACAGAAAAATTTCTTGCCCCTTCAGGGAATAGGGTGATTCCTCGGTTGTCCTGTCCATGGTCTAGTCACTATACTGACCACGTTATCTATACAGGTAAAAATTATACCACCTCTTATTTTAGTTATTCTGAGCGCTTTCGAAATGAAAATCTGCAAAAATGCACCTACTAACTTCGCAATGACTGTCTGTCTATACATTCACGTAACAGCCCGAGAACTGAAATTTGGTTGTGATAAGTTTTACTACAATTTGTTAAAGTATTACTCTTTTGGTGCAAATCGTACAAAAATAACGCAATCGAAACATGGAGATCTGTATGACATTCGTCGCACACATCGAGTATACCTGGCCAGTTTATCAGACAATACTTGTTGCACGCTGAAACTAGTCTATTAAATTTCATACCCAAAACAAATATTCGTAAATCCAGGGAAAATTAAACATAATGTATTTCCGTGTTCTTTCACCCCGTAACTCACAAATGGTTCGACTGATTTTAATCGAATTTTATGAAGGAAGTCAAATAAACTTAAATTTCCCACAAATCCTAGCCATATGACTGGCACTTTCCATGAGACGAATTAGAAAAGCATCTACGAAATAATAGAGCAAATGTGTAAGAATTGTCACGCTCGTTCTTTTCTGTGGCGCAACATCCCAAATCGGGCCTAGACCGCCTCGTTTTGGAGGTTTCCACATCACACTCGGTAGGACTCCTCTGGAAGAGTGATCAGCCTGACAACACACAAACACTCACAAGAGACAAACATCCATGCCCCTGCTGGGATTCGAACCCACGATCCCAGCACGGTACGCGTTCGGCCGAAGGCCCATGCCTTAGACCGCGCGGTCACTGGGATCGGCATTGTCCAAACAACCTAACAACCAAAGAACTAACTAAGGGCGGAGACTTTCGCCAAGCGCAAGTCGACGTCCCGTGGTCTGATTAGCCATTCCTGTGTTTTAACGCATCGCTGGGCCCAATAACAGACGCCTTCTCTATACTGGGGATTTGCTTACGCTGACGGTTTACTGGGATCGGCATTGTCACGCTGTACATAGGCTCATATACACAAGGAACAGAACAGGGCGACCACTACGCTACATGCTTCTTTCGTCTGAAAAACTCTGTTTTAGACACTTCAATTTACTTAAACAGCAAACGTGGAAACTATACAAGTATTCGAATTATGCCTTTAGAGCGGCATTAATAGTCAGCAAACGAGGCCCGGCCGATCCCAGTGGCCGCGCGGTCTAAGGCTTAGGTCTGCGGCCGAGCGCTTGCTGGGATCGTGGCTTCGAATCCCACCAGAGGAATGGATGTTTGTCTCTTGTGAGTGTTTGTGTTGTCAGGTAGAGGTCTCTGTGGCGGGCCGATCCCTCGTCCAGAGGAGTCCTACCGGCTGTGGTGTGTGTCTGAGTGTGATCAAGTGAAAATACACAACCCCGACACCTACTGTGAGTAGGTAGAAGAGGTGAGGACTACGAAACGAAACTAGGCCCGCCCATCCGTTCTTATGGTGCGAGCAACTTCCAAAAAATTTGGTCTGCATGCGGGTTAACATGAAATTCAGTCCACAGAATGAAGAATGTATAAGTATACGTATAATCATATGTATAATTTAGACATGTATTTTTCTATACATCATGTGTAAAGAAAATGTACTGATCCTACTGGGCAAATTTTATAAAATGAAATTAACATCTAAGGCTAGGAGGTCACTATATTTAGCACATATCTCAAAATGAATTAGTAGTGTAATAGATGAGTCTTTAAATAAACAGCTCATAAGTTTTCAAAATTGCTTCTATTTCGGCTGGCCAGGGGAAAGGGTTAAAAGCCGTTCACCGCGGCCTAAATAACACAGTGTCACGAGCAATATGTTGCCTGTGAGCCACGGATTGAGAGGGCCTACAGTAAACCTTTGAGGTTTACATACACTGAGTACATCGAAACTGGCTTGAGTCCTAACAGTATATCCGCTTTTATCCTCTTGTGAAGTAAAGGTATGGCCAGTATGATGGCCGGATCGGTTCAAGGTATCTTACTTAGAATGATCTCAACAAAATTTGTATGGTAGAAGGGTCCAGTCTGAAGCACAAACAAAAATTAGGAAAGGTACAATAAAGTAAGAAACAAGAAAAAATAAGTAAGAAGAAAATTATAGAAAGTATGATGGAAATAAGGAAGAAAAGAGTAGAAATAGAGAATGAGTGCAGGTACAAAATTAAATATTTTATAAGGAATACAGTAAAAATGAAATGGTTAAAGTGACATAGACCCTAAGGACAATAAAATGAATAGGAGCAGTAATAAGAAAAGTGGGAGAAAGAGAAAAAGAACAAAGAGAGAAAACTGAAGGAACAAAGTATTCTTACCTGCTGAAGGCAAAACTGGCTCCGATTCCTGCCAAAAACTGCACGGCCCCTAGAAGGCCCGCGGCTCCGTAGGAGTCCAGAGACACACCGGCAGATTTCATTATGTCCACCGCATAAGCAGCCACAACCTGGATGCCTCCAAACTGCATGAAGAAGAAGTAAATATTGTGGATGACCAGAGGCTTCCAAGCTTCCGGGTTCGTCAAGGAAGCAATACGTCGCCATACCTTCTGAAAACGCGACACGTGTTTCACGTTGCTAAATGTGGGTTTACCGTCAATAATATTCGATATAGTTGATATCTGTGGGCTTTCGCCCTGTGTACTTCTTCTTCTTTTAGAATTGCGAACCAGTTCTTCAAATTCTTCTCGGACATGATCCGGCATCGCCTCATTCTTCGGCACTTCACGTATCCATCTGAAGGATTCTTCAGCTTCCTCCGTGCATCCTTGTGACAGTAGCCAGCTAGGAGTCTCCTTCAAATAAAAGAAGGCCAAAACAGACGCAAGAACTGGTAAAGCGATTGTGATGCCAGACACCAGACGCCAATCGTCTCGGATTCCCCATCCGAGCAAATAAACTAACAGAATTCCACCGGACAACCCTACAGAGGGCCACGTGACAAGCATTCCTCTGTGTTCGTTGGTCGCCATCTCGCCGACATAAACAGTGGCAGGAGCACTGGCCATGCCACATGCTACGCCAGTGATGACCCTCCCAGTGAACAGAAGGGCCACATTTAAAGGCTGCGGAACCGTGCACAGGATAACCCAGCCAATGATGAAAGGAACGGAAGTCACGATCAGCGCCTTCTTGCGACCAAATGCGTCAAGTATCGTGCCGCATAGGAGGCACCCAGCTATCTGTGAAAGGGAGAGGATGCTCGCTGCAACAAAGGAATTCGTGTAACGTGTAAGGGCGACGTTTCATGTACGTTCATTAGGGGAGACCGGGTTTAGTTGGCACACTTTTCCCTTCTTAATTTTTTACAATTTTCATACAAATGATACAAAAAAGAAAATGATACTGGTGGCACGTATCATTCTTCGACTACGCAGGAAAATATAATGAAGAAGTTATATCAATAACTAATCCAAGAAAAAGGAACTTTTTCTAACCTCTGCACGTGTGCCAACTAGCCCCATATACGGGTCAGGTTGGTACACATCGTGGGGTCTGTTGGCACACAGTACAGCCTGATTTATTATTATTTTCAAAAATATTCTTAGGCAGCATAAATTACGTTAAAATATTTAGCTGCTAACAACGTACTGAAACTGATTTATAATCGGTACAAAACTAAGGATAAACATTCCAAATTACACTGGAAAATGAAACTCAATACAGAAATATAAGTCCACAAAACTTCAGAAATATTCATCTGATACATCCGACTTGCAGTTGGCGCAAACATATCCCCAGGAAACGCAAGAAGTGCATTTTTAACGGGCCCATATTTGGCACTGGGCGCATTGAACCTTTATTTCCCCCGCTAAACTCTTTGAGTATCTGTCCATGCAAACCAAAATGTTTCCCAAGCACTTTCATCTGAGCAGTCTTTCTGAATCTTCCTCACTATTTGTTTCTTCTTTGAATCTCTTGCAGCCTTATTAAAAAGGCACCGCTTGCTCCCCCTCTGATGTGTTTTTCTTTTGTCACTTGTGTCAATTTCTGTTTATCTTTCAAGACTGCTTTCACCGGCGTATCAGTCAGGATTGCCGTACTTCTTTTCCTTCTTGTAGCGTTTGCTGTTCCTTTCCTGTCTGCAGCTTTAGGAAAAGAACGGGCAAGTTCAGGACTCAAGGACGTGCTTGAGGAAGAATCTGCTTCGGCAGGTCTTCTTCTGGAAGAACCGGGTTCGGGAGAACGAATTCTTGAAGGGTCTGGTCCTGCAGACTCATCATGCTTAATGTTCCCGTGACTGTAATTCGATGCTGCAGTGCTTGTAGCTGGAGCTGGTCCGTCTGTTACGTAGGAGGACAGGAATTCCTCATCAGGAAAGACATCTCTGTTGTAGGGAAAAATTCCAGTGGCCAGGAATCCAGCCTTGATATTTGCAGGAGTAGCTGCAGAGTTGAGACATATGTTGACAATTCCAGGTCAATCGTAAATCGTCATCGTTTTTCCTGCGTGGTTTGTGATCCATACTTCGCACGCATGATTGACATAAGTTTGGTGGCCCACAGACACTCCTATCAAGGGGCTGCAGCTTGTGACTAAAATGAGGTGGTAAGGAGAGAATTGTCACGCCGTCTTCCTTACAGCAGTCGAGTGCAACAACTGACAAATGCGAATCATGACTCTCCAAAGGAGAACTACTGGTCGTTCTGCTCAAGATTTCACACGGGGAAAAAAGTTTCACAGACTTCACAAATTATTCCACCTTCACCCATCCAGGACGACTACCGTCACCCTGAATCTCTGCAGGAGCACCATTCAAGGAATGAGTACGAAATTTCAGCCTAGGGAAAATAGAACATGGCGGGACTGTGTTTCCTGCCGCTGAAACGTCCAGGGCTGAAGTTGCTAATTTCCTAGGTTCAGCGGACATCAGTGCCCATATGTATGTGCAACCATGGCGCGCAATATCTCTGTCAGATATCTGCACCATTTTTATACCCGTTTCGTCCATGTTCCATATGTCGCCCGAACCAAGCCGCAGACGACCAAACACTTGTTTCAGATTTATAAAAGAAAAGCATTAACATCAGTCTTGTTAAACTTGAAGTTCTGCTGATCCTTGTTGCCTCAGGTTTGCGGAGTGAATGAGTCTTAATGCCTTTTCAAGAACTTTGTAAACCATTCTGTGCCTGTCACTTTGTATCCCTCCAGCTTTCGAGGATCTTTATATTTAATACTGCTGCGTGCTCAAATGAAAACTTTCTCACCTCCCTTGCAGACAAGCCATAGTAGATATCTGATGCCCTTTACAATTAACTATCTGAGTTTTCTTAATCAGCAACAGTGAACACACGCGCAGAAATTACATTTATCTTATTTTTAAAAATTAATGAGAAATATGGTGAAAGACATAAGAACATATTACTTTATGTAGCGACCATTTTATCAAAAATAAAACTACGGAACACTTTTGGTTTATTTCCCTGTTCACTTACACCATACAGCAGAAACACACTTGAACTCAACTGGCGAGTTTTCTTGTACTCTATGCTGAAGGCCGGATTCTGTGAAACTCCTCGTATATCCTCAAAAGCTCTGCTGCAATATCTCGTTGGAGAGAAAAACGGGATTCCAAAATCTCTTGCTAAATTCCAGTCGACCTGTTTTCTATTCTGGCTGCCCTAACGGCTCGAAGAACTGTATCTGGAAAAATGTTTGCCATTTCAGGTTTCCTTTTGCACGACTTTGGCATAGTTATATTTCCTTAAACAAAATTGAAATGATGAAAGTAATAAGAAGCGTACAGAACACTGCACTGTTGACGGAGTAAGGTGGCACTGTGAGCCAACTTGCCCCATAGCAAGTGTGCCAACTAGACCCAACACGAACTTTCAGTATTGAGGTTAGTTCCCTCTGAGATTAAATCCACAAGGAACGCTGTTATTTCTCAGTCATATTGCCACATAAATAGTACGTAATTACAAGCTTTTAGTTCCGATAAATCCCTAGCAGCCTTCTCAATAATACGTATTTACCAAACTGTTGTAAAATTACTCGGCGTTGTGCAAAACACACAGTGAAATTTTGCTTCCGATACAGCTGTCAGCACATTGCCAACTAACTTCCCTCCAGTGAAAGATGTAGCTCTTCATACTGCCCCACAGGTGCTGCGCTCTTACAAAGGAGAGGCGAGATATTAACGTTGTGCCAGTTTACCCGTGTAGCCAACTAAACCCAGTCTCCCCTATTTTTCATGTGACACCCTTAAGGTATCCATGCACGAGCGTCTGTACTTCTGCTGCCCCCATAACATTAGCGAAATTTATTGAAACTTGGTAAGAACATTATGCCACTAGAGGACGTTCCAACTTAATGCAGGGTTATTCACAATTCCCTGACACATTTCATAAAATCGGTACACTTGAATAGCGGAAAGGATTGTAACATGCGCCCAAGAGGTAAAGAGAAACTCTCCAGCTTTTTCTTTTTGCATACCTCGTTAGTGCTCTCTGTGTCCGCCCTTTGTGACACAGACGTCAAGTCGATAATCCATTTCCACCCATACCCGCTGCATCATGTCACGATCGATTACTGACATTGCAGCGGTGATTCGTCTTCGCAGCTCAGGCAGATCCTGTGGTAGAGGCGCCAGAAAGACAGAGTCGTTAACACATCCCCATGGCGTTAGGTCAGGCGATCTTGGTGGCCAGCGAAGCAGCGCCTTGTCTTCTGCGGCCGTGCTTCCGATCCAGTTTGGGGCAAATGCTGATTGAGGTAGCCGCGGCAACCGACAAAATTAAGCGCCCTGCCGCACGTACAAATAAACCTGGAGAGTTTCTATTTCTATATGTTGGTGGCACGTTGGACTCCTTTCCGCTATTCAAGTGTACTGATTTTGTGAAATGTGTCAGGGAATTATGAAAAGCTCTGTACTTTTTAACCTGCTGTCACCAGTAATATCAACATGGTGGCCATGCAAATTTCGGAGACAGAAGCGACATTAGCATCCCAACAAGCGCTCTGACGCATGACACAAAAATTGTGTAAAATGTTTAAAAATCGTGGATCTCCCGTTATGCAACTTCTTAGAACCTAAATAGACGTGGGAAATTTTATGTCAAAATAGAATATGGTCGTATTTACAAATCTTGTACAAAAACTTTCGTGTTTATTACGAATGCAAAAATGGCGACGGTGTAAATTTTAAAGCAGCGAAATTTGTGATTTGCACTAGTGGAATTTAGGCACAGAAAAGGCTCATTATCTTGTATTTGTATGAATATATAGTTCTTGTCAAATTCACAACGTAGAATTTAAATAACGCCTTGTTGTGTTACCATCTCACACTTCAAGTTTCTTACGGTATGTTGACTAACACAGTTGAAGCAAGATTAAAAATGAAACTTGCATTTGTAATGTCATATAAGATGGCTTTCAAGTTCATTTACTTCTCGCAAACGACGGTGTTAGAATATGAGCAATGTTTAAATATAAATTTATTAAATTTCCGCAGTTTCCAGTTGTGCTATTGTCTGTGATCTGTTCTGAACGTTTTACTGTGACGTCTGTATTTCCTAAAGTGGTCAAAATGAAGAAAACAGTGATGGACAATTTCGTACGTATGTACCAACAGTTTTCTGCCCTGAATATGGGGCAGCAGGTCCCTCGGAAACATTGGTAGCCACATACGAAACTACATGGCGTCACATTCCATAAGACTGTTATCTTTGAATTAGGCGAAATTGTTGGTCGTGACATTTTTGCTATTACTGGCATGAAATCTGTTTGACATAACCGCCTCACTGCTACGTAAAGTCTGATTTCGTTTCTCCTGGAACGTGACCTCGCAGCCTGTTGCTGAAACCAGACAGTATTCATGTTAGTACGAAACTCCGGAACATATGGGTCAAATTCGTTACTCATAAGACTGAAAGGAACTTTAGAAGCTCGGAAAAACGAGGTTCTTATGTATGAACAATTATTATCGATAACTTTTTTTTTACCGAACCAAGATGCATCTTCTTCGGAGAGGCCTTCGGCTGTGAGCTGTTGCAGTGAAATGGCAGGGAATCCCAGACTCACGCCAGAAGCCACGAGAGTAAGCGATGCAGCCAGGCTGACCAACACCTGCCATAACAAACACGTTGCATGAGCCTCAACTCTTGAGCGACGAGCAACATTTCATTAAGATGGTCGGAACAAATAAGAATATGTGGCTTTAATAACTAACCCTATGGAAAAAAATTCCTTCGTGAAAAATACTACTTTCTGAACAAGTCGAGAAATTATCTGCGTTTATGATCCATTGCAGGATTCAGAAGTTCCACCATTAGAACCTATCGTGAGCCAGATTAACCCATCTAACATTTGGGGTTCTCACGGAGGTGAATGTGAGGATTAATGTCTTAGAAATGTGAAGGCGTGTTGCTTGCTAGATACCGGCGTTTCGGAGGAACCTCCTGCCTCCATTTTGTACCATGCTACACGGCGCCACATCCCCAAAGACTGTAATCTCCATATGACTCGAGTCCACATTCCACCATCCGAATTTTTTAAGATTTACTTTAATAGTAACTTACTTTTCAGGTTTTGAGGCTAAAATTTTCATTTCTCCCATGCGCGCTATATACAATGCCCATCTCACTTTTCTTGATTTTATAGCCCTAACAATGTTTAATGCAGAGAAAAATTATGAATTTTCATTTCTCCCATGCGCGCTATATACAATGCCCATCTCACTTTTCTTGATCTTATAGCCCTAACAATGTTTAATGCAGAGAAAAATTATGAAGCGACTCATTTTGTAGTTCCATTTTTCTTCCTGCTACTTCTGTCTTGGTTCAAATTATTCCCTTCGGCACTTCGGCGTCCAACACCTAAACACAGACGAACTCTAGAACCAATGGTACAAATGTCGCATTTAAACGCACTGAGTTCTACAATTGTGTTAATAAATATATGTCTACCAACACAAATACAAATTTCTTCTGAAATTACAATTCAGAAATTTTATCTATCCACGAGTGGGGATTAATGAGCGAAAGAAGAAATAATATATTTAGGTTTTGAAAAAGAAAATTACTCGCATTTTAGCGGAAATGACAAAGGAAAATCTCTTCAGTGTAATGCACGAACTTTCCAGTTGTATCTTTGCAAATACACATTCCTATGAATGAAGGACATGATAATTTATTGCGGAATTTATTAGTTTCTTTCGCAATTTCCATCTTATGCTGAAATTTTTTTGCAGAAATGAGAGTAAACGTTCGAAATTTCGTGTACATGCACCATAAAGAAGACAAGTATACACTTTAATCGAGATGTAAAAAATATCAGAATTGAGTAATTTTTATGGAACGATTATTATACGGCATGTTCTAGAAGCCCCAGTACTCAAAGTTTCTACATTTCAATCTCAGAGTACTGTACCTTTTAGAACACATTGTACGATGTCAATCACGTAGTGCGGACTGACAGACATGGCCTCTCCGTCAAGAGGTCACATAACGTATTTCATTATAATAAGGCATAATGACTGCAAACTTGCTCATAAGAGACGACTTAAGGGAAACGTGATTTCACAAATATTAGGAGACTCTCCTCCCCCAATCCCGTCGCAATGAAAGTGGTGTGACCTTTTCGAGTTAATAGAGCCCAATGCAATTCATCTGAAGGTGTAATAAACATTCACTTCTTATCATTGCATTCAGAAAACTTATTTGTAGTATTTAACGACGCTGTCCGCATCTCAAGCTTCATAGAGCCGAGTGACGCATTACCGCTGCAGAGCGTTTCCTCTGTTTATTCACTGAAGCAGTAGCACTAATAGCAGCAACAATACTAGCAGTAAATGTCACACAGTTTTGTGTCGGTTGCGACTGACGTCTGTTCTATTACGCACATAGAAAAGGATACAAACCGCCGATTATAGTTGTTAATAATGACATTAACTGTTAAAATAAACATCAGGTAAGGAAGAACAATTATGGTAGCGAAATTCGAATGTTAAACCGAAAGGAATCTTCGAAATTAGAGACAGCAGACATGCGTTTTAGAAGGCCATTATTAGGTTTCATCGGATTTAACCATCAAAGAAATTATGATATCAGAGAATTTTTGCAACTTATAAATACAGCACGAGGATATGCAAGGATACCAACAAAACTGGAAAAATATTTCGTAAAGAAGGGAAAGAAAGAGAACTCCACAGTTGGAATTCTGTTGCTTGCGTACGGAATCATAAAAAAACAGTAAAATCATCTGGAGATACATAGGAACAAAGTTAACGACGTAGCTCTACAAAGTTCAGGATGATAAGCAGCCTTAACGACGTAACTCTACAACGACCATGATGATTATAAACCTTAACTACGAAACTCTACAAAGTTCGTGATGATAAGAAGGCTTAGCGACGTAACCCTACACGTCTATGATGAGAAGAAGACTAACTCCGCAGCTCGACAAAGTTCAGGATGAAAGGAAGCCTTAGCGACGTAACCCTACAACACGCATGATGATGGTGATGATGAAAGCGATTTTGATGAATGAAAGAAATCAGCAAGTGAGTCAAGAATTAATATATCACAACCACCTTTTCTTAAAGCTCACGTAGGCACGCTTGCAGTCGAAACACATTCCACTTATCTCTGAACGTGCAGAAACGTCATTATTCATTTAATGCAGTTATCGCTGTTGTTAATCAATGAAGATAGCACACACACTACAAACTTACACAAACACGATAATAATGTACGCATAATCGCTTGATTTTTGTCAGGCTTGAATCGGCGGTAGTCCATTTCGATAAGGGGAAGGCTATCTGTCATATGTCTTTCTACATTTGATTTGTTTACGAAGAAGTCTCAGTTTTATCCTACGTCTTACGCCTACATGGTCAGATATCTTGGGTAAGGAACGTACGTCTTTCAAATTTGTAACTGCAAGGTATTTGGATGTTCTAACAATTTTTTAACGTATGCAAGTGGTGTGATTGCGGTAACTGGTTTCCAAAATCGTACTGTTAGTCTCCTTAATCCTAGTGTAATTGTAATGTAATGCAGAAACAACAAACTTGGAAACCAAACCTACTTTTATGATCCTTCTCAGTTTCTTGTTAAATACTGTTATAGCTGATACATTTATATGCCTGTCGCATACAGAAAATTTAAGATGCATAACCAAAAATAAAACGGACATGGTTCGGACAGGAGGAGTGTAAAATAAAATCTGGCATTTTTTCGGAATTTCGAAACATAATACTGAGTCACAAAGTAAACAACTATACGAACAAAATCTGTATGACCAATGTTGCAGCTGACGAGAGCTTTAGAGATACAACATGAAACACTGGAAACGTGTAATATGAAATTCTGCTCCCTGCTGATTCTCTGATACACTTGGGCACATAAAACACTGATATTGCTTCAGCACAATTTAAGTTTAAACTTTCTGAAATATCTAAAAATCAGTGACAAGTATTTTTCGTGTTGTATATCGACTGTCAGATATACTGAATAGACAGATCTGTCAGCTTGCCCCGAACAACAGAATATTACCAACAACGGTTATACTGCATCTTAAATGGCACCAGTTCTCACAAGAAAGGGTGCAAAACCCGCTTAAAAGTCCACTTAAAGTATTCTAGTCTAACGGAATCAGGAATGGACCAAATGCTTTGAAAGCAGGATGGTTACTTATAAAAATGAGATGTGATAGAAACAGAAACCTTAATACATGACACATTCGCATATGCCTAAATCTCAGGACCTAAAAGTATATACAACCGGCATTCCTCTGAACGGGGGCCGCGGTGGCGCAGTTGGTTGAGGTACTGCGCTGCAAACCGGAAGGTCACGGGTTCGATTCGCGATGGTGTCATTCGAATTTTTCATTGACAATCCTTTCGGCCGCATTATGGCCCTGGGGTTAAAAGCGGCCGGTGCGTAGGGCTAACCTTACCACCTTCAATCTGGGAGCCTCAACCTCCTGGAACCCCAAGGGCCTGTCCAGGCCTGTAATGGGATTTCTTTCCCTGTACCTTTATTCCTCTGAACGACATGTACTTACCTCTAACATCGCCATAGATAAAGATGTGTTGTTTGCATTGACTGATACTTCCTGCTTGCTCTATAAACACGTTCACGTATTGCACTGATATCTGACTGCGGGTAAAAACAGGTCTGTAATTAATTCTATCTTGATCACTATTGCCCTTATCACACTTTCTGGCACGTTCAAATCACGAAATACTTGTAACCGAAATTCGCGGTCAATGCTGATCTGAAGTCGAGATATATCTTGAACCGCAGATAGGCTATCTTGTTTCTATTCGTTGTTTTCGTCGTTCCCTCCACGCAAAAGTGGTGATAATAGTCATATCTCAACTCAGACTATAAACGCTACCTTTCATACGTCGCGTCGAGCGATTAATCTGGCTTCTTAATGGGACCGAGAAGTCCTGGGTTCAGAAACTAGCCTGAATACTGGCTATCCGGAGGTTTAACGTGTTCAATTTTTTAATACTTCCAGGTGAATCACGCAACAATAATCCGTATCAAGGCAGATCGTTTCCTTCCACAACTTCTCCCATTCATTATTCATCACCCTATCATTCAACACAACACAACCTAATCAAATGAACACAGCTTCAATCCCTTCCTGAAGGTGACAGAGTGACTATACCAGCCTTAATAGAACAGGCAATGTGACCTATAAACGTAACATTGAAGCGCGTTCGCGTAACCATTCTTGCCGTGGAAAAGTACAAAGTATTACATGTTCTGAGTGTGTGTCTGTAGCCTTAGTTATCCAGCGTGCTATGCGCATGCGCCGTATTGTATTGGCATCTGTGGCCTGTCTGGCTCTACCTTATTTTTCCACCTTACCTCATAAAGAGCACGATTTTCAGAAAAAGGTATTGAATGTAAAATTAGTGTTTTGATTTTCTCTACAACTTTTGTCCGAAACATTGCTCATTCTAAGAAGAGTTATTGTCATTATAAACGTACTTAGGGCTTCATGTTAAGTACCCGTTATCCTTGTCAGATTTTAATCAAAGTTGAATTTCCTGGACAGATTTTCGAAAAATATATAAATATCAAATTTAACGAAAATCCGTTCAGTGGGAGCCGAATTGTTCCACGCAGACGTAGAGAGAGATATGCCGAAGCTGATAGTCGCCTTTCGCAACTTTGCGAAAGCACCTAAAAACGGAGTTCCATAACATACTAAAATGAAGTATACAAGAACGGTATATGAAATCGTATTAACACTGGTTACATAAAAAAGAAGTGAGCATATTCCTACTAACACACAACTTTTTAACAACCGAACACCTGACACTCCACCTAACAGCAAAACAACGGCGGAAAAAATCCTCAGGAAAGTGCACTTATAAAAGTAATGTCAACGTGAGTACTTTAACACACACACCCATATATATAACTTACCACATTCTATAAGCATTAACAGTAATGGAATATGACAAGCAAAATGTACCAAAAAAACCCCCGCAAAATTGATTATCTCAATTACTAACACAACGCAATTGCGTGTCTCTACTTTCCAAATTTGATAAAAGGCCTGCAGGTGATCAAAACTGATCGCAAATTTTTGCCAAATAATAAAAACAAAAGTCACTAACTGTTGTGTCGACGGTATCAAACAATCACACATGAACAAATCTTTAAGTAATCCAATACCGCACAACAAAGAAATAAAAAAGAATTTAGATATTGCTATAACGGGACTAACGGGATGAATTCGATAAAAAGAATAATTTATTACGAAACAGGCCCTCCAAGGATGAAGGATCACCTTACTGAAAGGCTCCAAATATTTAATCCCACATCAGAATAGGGAAACCAGAACCTGGGGTGTAAACGGGGCTAAACGCGGGTTGTAAGGATGTCCTTCCAACAGCTAAAAGTCATTCTCAAAACGCGAACGTACAGCAACGCTGCCTCTATAGAATGCAGAATGCGCAAAAGTGGAGTGTGACAAATAGAAGCTGCTGAGCACAAGCATGACGGGAATGTTGTTACGCGAGTGCCCAAAATTGGAAAAAGCCACTACTAGTTTCGTCATATTTGTCCCTCCGTCCATTCGCATGAAACAACTCGGCTCCCAATGAACGGATTTTCATGAAATTTGAGTATTTTTCAAAAATCTGTCTAGGAAATTCAACTTTGATTAAAATCTGACAAGAACAACGGGTACTTTACGTGAACACCTACGTACATTTAAGATATCTCACTCAATTCTTCCTTGAATAAGAAATGTTTCAGACCAAAGTTGTAGAGAGAACGAAAACACACACTTTATATCCAATAATTTTTTCCGAAAATCGTGTCCTTTATGAGATAATGTGGAAAAATGTTACGAGCCAGGCAGGCCACAGACGGCAAAATAAAACAGTGCATGCACTTTGCTTGCTGGCTAACTAACGCTACAGACCCACACTCAGGATATGAATATTTGCCGCTTTCACGGCAAGAATTGTTACGCGAACGCGCCCTAATGTTACGTTTTATATGTACATAGCCTCTCTTATAACCTATTCAACAACACTAACTCGGACTATACAAAGCCGACTAACACAACCCGTTAGGCAAACATACATGTCAAGTGGCTTTAAGGACCTCACTACAGAAACTTCGTTTCATGGCTCCTAAGTAGCATGTATTGCTGGTGAACTATTGCATATCGTAAATTAAATAATTGCATTGTTGCAATTCAAGTTCTCAATGACTGATCTACGACTGCATGCATTATCAGCCATATAAAATTAATATCCAGCATGTAGGAACACTAACAATAAGCCTCGCATCACAATTAACATGAGATGTTTTGACTTAAAATACGTTTGATTTTACTGTATTAGAGACGAATAATGAAGAGCAGTTAGCAGCTATCTGAAGGTCTGCAGCACCCTCTACATCAGTAATAAAAGCTAACTTATGGATTTGGGGTGTACATTTGTAATAGGAAACACAACGAAGACTTGGACACTGATGCCCAATGCATTGCTTTTTTTATTTCATGACATTTCAGAAAAGGAAACAATTATTTTCTGAACAACATCACACAAATTTACACAATCCCATTACACTGTCAAAACAATAATTACATACTTTTGTGTGTAGAAATTATTCTGTGTGATCCGATCCACTTACTTCACTTAAATATTCATTTCCTTTTTTTTTTTTGTTTCCAGTTTTTAATTATACTTCCATAAAACACAGGCAAAATTTAATTTTATATTACATTATATTTATCATTTTTATCAGCTAAGAGGCACAAGAATTTAATTAAACGAGGTAGTACCCGTTTCTTATCCTTTCACTTGACTTTTTAATGACTTCCCTGTTAATTAACAGAAAAATCTGTATTAAGATTATAAATAAGACAACTGTTTCCTAATAGTGAATTAAAACACACTCATACAAATACAGTCATCATTTACACCTTACTTATACAATCAAATGACTTCACTTTCACAAGTGTCTGCCATTTAACCACACAGACATTCCTCTTATTCTAGCTAGACCTAACATCTGCACAACATGAAAAAGGAGAAGTGTCTGAACGTTATTAGATCTTTTTTTTGACATATTAATTAGGTAAATATATTACTATTAAATATCTGAATATCTTACATGAAACATTGTTCAAGGAAATTGTGTGTGATTCATCAGAAGTTCGTCCAGACACCATATTGTTCACAACACTTCAAAATGTCAACTCCCTACTTCAAAACAAAACCTGTACTTATTTATTTACCTTTCACAAACACATAGAATAAATATTTACAGTTTTTATTGTTACTGTTTATCAAATGCCCATTACTCATATAAAAACATTAATTCTTTTCAAATCTGATTTATGAGAAAACATCTATTATTTAAATTCCATTTTTTTGTGACCCTTCACTTGGCAAGAATCTGTAACTACAGTTGTAGACACTGCTGCTATAGAACAAATGAGAAATATCGGACGCACATATTGTCTGAGGCACAGTTTAATTTTATTATGAACATGTTTAATCAGTAACTGCAGAAGTTGGTTGCCAGGTCACATTTAATTTAGTCATTATGCCACCTTACCAAGCAAGTATGGACAGTGGCAATGCAAGTGTACTGCATATGAGAGGTATCTAGTTTCATTACAGTGACTCTAGCATGTTTTCCAAAGCCCTACTCAGTCCTTTAGATTAAGTCAAATAGGCCTTGACTTCATCCCATCTGGTCCTTTCCTTGCAGTCATCAATAAACACCCCTGATTCTGACTGATATATCAGCACAGCTGCCATTTATACATGGTCATTGTATGGTATATAAACTGTCTGCACCACCACACCAACTGTCCGAATTGGTATCAGTAAAATGCAGCATCTCAGCTGTCAATATATGACATGAACTAACACTAAAAATATTAACATCCAATGGTACAATTGAGCACCAAATACAATCAGACAGCACTAATATCTGACTTTGAACAATTTTAGTAGTGATACGTAACATGGCAACCTTTTATTTAAATATGCAACTTGCACTATTAAAATTCACATCCAGGTGTACGCATGTCATAAACAGCCTGAGAGTAATTCAACTGCCAGTGATTTTATTCATCACTATACATAAATACTGGAGTACTGCCTTCAAATAGGCCAAGAACAGTTTCTTCAACATAGTTTTCAGTTCGTTGCTCATAACAGTTCCTTTTACTTGCAGCTACAGAACTTATAACATTGAAAAAGAACCATTCAACAATCAAAGAACCAATCAATTAATTAGTCAACAAAGGACTACTCCAGTGCAGTGCATGCCTTAGGGAAATGGGCCATTTAACACTGAAATACATGGTGAAAAAATGGAACAAAATAACGGCTAAACAATCTTTTTCAACCAGAACCCACACTTCTCTTTAAAAAGTGACAGTTTCAGCTTTCAGAGTTTAGCCAGGTTGTGCATTGAAGGTGTTCCATTGTTTTGGCATACATTAGTCACTACCTACAGGATAAACAAGGACTCAGTCTGAAACAACATACGGCATGACCAGAGCATCCACAGCCATCGCAGAAAAGCAGAACATCATCCACCATGGAAGACTGCAAAACTTTGATGTCTTACACACACAGAAAAATAAACACGTTCAGACTAATCAAGAAAACTGGAATCAACAAAAGCAAGGCCAGAAAAAGAAATCTGCACTTGTAAGATCTCTAGGTATGATGGCAGAGTGTACATTCATCAAAAGTGAGTGTCACATCTCGACCAGGGTTTTGGGACTTAAGAGAGATGCAAGGATACAAATCCAGTGCTCTGTAGTAGTTGTACCAAAACACAGGGCATCAAATTTGGCAAAACTCAAGCCCTAGCAAACATCTACACTTACCATTTAAACAGTGAAACAGGGCCTTCACCTTTAGCAATGAAGATGGTTTCTTCCAAACATTCCTCTTAGCTGTGGGGTCCCTTCCCATGGGATAAAACATGCTCCACATCCTCACCCATACTATCATCGCAAGCCTTACATTGAGCAATGGATAACACCATGTTCTACACTAGCACCCTTACTTGCAGTACAAGGCCTGTATATCAGGCTGCATCCTTTTTCTGTCTTATTCACCCTGAAAATGGCAATTACAATGCAGGCAAAACATTGGAACGAATACAATACACCAGACACTTTAACTCTGAAATCCAGAATCACACATTAGACACAAGCCACAAAGAACCATTGCTAGACAATGTGCAGTTTTAAATAGACGTTTGTAAGTGCAGAAAATTATCAAATCCACCAGTAAGTGTTATGCGGTGGGTAAAGACAAAGAATAAAACAGTACTGCTCCGGAGAAGCAAATATGCATTTAAACACTCCTACACTCTCACTGGCCGTGCATCTCAGTACTTAGTCAGCACATGTGCTCAGTCCAGGCGTTTGACTGCATATTTGTAACTCTGAATTAAAACATGTCTGCCAACCATGTAATACTGTAACATTTAAAATCACTTTTGAAAGACTAAACAGTCTGAACTTCAGAAAGCATACAACAAAGCTTCAGACATTTCCTGCATGAATAATATATCTTCCAGCAGAAATCTCTAAACTACTGTATTACAAACACCAATTCATTTGCATTCAGTAAGGCCTTTCCCAGAAGGACACCATTTCACAACAAAACATTTGGTTGTGCTATTCCCATCATGACCATACAATGTGGAATGAGAGTTACAAACAGAAAGAAAAGAAACATGATTCTGAAAAAAGAAATATACCTTTAGTATCTTCAGTCATACCACANGTCTTATTCACCCTGAAGATGGCAATTATAATGCAGGCAAAACATTGGAAAGAATACAATACACTAAATACTTTAACTCTGAAATCCAGAATCACACATTAGACACAAGCCACAAAGAACCATTGCTAGATAACGTGCAGTTCTAAATAGATGTTTTGTAAGTGCAGAAAATTATCAAATCCACCAGCAAGTGTTATGCAGTGGGTAAAGACAAAGAACAAAACAGTACTGCTCCAGAGAAGCAAATATGTATTTAAAAACTCCTTCACTCTCATTGGCCGTGCATCTCAGTACTTAGTCAGCACGTGTGCTCAGTCCAGGTGTTTGACTACACATTTGTAACTCTGAATTAACCTTTTAAAACCTAGCGGTAACTTTACGTACCACCAGTTTTAACATTCAATAATTCTACATGGTGTTCACATTGTGTTTATGTGCTGGATATGGACCTCAGAACAAACAATGACTTTTACCTCATAATAACACTGA